>CM068367.1:736069097-736672847 GCA_034769895.1 Magicicada septendecula
GAAGGAATCAAGAAGAAAAGGAAATATATAATTTAATGCAAACAGCAACAGTATGAAGAATCCCCAAAGTGTTTAGTATTAGTCGCTAATCGACTACTTGTAATTTTTATTATAACGAATTGACCGTAGAAATGTTCCGGCAATAATTTTCCTGAGCAGGGATGATTTTCCCCTGGTCTCAGAAGGTGTAAGGATGGACAGCGGAGTTATGGACCCAAAAGTGGCCACCCAACTGGTACCACCGCACAGGATAGGGAAAAATGTTAGGGAAATTGAATATTTAAGGGATAATAATTATAAAATAGCTGAAAAGAGTGATATTAGATTCCAGAAGTATAGATGAAGAAAATAGAAGGAAGATAGCAGACAGAAGCTTAATTGAGAAAGCGAATTTATAGAAGTAAATAAGAAAATAAGTGTTAAAACAAGTTTTTATGATTAGTGTGACCAGTCCTTATCAAGTAAAATGTGGAAGTACCACTACCCAGAGAATATAAATCATTGATGAATTTGCCTCCAAGAGAGAGAGAGAGTTGAGTAGGAAAACAGCTTATTACCATTAACCGAATAACAGGTATATAACCAGTCCGAAAAAAAAAAAAAAAATACTATGAGTAAAAGGATAACCTGATCAGGGACGAACTATAAGTTTATTTTTACTAAACTTCATTGAGCCAAAATAAACTTCTTTCGAAGGGGGAGTATTATGTAACGTAACAGAGTTGAGGTCCCCGACGTTACATAAAAAACTAGGTAAATATGATTTAAAACAATGCCCAAAGCCTGTTATAATTAAATAGAAGAGGGCCCATCTCACCTGAAGAATGCATTAGAGGTACCTAGTAAGGTTACTAAGTAATAAAACATTAAAAGTGTACCTAAATCTAAAATATGTAATGAGTAGTATGAGATGTAAAACATAAACATTGTGTCTAATGGGAGGAGTTTAATGTGTAGGAGTTGAGTATAATATACTGTTCAATTAATATTTAATGTGTTATAAAATGTACTTGGTGTTGTGCTGTGGCCTGATATAGTGTTTACAGGATATTTATTTTATGTTTTGTGGATAGTAAGTGTGGAGCTGTTGCTTTAAAGAAGTACTTAGTCAGTGGTACTCCTTTTATTAATGTTAAAATTGTATTTAAATAATTAAGTATAAGTACATGTATTAGGTATGATATTATGTTAAATGTATTTACTTTAATTGATTAATGAAGTTGTTTAAAATAATGTTTGTAAACTTGGCCAGGAAGGCAATAAGTGTTAATAAGTTGGCAAGTAGTTCTTATAATTATGTTAAAAAACAATGAAGGGTTCAATGATGAACTAAATAATATAATGAATTGAAACCAGGAAATTAAAATTGATGTAAGTGGCCATAAGCCAGTGACTATTTGTACAGTAGGTCAGGTAAAGAAAAATTAAGTTAAAAACAAAACTAAATTATAACAGGTGTAAGAAAACCAATAGGCCTAAATTTAATATTTGTAAAAGGAAATTAATACATTTTTAATAAGTCCAGTCAGATGAATTTATAGTAAAATATATATGGTTTAATAAGGCAGATTAAGTGAGAGTTTTATGTGATTTGGTGTAATTCCAAGCATGGAGTATTTTATTTAAAAAGAGTAGTAATATTTTCTAATTCTGGCTCTAGGATATCGAATATTATCCAATGACAGAAAGTAATGGTTGTTAGAGTAACTAAAATGAAAGAAATTTTGTTGAGTTCAACATTCGATTGTTATATGCTATTGGGAACAGTTCGGTAGACAAATTTAAACAAAAAATAAAATAAAATAAAATGAATCAACCTCAATAAATCAAATGTATTAAAGCCAGTCCATTCAAACAAAACTGATGAATAATTACCGAACTAGATTTCGGGAAATATAATTATACACCTCCCAAAGGTAGCGGAATTACTAATTTCTTATTCAAACTAATTCCATTAGAATTAATGATGAACCCGATTTACAATTGAACCCAGATACTTATTGAATGAACAAGAATGAACTGTTACACTCCGGGACATCAACTTTCAACCTTTATTGATAATCTGGACACATTTTCTGGTCAAAAGTAACCTCATCAGTACGTCTTCATGCGGTTGTAAACAGCCACGGCTATCTTGCGCATCGCCTTGTACGGTAACACCAACTTATATTTAATTTTATACATTAAGAATTAATAACTATTTGTAATACTTAGTAACCTTAATTTTGCATTACCTGGCCTTACTAATCGTTAAAAGAATCACACGTACCCTGGGATAAGAGATAAACAAAAATTATATTTAAATTGTATTATACAGTACTAGTCCATTAAGAAATCGATTCAGCATTGTACGATCGATATTACGATCAAATAAACTGTGAAGAATACTGTTGGAAATTAAAAAGTATTATAAATAAAGAATCCTTCTTGTATGTAATGATGTTCTGTGTTATTGTAGAATAGGTATTGTATTTTGATGGGGGAGTAATTTACAGATAAAGAAGGTGATTAAACTATCAAGTGAAACTAACTAACCTATAAAAATAAGTCAATTACGAATAGCAGCGCTTACTGCAGACAGCTGGTGGAAACGAGAGAGTGCCGAACTAACATATTCTCTTCGCCACATTTGAATTAATTTAAATAATACGGACCGAATAGGGTTGTAGAGAATTACCGAATTATTAACTAAGATACCTGTAATATAGAGTTATTCTCTGGTAAAACACTTAGTAATTGATCAACACAGGGCTATGTTCAACATAAGAGTTGCAGTAATGATATAATAAATAAATTTTTTTTTATTAATATTGAGTTGCAGGAGGTCGCATCTACAATAACATAATAAACATTTTCCTTTTAAACAGATCGAATTAGTTAATTTAAACTTTTGTAAATTGACTACAAACTGTAATTAAATAAGAAATACAACCAATATAATATATTGATATCAAATTGAAGCATCCAAGGTGGGATTTAACATTGATACACGGGAGTAACACATAAGTAAAAAAGTAACACAGAGATTATTATTCGTTACAAATTGGCGCTCAACGAGTGGGCTTTAGTTAAGTAGAAAATTAGGCTATTACTTAACTGGAGCAGGCAACTATTAGAGGCACAGGAATGCATACGAGAGGTGTTTCTAAAAGGATGGAGAAGGAGCAAGAAACAGAAGAAGATAGACGGGAAGAAGAAGCAGAGGTAGTTACAGACACCGAAATGGAACAACAGGCGGGCGATAAAGGGG
Source organism: Magicicada septendecula (assembly GCA_034769895.1). Lineage (NCBI taxonomy): Eukaryota > Metazoa > Arthropoda > Insecta > Hemiptera > Cicadidae > Magicicada > Magicicada septendecula. The sequence continues at coordinate 736,072,348 of CM068367.1, forward strand.
AAGCCAGAGGAGGAGTAAACTGGGAAAAATTAATGGAATTAATGGGTAGAATGGAGGAACAGAATAAACAAACTAATGAGAAAATAGACAGTATTAAAGAGGATAATAGACACTAATGAAAAAATAGACAGCATCAAAGAAGATAATAGATACACTAATGAAAAAATAGACAGTATAAATGAAAATTCAGGAAAACTAGAAAACAAAATAGACAGCATAAATGAAAATTCAGGAAGGCTAGAAAACAAAATATACAGTATTAATGAAAACTCAAAGAAACAAAACGAAATTTTGAGCGAGAATTTAATCAAACTAATGAATGAGAAGTTTGACAAAAATAAAGAGGAAAATGATGAAAATAACCGGCTGATAAATGAAAGCTTAAACCAAATTATTGAAAGGTTTGACAGGAACGATGAGAGCTTAAAGCAGATTCAGGAAAATAACAGACAAATAGACGGGAAAATTGAAAACAGTAATAAGGAGTTGAGGCAAATTATAAATGAACAAAACCAAGCGTTGAGGGAAGTCATCAATGAAAGGGTTGCAAATGTCAATGAAACAATTAACAAAAGGGTGGATAATTATGAAAAGGAAGTAAGACAGCAATTAACTGAAACTAAGGTGGGTCTAGAAAAGACAGATGAAACCATCATACAACTCGCAGTGGAAGTAGAGGCCAAAATTAATCAAGTGGAAAATAATAACAAAACTAGAATAAAAGAAGTACAATTAGAAACCCAAGAGAAATTGGATGAAGTGCAAATTAATATAGCTGGGAGAATTGAAATAGTTAATAACGAAATAACACAAATAAAAACCCAAGTGGATCAAAATAAGGGGACTGTCGAAAATATACAGAATCAGGAATTGATTAATATAAAGGAGTCCATAGAAGTTTTACAAAATCGACCAATGTATCTGGCACATCACATAGCCCCTGAGCAGAAAGAAAATATCAATTTCAAAATTTATAGAGGAAACCCCATAGAATTTCTGGAGAGAATAGATGAATGGTTTAGTAGGATTAAAGTGACCCGATGGAACATAATAAAAAGTTTGTTGGATGATTGTTTTAAAAGTATAAATGATAATTGGTGGTCAGGCGGTCCGGAATGAAATGAGTAATTATGAAGAGTTTAAAAAGGCTTTTAGGTCGAAATACTGGTCGGATTCCATGCAGAACATGATTAGGGATAACATTACCAACGGGAGATTCAATTTTAATCAAGAGCAGTCCCCAACTACTTACTTTTTGGGAAAGGTGTGTTTGGCGCGTCATTTGGAACCGCGAATACCAGAGGAATGTTTAGTAAATAAATTATCTTACCATTTTGAAGAAGAGATAGTTCGTGCCAGACGCAGTGGACAAGTGAAGACTGTGGGAGCAATGGAAACCTTGTTGGCCAGTTACGAAATGGAAGACTATTATCAAAGGTCTCGACGGCAAAGTGAATATTCCAACAATAGAAGGGAGGAGCCAAATCAAGAGTCGCATCCAGGATTAAATCGATTTAACAACAATAATTATAACCGAAGGATTAATGACCATTTTATAAATAATCATTACCGTAATAATCATTACCAAAGCACTCATTATAATAACTATAATAATAACAGATACAGCGCAGGCCGCAGGAATTTTGATAACGGGAGAGACTATTGGGATAATAACCGAGGGAACGATGATGGAGGAAATCAAAACAGAAATAGGAGCGTCGAGAATGATGGAGGAAGCAGGGAACAAAGGAGAGACATACCCTCGGAAAATCAACCAAGTAATGACCAGGGAATCCATATAGCTCGAGTAAACTATATCATGGCTGATGAGAGGAATAACCAAGAGGATCATCGTGGAAACCGTAAACCTAATCCCAATTCTGGGAATGCTGAGGGAAGGAATAGACGCAACGAAGAGGACGTAGAACCGTATGTATATGATCCATACTGCGACGATGCCATTGAAAGATTTACCACTGCATATAATTTACGGAATCCACCGGAAAACCATATTGGTAGAGCAGCCCGAACAGAGGCCAATACAAAATAATTAAGATAAATTATGTGGAATCAATTTAATACCCCAAAATTCAAAAACTATGTAAGGACAACTTACTTAAGATATTTCGCAACAATTTGATTTAATAAACAGTAAAACACCAAGAGTATTTAAGAACAGATTATTAAATAATATTTATAAGGAATTGATTTAAAATGAAATAATAGGAAAAAGTAATATTTTTATGGGAACAAAAAGAAGAATAAATGAATAAAAACAATTGATGGTAATGAGCTCAAACAAGAAGAATAACGAATAATTTAATGACTACAATAAAGCTGAAGGAGGATAATAATTAATACAACAATAATTTAGAATCTCTCGGAATTGAAGATGATATAAGAAGAAATGATACGAAGAAAATATGTCACAAGAAGGAAAGTCAAAGGATTTTAAAATAATGCCTATCAATAATGTTATATGCTATTAGGTAATGATAAAGAAGAAGGAATCAAGAAGAAAAGGAAATATATAATTTAATGCAAACAGCAACAGTATGAAGAATCCCCAAAGTGTTTAGTATTAGTCGCTAATCGACTACTTGTAATTTTTATTATAACGAATTGACCGTAGAAATGTTCCGGCAATAATTTTCCTGAGCAGGGATGATTTTCCCCTGGTCTCAGAAGGTGTAAGGATGGACAGCGGAGTTATGGACCCAAAAGTGGCCACCCAACTGGTACCACCGCACAGGATAGGGAAAAATGTTAGGGAAATTGAATATTTAAGGGATAATAATTATAAAATAGCTGAAAAGAGTGATATTAGATTCCAGAAGTATAGATGAAGAAAATAGAAGGAAGATAGCAGACAGAAGCTTAATTGAGAAAGCGAATTTATAGAAGTAAATAAGAAAATAAGTGTTAAAACAAGTTTTTATGATTAGTGTGACCAGTCCTTATCAAGTAAAATGTGGAAGTACCACTACCCAGAGAATATAAATCATTGATGAATTTGCCTCCAAGAGAGAGAGAGAGTTGAGTAGGAAAACAGCTTATTACCATTAACCGAATAACAGGTATATAACCAGTCCGAAAAAAAAAAAAAAAATACTATGAGTAAAAGGATAACCTGATCAGGGACGAACTATAAGTTTATTTTTACTAAACTTCATTGAGCCAAAATAAACTTCTTTCGAAGGGGGAGTATTATGTAACGTAACAGAGTTGAGGTCCCCGACGTTACATAAAAAACTAGGTAAATATGATTTAAAACAATGCCCAAAGCCTGTTATAATTAAATAGAAGAGGGCCCATCTCACCTGAAGAATGCATTAGAGGTACCTAGTAAGGTTACTAAGTAATAAAACATTAAAAGTGTACCTAAATCTAAAATATGTAATGAGTAGTATGAGATGTAAAACATAAACATTGTGTCTAATGGGAGGAGTTTAATGTGTAGGAGTTGAGTATAATATACTGTTCAATTAATATTTAATGTGTTATAAAATGTACTTGGTGTTGTGCTGTGGCCTGATATAGTGTTTACAGGATATTTATTTTATGTTTTGTGGATAGTAAGTGTGGAGCTGTTGCTTTAAAGAAGTACTTAGTCAGTGGTACTCCTTTTATTAATGTTAAAATTGTATTTAAATAATTAAGTATAAGTACATGTATTAGGTATGATATTATGTTAAATGTATTTACTTTAATTGATTAATGAAGTTGTTTAAAATAATGTTTGTAAACTTGGCCAGGAAGGCAATAAGTGTTAATAAGTTGGCAAGTAGTTCTTATAATTATGTTAAAAAACAATGAAGGGTTCAATGATGAACTAAATAATATAATGAATTGAAACCAGGAAATTAAAATTGATGTAAGTGGCCATAAGCCAGTGACTATTTGTACAGTAGGTCAGGTAAAGAAAAATTAAGTTAAAAACAAAACTAAATTATAACAGGTGTAAGAAAACCAATAGGCCTAAATTTAATATTTGTAAAAGGAAATTAATACATTTTTAATAAGTCCAGTCAGATGAATTTATAGTAAAATATATATGGTTTAATAAGGCAGATTAAGTGAGAGTTTTATGTGATTTGGTGTAATTCCAAGCATGGAGTATTTTATTTAAAAAGAGTAGTAATATTTTCTAATTCTGGCTCTAGGATATCGAATATTATCCAATGACAGAAAGTAATGGTTGTTAGAGTAACTAAAATGAAAGAAATTTTGTTGAGTTCAACATTCGATTGTTATATGCTATTGGGAACAGTTCGGTAGACAAATTTAAACAAAAAATAAAATAAAATAAAATGAATCAACCTCAATAAATCAAATGTATTAAAGCCAGTCCATTCAAACAAAACTGATGAATAATTACCGAACTAGATTTCGGGAAATATAATTATACACCTCCCAAAGGTAGCGGAATTACTAATTTCTTATTCAAACTAATTCCATTAGAATTAATGATGAACCCGATTTACAATTGAACCCAGATACTTATTGAATGAACAAGAATGAACTGTTACACTCCGGGACATCAACTTTCAACCTTTATTGATAATCTGGACACATTTTCTGGTCAAAAGTAACCTCATCAGTACGTCTTCATGCGGTTGTAAACAGCCACGGCTATCTTGCGCATCGCCTTGTACGGTAACACCAACTTATATTTAATTTTATACATTAAGAATTAATAACTATTTGTAATACTTAGTAACCTTAATTTTGCATTACCTGGCCTTACTAATCGTTAAAAGAATCACACGTACCCTGGGATAAGAGATAAACAAAAATTATATTTAAATTGTATTATACAGTACTAGTCCATTAAGAAATCGATTCAGCATTGTACGATCGATATTACGATCAAATAAACTGTGAAGAATACTGTTGGAAATTAAAAAGTATTATAAATAAAGAATCCTTCTTGTATGTAATGATGTTCTGTGTTATTGTAGAATAGGTATTGTATTTTGATGGGGGAGTAATTTACAGATAAAGAAGGTGATTAAACTATCAAGTGAAACTAACTAACCTATAAAAATAAGTCAATTACGAATAGCAGCGCTTACTGCAGACAGCTGGTGGAAACGAGAGAGTGCCGAACTAACATATTCTCTTCGCCACATTTGAATTAATTTAAATAATACGGACCGAATAGGGTTGTAGAGAATTACCGAATTATTAACTAAGATACCTGTAATATAGAGTTATTCTCTGGTAAAACACTTAGTAATTGATCAACACAGGGCTATGTTCAACATAAGAGTTGCAGTAATGATATAATAAATAAATTTTTTTTTATTAATATTGAGTTGCAGGAGGTCGCATCTACAATAACATAATAAACATTTTCCTTTTAAACAGATCGAATTAGTTAATTTAAACTTTTGTAAATTGACTACAAACTGTAATTAAATAAGAAATACAACCAATATAATATATTGATATCAAATTGAAGCATCCAAGGTGGGATTTAACATTGATACACGGGAGTAACACATAAGTAAAAAAGTAACACAGAGATTATTATTCGTTACAAATTGGCGCTCAACGAGTGGGCTTTAGTTAAGTAGAAAATTAGGCTATTACTTAACTGGAGCAGGCAACTATTAGAGGCACAGGAATGCATACGAGAGGTGTTTCTAAAAGGATGGAGAAGGAGCAAGAAACAGAAGAAGATAGACGGGAAGAAGAAGCAGAGGTAGTTACAGACACCGAAATGGAACAACAGGCGGGCGATAAAGGGGAAGCCAGAGGAGGAGTAAACTGGGAAAAATTAATGGAATTAATGGGTAGAATGGAGGAACAGAATAAACAAACTAATGAGAAAATAGACAGTATTAAAGAGGATAATAGACACTAATGAAAAAATAGACAGCATCAAAGAAGATAATAGATACACTAATGAAAAAATAGACAGTATAAATGAAAATTCAGGAAAACTAGAAAACAAAATAGACAGCATAAATGAAAATTCAGGAAGGCTAGAAAACAAAATATACAGTATTAATGAAAACTCAAAGAAACAAAACGAAATTTTGAGCGAGAATTTAATCAAACTAATGAATGAGAAGTTTGACAAAAATAAAGAGGAAAATGATGAAAATAACCGGCTGATAAATGAAAGCTTAAACCAAATTATTGAAAGGTTTGACAGGAACGATGAGAGCTTAAAGCAGATTCAGGAAAATAACAGACAAATAGACGGGAAAATTGAAAACAGTAATAAGGAGTTGAGGCAAATTATAAATGAACAAAACCAAGCGTTGAGGGAAGTCATCAATGAAAGGGTTGCAAATGTCAATGAAACAATTAACAAAAGGGTGGATAATTATGAAAAGGAAGTAAGACAGCAATTAACTGAAACTAAGGTGGGTCTAGAAAAGACAGATGAAACCATCATACAACTCGCAGTGGAAGTAGAGGCCAAAATTAATCAAGTGGAAAATAATAACAAAACTAGAATAAAAGAAGTACAATTAGAAACCCAAGAGAAATTGGATGAAGTGCAAATTAATATAGCTGGGAGAATTGAAATAGTTAATAACGAAATAACACAAATAAAAACCCAAGTGGATCAAAATAAGGGGACTGTCGAAAATATACAGAATCAGGAATTGATTAATATAAAGGAGTCCATAGAAGTTTTACAAAATCGACCAATGTATCTGGCACATCACATAGCCCCTGAGCAGAAAGAAAATATCAATTTCAAAATTTATAGAGGAAACCCCATAGAATTTCTGGAGAGAATAGATGAATGGTTTAGTAGGATTAAAGTGACCCGATGGAACATAATAAAAAGTTTGTTGGATGATTGTTTTAAAAGTATAAATGATAATTGGTGGTCAGGCGGTCCGGAATGAAATGAGTAATTATGAAGAGTTTAAAAAGGCTTTTAGGTCGAAATACTGGTCGGATTCCATGCAGAACATGATTAGGGATAACATTACCAACGGGAGATTCAATTTTAATCAAGAGCAGTCCCCAACTACTTACTTTTTGGGAAAGGTGTGTTTGGCGCGTCATTTGGAACCGCGAATACCAGAGGAATGTTTAGTAAATAAATTATCTTACCATTTTGAAGAAGAGATAGTTCGTGCCAGACGCAGTGGACAAGTGAAGACTGTGGGAGCAATGGAAACCTTGTTGGCCAGTTACGAAATGGAAGACTATTATCAAAGGTCTCGACGGCAAAGTGAATATTCCAACAATAGAAGGGAGGAGCCAAATCAAGAGTCGCATCCAGGATTAAATCGATTTAACAACAATAATTATAACCGAAGGATTAATGACCATTTTATAAATAATCATTACCGTAATAATCATTACCAAAGCACTCATTATAATAACTATAATAATAACAGATACAGCGCAGGCCGCAGGAATTTTGATAACGGGAGAGACTATTGGGATAATAACCGAGGGAACGATGATGGAGGAAATCAAAACAGAAATAGGAGCGTCGAGAATGATGGAGGAAGCAGGGAACAAAGGAGAGACATACCCTCGGAAAATCAACCAAGTAATGACCAGGGAATCCATATAGCTCGAGTAAACTATATCATGGCTGATGAGAGGAATAACCAAGAGGATCATCGTGGAAACCGTAAACCTAATCCCAATTCTGGGAATGCTGAGGGAAGGAATAGACGCAACGAAGAGGACGTAGAACCGTATGTATATGATCCATACTGCGACGATGCCATTGAAAGATTTACCACTGCATATAATTTACGGAATCCACCGGAAAACCATATTGGTAGAGCAGCCCGAACAGAGGCCAATACAAAATAATTAAGATAAATTATGTGGAATCAATTTAATACCCCAAAATTCAAAAACTATGTAAGGACAACTTACTTAAGATATTTCGCAACAATTTGATTTAATAAACAGTAAAACACCAAGAGTATTTAAGAACAGATTATTAAATAATATTTATAAGGAATTGATTTAAAATGAAATAATAGGAAAAAGTAATATTTTTATGGGAACAAAAAGAAGAATAAATGAATAAAAACAATTGATGGTAATGAGCTCAAACAAGAAGAATAACGAATAATTTAATGACTACAATAAAGCTGAAGGAGGATAATAATTAATACAACAATAATTTAGAATCTCTCGGAATTGAAGATGATATAAGAAGAAATGATACGAAGAAAATATGTCACAAGAAGGAAAGTCAAAGGATTTTAAAATAATGCCTATCAATAATGTTATATGCTATTAGGTAATGATAAAGAAGAAGGAATCAAGAAGAAAAGGAAATATATAATTTAATGCAAACAGCAACAGTATGAAGAATCCCCAAAGTGTTTAGTATTAGTCGCTAATCGACTACTTGTAATTTTTATTATAACGAATTGACCGTAGAAATGTTCCGGCAATAATTTTCCTGAGCAGGGATGATTTTCCCCTGGTCTCAGAAGGTGTAAGGATGGACAGCGGAGTTATGGACCCAAAAGTGGCCACCCAACTGGTACCACCGCACAGGATAGGGAAAAATGTTAGGGAAATTGAATATTTAAGGGATAATAATTATAAAATAGCTGAAAAGAGTGATATTAGATTCCAGAAGTATAGATGAAGAAAATAGAAGGAAGATAGCAGACAGAAGCTTAATTGAGAAAGCGAATTTATAGAAGTAAATAAGAAAATAAGTGTTAAAACAAGTTTTTATGATTAGTGTGACCAGTCCTTATCAAGTAAAATGTGGAAGTACCACTACCCAGAGAATATAAATCATTGATGAATTTGCCTCCAAGAGAGAGAGAGAGTTGAGTAGGAAAACAGCTTATTACCATTAACCGAATAACAGGTATATAACCAGTCCGAAAAAAAAAAAAAAAAATACTATGAGTAAAAGGATAACCTGATCAGGGACGAACTATAAGTTTATTTTTACTAAACTTCATTGAGCCAAAATAAACTTCTTTCGAAGGGGGAGTATTATGTAACGTAACAGAGTTGAGGTCCCCGACGTTACATAAAAAACTAGGTAAATATGATTTAAAACAATGCCCAAAGCCTGTTATAATTAAATAGAAGAGGGCCCATCTCACCTGAAGAATGCATTAGAGGTACCTAGTAAGGTTACTAAGTAATAAAACATTAAAAGTGTACCTAAATCTAAAATATGTAATGAGTAGTATGAGATGTAAAACATAAACATTGTGTCTAATGGGAGGAGTTTAATGTGTAGGAGTTGAGTATAATATACTGTTCAATTAATATTTAATGTGTTATAAAATGTACTTGGTGTTGTGCTGTGGCCTGATATAGTGTTTACAGGATATTTATTTTATGTTTTGTGGATAGTAAGTGTGGAGCTGTTGCTTTAAAGAAGTACTTAGTCAGTGGTACTCCTTTTATTAATGTTAAAATTGTATTTAAATAATTAAGTATAAGTACATGTATTAGGTATGATATTATGTTAAATGTATTTACTTTAATTGATTAATGAAGTTGTTTAAAATAATGTTTGTAAACTTGGCCAGGAAGGCAATAAGTGTTAATAAGTTGGCAAGTAGTTCTTATAATTATGTTAAAAAACAATGAAGGGTTCAATGATGAACTAAATAATATAATGAATTGAAACCAGGAAATTAAAATTGATGTAAGTGGCCATAAGCCAGTGACTATTTGTACAGTAGGTCAGGTAAAGAAAAATTAAGTTAAAAACAAAACTAAATTATAACAGGTGTAAGAAAACCAATAGGCCTAAATTTAATATTTGTAAAAGGAAATTAATACATTTTTAATAAGTCCAGTCAGATGAATTTATAGTAAAATATATATGGTTTAATAAGGCAGATTAAGTGAGAGTTTTATGTGATTTGGTGTAATTCCAAGCATGGAGTATTTTATTTAAAAAGAGTAGTAATATTTTCTAATTCTGGCTCTAGGATATCGAATATTATCCAATGACAGAAAGTAATGGTTGTTAGAGTAACTAAAATGAAAGAAATTTTGTTGAGTTCAACATTCGATTGTTATATGCTATTGGGAACAGTTCGGTAGACAAATTTAAACAAAAAATAAAATAAAATAAAATGAATCAACCTCAATAAATCAAATGTATTAAAGCCAGTCCATTCAAACAAAACTGATGAATAATTACCGAACTAGATTTCGGGAAATATAATTATACACCTCCCAAAGGTAGCGGAATTACTAATTTCTTATTCAAACTAATTCCATTAGAATTAATGATGAACCCGATTTACAATTGAACCCAGATACTTATTGAATGAACAAGAATGAACTGTTACACTCCGGGACATCAACTTTCAACCTTTATTGATAATCTGGACACATTTTCTGGTCAAAAGTAACCTCATCAGTACGTCTTCATGCGGTTGTAAACAGCCACGGCTATCTTGCGCATCGCCTTGTACGGTAACACCAACTTATATTTAATTTTATACATTAAGAATTAATAACTATTTGTAATACTTAGTAACCTTAATTTTGCATTACCTGGCCTTACTAATCGTTAAAAGAATCACACGTACCCTGGGATAAGAGATAAACAAAAATTATATTTAAATTGTATTATACAGTACTAGTCCATTAAGAAATCGATTCAGCATTGTACGATCGATATTACGATCAAATAAACTGTGAAGAATACTGTTGGAAATTAAAAAGTATTATAAATAAAGAATCCTTCTTGTATGTAATGATGTTCTGTGTTATTGTAGAATAGGTATTGTATTTTGATGGGGGAGTAATTTACAGATAAAGAAGGTGATTAAACTATCAAGTGAAACTAACTAACCTATAAAAATAAGTCAATTACGAATAGCAGCGCTTACTGCAGACAGCTGGTGGAAACGAGAGAGTGCCGAACTAACATATTCTCTTCGCCACATTTGAATTAATTTAAATAATACGGACCGAATAGGGTTGTAGAGAATTACCGAATTATTAACTAAGATACCTGTAATATAGAGTTATTCTCTGGTAAAACACTTAGTAATTGATCAACACAGGGCTATGTTCAACATAAGAGTTGCAGTAATGATATAATAAATAAATTTTTTTTTATTAATATTGAGTTGCAGGAGGTCGCATCTACAATAACATAATAAACATTTTCCTTTTAAACAGATCGAATTAGTTAATTTAAACTTTTGTAAATTGACTACAAACTGTAATTAAATAAGAAATACAACCAATATAATATATTGATATCAAATTGAAGCATCCAAGGTGGGATTTAACATTGATACACGGGAGTAACACATAAGTAAAAAAGTAACACAGAGATTATTATTCGTTACAAATTGGCGCTCAACGAGTGGGCTTTAGTTAAGTAGAAAATTAGGCTATTACTTAACTGGAGCAGGCAACTATTAGAGGCACAGGAATGCATACGAGAGGTGTTTCTAAAAGGATGGAGAAGGAGCAAGAAACAGAAGAAGATAGACGGGAAGAAGAAGCAGAGGTAGTTACAGACACCGAAATGGAACAACAGGCGGGCGATAAAGGGGAAGCCAGAGGAGGAGTAAACTGGGAAAAATTAATGGAATTAATGGGTAGAATGGAGGAACAGAATAAACAAACTAATGAGAAAATAGACAGTATTAAAGAGGATAATAGACACTAATGAAAAAATAGACAGCATCAAAGAAGATAATAGATACACTAATGAAAAAATAGACAGTATAAATGAAAATTCAGGAAAACTAGAAAACAAAATAGACAGCATAAATGAAAATTCAGGAAGGCTAGAAAACAAAATATACAGTATTAATGAAAACTCAAAGAAACAAAACGAAATTTTGAGCGAGAATTTAATCAAACTAATGAATGAGAAGTTTGACAAAAATAAAGAGGAAAATGATGAAAATAACCGGCTGATAAATGAAAGCTTAAACCAAATTATTGAAAGGTTTGACAGGAACGATGAGAGCTTAAAGCAGATTCAGGAAAATAACAGACAAATAGACGGGAAAATTGAAAACAGTAATAAGGAGTTGAGGCAAATTATAAATGAACAAAACCAAGCGTTGAGGGAAGTCATCAATGAAAGGGTTGCAAATGTCAATGAAACAATTAACAAAAGGGTGGATAATTATGAAAAGGAAGTAAGACAGCAATTAACTGAAACTAAGGTGGGTCTAGAAAAGACAGATGAAACCATCATACAACTCGCAGTGGAAGTAGAGGCCAAAATTAATCAAGTGGAAAATAATAACAAAACTAGAATAAAAGAAGTACAATTAGAAACCCAAGAGAAATTGGATGAAGTGCAAATTAATATAGCTGGGAGAATTGAAATAGTTAATAACGAAATAACACAAATAAAAACCCAAGTGGATCAAAATAAGGGGACTGTCGAAAATATACAGAATCAGGAATTGATTAATATAAAGGAGTCCATAGAAGTTTTACAAAATCGACCAATGTATCTGGCACATCACATAGCCCCTGAGCAGAAAGAAAATATCAATTTCAAAATTTATAGAGGAAACCCCATAGAATTTCTGGAGAGAATAGATGAATGGTTTAGTAGGATTAAAGTGACCCGATGGAACATAATAAAAAGTTTGTTGGATGATTGTTTTAAAAGTATAAATGATAATTGGTGGTCAGGCGGTCCGGAATGAAATGAGTAATTATGAAGAGTTTAAAAAGGCTTTTAGGTCGAAATACTGGTCGGATTCCATGCAGAACATGATTAGGGATAACATTACCAACGGGAGATTCAATTTTAATCAAGAGCAGTCCCCAACTACTTACTTTTTGGGAAAGGTGTGTTTGGCGCGTCATTTGGAACCGCGAATACCAGAGGAATGTTTAGTAAATAAATTATCTTACCATTTTGAAGAAGAGATAGTTCGTGCCAGACGCAGTGGACAAGTGAAGACAGTGGGAGCAATGGAAACCTTGTTGGCCAGTTACGAAATGGAAGACTATTATCAAAGGTCTCGACGGCAAAGTGAATATTCCAACAATAGAAGGGAGGAGCCAAATCAAGAGTCGCATCCAGGATTAAATCGATTTAACAACAATAATTATAACCGAAGGATTAATGACCATTTTATAAATAATCATTACCGTAATAATCATTACCAAAGCACTCATTATAATAACTATAATAATAACAGATACAGCGCAGGCCGCAGGAATTTTGATAACGGGAGAGACTATTGGGATAATAACCGAGGGAACGATGATGGAGGAAATCAAAACAGAAATAGGAGCGTCGAGAATGATGGAGGAAGCAGGGAACAAAGGAGAGACATACCCTCGGAAAATCAACCAAGTAATGACCAGGGAATCCATATAGCTCGAGTAAACTATATCATGGCTGATGAGAGGAATAACCAAGAGGATCATCGTGGAAACCGTAAACCTAATCCCAATTCTGGGAATGCTGAGGGAAGGAATAGACGCAACGAAGAGGACGTAGAACCGTATGTATATGATCCATACTGCGACGATGCCATTGAAAGATTTACCACTGCATATAATTTACGGAATCCACCGGAAAACCATATTGGTAGAGCAGCCCGAACAGAGGCCAATACAAAATAATTAAGATAAATTATGTGGAATCAATTTAATACCCCAAAATTCAAAAACTATGTAAGGACAACTTACTTAAGATATTTCGCAACAATTTGATTTAATAAACAGTAAAACACCAAGAGTATTTAAGAACAGATTATTAAATAATATTTATAAGGAATTGATTTAAAATGAAATAATAGGAAAAAGTAATATTTTTATGGGAACAAAAAGAAGAATAAATGAATAAAAACAATTGATGGTAATGAGCTCAAATAAGAAGAATAACGAATAATTTAATGACTACAATAAAGCTGAAGGAGGATAATAATTAATACAACAATAATTTAGAATCTCTCGGAATTGAAGATGATATAAGAAGAAATGATACGAAGAAAATATGTCACAAGAAGGAAAGTCAAAGGATTTTAAAATAATGCCTATCAATAATGTTATATGCTATTAGGTAATGATAAAGAAGAAGGAATCAAGAAGAAAAGGAAATATATAATTTAATGCAAACAGCAACAGTATGAAGAATCCCCAAAGTGTTTAGTATTAGTCGCTAATCGACTACTTGTAATTTTTATTATAACGAATTGACCGTAGAAATGTTCCGGCAATAATTTTCCTGAGCAGGGATGATTTTCCCCTGGTCTCAGAAGGTGTAAGGATGGACAGCGGAGTTATGGACCCAAAAGTGGCCACCCAACTGGTACCACCGCACAGGATAGGGAAAAATGTTAGGGAAATTGAATATTTAAGGGATAATAATTATAAAATAGCTGAAAAGAGTGATATTAGATTCCAGAAGTATAGATGAAGAAAATAGAAGGAAGATAGCAGACAGAAGCTTAATTGAGAAAGCGAATTTATAGAAGTAAATAAGAAAATAAGTGTTAAAACAAGTTTTTATGATTAGTGTGACCAGTCCTTATCAAGTAAAATGTGGAAGTACCACTACCCAGAGAATATAAATCATTGATGAATTTGCCTCCAAGAGAGAGAGAGTTGAGTAGGAAAACAGCTTATTACCATTAACCGAATAACAGGTATATAACCAGTCCGAAAAAAAAAAAAAAATACTATGAGTAAAAGGATAACCTGATCAGGGACGAACTATAAGTTTATTTTTACTAAACTTCATTGAGCCAAAATAAACTTCTTTCGAAGGGGGAGTATTATGTAACGTAACAGAGTTGAGGTCCCCGACGTTACATAAAAAACTAGGTAAATATGATTTAAAACAATGCCCAAAGCCTGTTATAATTAAATAGAAGAGGGCCCATCTCACCTGAAGAATGCATTAGAGGTACCTAGTAAGGTTACTAAGTAATAAAACATTAAAAGTGTACCTAAATCTAAAATATGTAATGAGTAGTATGAGATGTAAAACATAAACATTGTGTCTAATGGGAGGAGTTTAATGTGTAGGAGTTGAGTATAATATACTGTTCAATTAATATTTAATGTGTTATAAAATGTACTTGGTGTTGTGCTGTGGCCTGATATAGTGTTTACAGGATATTTATTTTATGTTTTGTGGATAGTAAGTGTGGAGCTGTTGCTTTAAAGAAGTACTTAGTCAGTGGTACTCCTTTTATTAATGTTAAAATTGTATTTAAATAATTAAGTATAAGTACATGTATTAGGTATGATATTATGTTAAATGTATTTACTTTAATTGATTAATGAAGTTGTTTAAAATAATGTTTGTAAACTTGGCCAGGAAGGCAATAAGTGTTAATAAGTTGGCAAGTAGTTCTTATAGTTATGTTAAAAAACAATGAAGGGTTCAATGATGAACTAAATAATATAATGAATTGAAACCAGGAAATTAAAATTGATGTAAGTGGCCATAAGCCAGTGACTATTTGTACAGTAGGTCAGGTAAAGAAAAATTAAGTTAAAAACAAAACTAAATTATAACAGGTGTAAGAAAACCAATAGGCCTAAATTTAATATTTGTAAAAGGAAATTAATACATTTTTAATAAGTCCAGTCAGATGAATTTATAGTAAAATATATATGGTTTAATAAGGCAGATTAAGTGAGAGTTTTATGTGATTTGGTGTAATTCCAAGCATGGAGTATTTTATTTAAAAAGAGTAGTAATATTTTCTAATTCTGGCTCTAGGATATCGAATATTATCCAATGACAGAAAGTAATGGTTGTTAGGGTAACTAAAATGAAAGAAATTTTGTTGAGTTCAACATTCGAGTGTTATATGCTATTGGGAACAGTTCGGTAGACAAATTTAAACAAAAAATAAAATAAAATAAAATGAATCAACCTCAATAAATCAAATGTATTAAAGCCAGTCCATTCAAACAAAACTGATGAATAATTACCGAACTAGATTTCGGGAAATATAATTATACACCTCCCAAAGGTAGCGGAATTACTAATTTCTTATTCAAACTAATTCCATTAGAATTAATGATGAACCCGATTTACAATTGAACCCAGATACTTATTGAATGAACAAGAATGAACTGTTACACTCCGGGACATCAAGTTTCAACCTTTATTGATAATCTGGACACATTTTCTGGTCAAAAGTAACCTCATCAGTATGTCTTCATGCGGTTGTAAACAGCCACGGCTATCTTGCGCATCGCCTTGTACGGTAACACCAACTTATATTTAATTTTATACATTAAGAATTAATAACTATTTGTAATACTTAGTAACCTTAATTTTGCATTACCTGGCCTTACTAATCGTTAAAAGAATCACACGTACCCTGGGATAAGAGATAAACAAAAATTATATTTAAATTGTATTATACAGTACTAGTCCATTAACAAATCGATTCAGCATTGTATGATCGATATTACGATCAAATAAACTGTGAAGAATACTGTTGGAAATTAAAAAGTATTATAAATAAAGAATCCTTCTTGTATGTAATGATGTTCTGTGTTATTGTAGAATAGGTATTGTATTTTGATGGGGGAGTAATTTACAGATAAAGAAGGTGATTAAACTATCAAGTGAAACTAACTAACCTATAAAAATAAGTCAATAACGAATAGCAGCGCTTGCTGCAGACAGCTGGTGGAAACGAGAGAGTGCCGAACTAACATATTCTCTTCGCCACATTTGAATTAATTTAAATAATACGGACCGAATAGGGCTGGAGAGAATTACCGAATTATTAACTAAGATACCTGTAATATAGAGTTATTCTCTGGTAAAACACTTAGTAATTGATCAACACAGGGCTATGTTCAACATAAGAGTTGCAGCAATGATATAATAAATAAATTTTTTTTTATTAATATTGAGTTGCAGGAGGTCGCATCTACAATAACATAACAAACATTTTCCTTTTAAACAGATCGAATTAGTTAATTTAAACTTTTGTAAATTGACTACAAACTGTAATTAAATAAGAAATACAACCAATATAATATATTGATATCAAATTGAAGCATCCAAGGTGGGATTTAACATTGATACACGGGAGTAACACATAAGTAAAAAAGTAACACAGAGATTATTATTCGTTACAAATTGGCGCTCAACGAGTGGGCTTTAGTTAAGTAAAAAATTAGGCTATTACTTAACTGGAGCAGGCAACTATTAGAGGCACAGGAATGCATACGAGAGGTGTTTCTAAAAGGATGGAGAAGGAGCAAGAAACAGAAGAAGATAGACAGGAAGAAGAAGCAGAGGTAGTTACAGACACCGAAATGGAACAACAGGCGGGCGATAAAGGAGAAGCCAGAGGAGGAGTAAACTGGGAAAAATTAATGGAATTAATGGGTAGAATGGAGGAACAGAATAAACAAACTAATGAGAAAATAGACAGTATTAAAGAGGATAATAGACACTAATGAAAAAATAGACAGTATCAAAGAAGATAATAGATACACTAATGAAAAAATAGACAGTATAAATGAAAATTCAGGAAAACTAGAAAACAAAATAGACAGCATAAATGAAAATTCAGGAAGGCTAGAAAACAAAATATACAGTATTAATGAAAACTCAAAGAAACAAAACGAAATTTTGAGCGAGAATTTAATCAAACTAATGAATGAGAAGTTTGACAAAAATAAAGAGGAAAATGATGAAAATAACTGGCTGATAAATGAAAGCTTAAACCAAATTATTGAAAGGTTTGACAGGAACGATGAGAGCTTAAAGCAGATTCAGGAAAATAACAGACAAATAGACGGGAAAATTGAAAACAGTAATAAGGAGTTGAGGCAAATTATAAATGAACAAACCCAAGCGTTGAGGGAAGTCATCAATGAAAGGGTTGCAAATGTCTATGAAACAATTAACAAAAGGGTGGATAATTATGAAAAGGAAGTAAGACAGCAATTAACTGAAACTAAGGTGGGTCTAGAAAAGACAGATGAAACCATCATACAACTCGCAGTGGAAGTAGATTCCAAAATTAATCAAGTGGAAAATAATAACAAAACTAGAATAAAAGAAGTACAATTAGAAACCCAAGAGAAATTGGAAGAAATGCAAATTAATATAGCTGGGAGAATTGAAATAGTTAATAACGAAATAACACAAATAAAAACCCAAGTGGATCAAAATAAGGGGACTGTCGAAAATATACATAATCAGGAATTGATTAATATAAAGGAGTCCATAGAAGTTTTACAAAATCGACCAATCTATCTGGCATATCACATAGCCCCTGAGCAGACTCATTAAATTCACTATTCACTAAATCCTGCGGCCAAAGACAACTTCCGTCTCCATGTTTGTATTTTTTTTCCGTCTTCGATCTGTTCTAGAACTGTTTTCTTCACAAGTAACTAATGCCAGGTTATGGAGGTTATGTAGACAATGTAACTTAAATAAAATTTACTTTGTTAGTGTACAATAAAAGGGTGTATTTACTGTAAGTACAGAAATAATTTTCCATTTATCGCACATAATTACGGTACACAGACGATTTTTGGAGGTTGTGTCTACGTTTAACAATGCAACTTAACCTTTTAGATTTTTAAAATTAATTAGATTTAACAAAAATTTCCTTTGTTAGTGTACATTAAATTATTGTATGGATACAAGGCTGCTGTACATAACATTAAAGGCTGTATTTATTTGAAGTACCGGAATTAAAACCTAGTTCCAATTTAGAACGTAGACCTATAACCTATTTGCATATTTTATTGGGGTTTATTGGCACATATTTTATTAAAAGGGTGTATTTATTGGAAGTACAGAAATTATTTTCCATTTATCGCACATAATTACGGTATACAGACGATTTTTGGAGGTTGTGTCTACGTTTAACAATGCAACTTAACCTTTTAGATTTTTAAAATTAATTAGATTTAACAAAAATTTCCTTTGTTAGTGTACATTCAAAGGCTGTATTTATTGTATGGATAAAAGGCTGTATATACATTAAAGGCTGTATTTATTCGAATTGAAACCTATCGGTACTTCCAATTTAGAACGTATAACCTAGTAGGCTACGTTATTCGTACATACAGTATTTTATTGGAGTTTATTGGTACATATTTTATTAAAAGGGTGTATTTATTGGAAGTACAGAATTTAGTTTCCATTTATAGCACATAATTACGGTACAGAGACGATTTTGGGAGGTTGTGTCTACGTTTAATTATCTAACTTAACCTTTTAGATTTTTAAAATTAATTAGACTTATAGGGGTGTGCATGGCAGAACTACTTGTAGGGGTGTGCACCCACTTTATAATCATATTTTTGGTAACACTGAGAACTTTAAGACTTTTTTTATGCTTAAACAAATTATATATACACTTAATTATAGAAAAGCAAAAGCAAATATGTAATTCAAAAGACTAATTTGCTCTAATAAACACATGCTGAAGTTAAAAACAAAAGAGTTTTGACTTGCCTAACTAATCATTAGTTACTAATGTGACAGTTGGAGCTGCTTTTTCTGCAAAAGCTGGGGTATGTTGGATTCAAGAGTGGTTAAATTAAGTCAAAATCTGAGTGTGCGTCAAGTCTATTTCTGTGCTTGCTTTTCACTTGAGATGAAAATCCTATTTCACTCAAGAATGAGGTGATGAATGGGATGAGCAACTCCGAAAGTTCAGGATATTCATCTCTTAAAGATATCCAGAACTTTGTTAAGTCAGAATCTAAAAGTTTATGGATTTTGTTGTCCATGACATGTCTCATGTTATCACTAACTATAGAAAATAATTTACTAAAAATTTAGTTTTAATCCCAGCATCACAGATGATATCACACAATTGCTCATTTAGTTTTACTGACAACATGTTAGAACTTTCAAAATACAAGAATGGGTCTTGAATCCAATTGAATTCACTGTATCCCTCTGGGAAGCAACTTTCAATCTGGTTATAGAGAGTTAAACATCAAAGCTGGTAAAAAACAATGGTAGAGCATGAATAACAAAAATGTACAGTTTAGACTATGTACAAAACAGGTTGAATTTAAATTGTTAAAATGATATATCTTAGTTATTTACATGTAGTAGCTTTTAAGAGACAGTAAATAAATTTCCGAACCTGACTTTGCAACCCTCCAAATGCCCTCTCGGGACCCAGCAGTGGCTCATGCCCAATAGGTTAAGAAATGCTGAACTAAAGGCATGTTTGCGGAGTGAAACATAAAAGATAACCCAGACTTCTAAAATGCTCTTAGTCAAATGGGATTTTCAGGAGTAACAACACACTATTTGGTTAACAAGCACATTTTACTAATATTGTAATACCAAGTCAATTAGATAGCTTAAATGTGTAGTACTCTATGTGATGCTGATCACATACTGTTAATCAGCAGCACTGCAGAATATTCTAGAGCCACACTCTTGGCATTCATCTGGAACTTTCTCACATTAGCCTGATAATTAGGATGTTGCCACCATCTGAGTTTTAGAAAGTTGGTGTAGTAGGTTGTGCATTCATATAGGATGATATTAGACAGCAGTTTTTAATGAAAGTGACAAATGATCAATTGTTTACTTGTGTTGTAAACTATTGTGATTTTTTTATTACTGTTTGTAGGCTATACAGTGTGTCCTGGATAATTATATAAAGAGAACTGTTGTAATATAAGTGTGTTTGTTTTAGCAATTGAGAGTATCTGGTATTCAATAATTCATTCCACTGTTTTAAGTTCATAATTCTTGTCACTGGTTGTAAGAATATTATTCTCATTAATTTTCCAATTCTATGAAGTCTTCAGTAGTTTTACTACGATGAGACTCAACTTTATCACTGAAGATGCCACATCACTGAATGAGCAAAACTTTTCTTTAATAATCTCAACAAAGCACGGTTATCAGCTGAAAAAAAGTTTTAGTATTAAAAGTTTTGATCACGCAAATCTATAAGGGATACTAAAAAGAAATAACATAATAATTGTATTGGACATAAAGTTATGTCCACAAAACAGATTTTGTTTGAAATAAATAAAACACAATTTGACACAAATATTAATTTTATCAATACTTGTTTGGCACATATTACAGAAGGTTACACCATTAAATGAGTTTGCCTAAGTATAAAATTCTTGTCAGATGAAAAAAGTGTACAGTCAGAATACTATTTGTTATGTACAATATAAATGATTCCCTATGGGTAGCAGTGACACATAAACACTAGACATTGACACTAAATTGTACTTGTTTTGAATGATTCATTGTGTGCTACCTGACCAGAGTACAGGTATCAACCAAGAGATGTTTAGTATACTGCTGTGTAACTACTACAATGATGAATTATAAGTAGTACCTTTTGTTTTGGTCATCAACCTTGAAAAGGATAATAGAAACTTTGTATACCATGCTTCCAGCAGTTTTACATGATACATTCCTAGCACAAATAAGAAAAGTTTAAATCTGCTGATGATCTAAAGGAGTGAAAGTTATTTGCAGACTGACAGGGTTATAAAATAATTCTGAAAGAATTGTTGCTTTTACAATACCATCAACTTTATCAACTGACTACTCAAATCTGCCAGTTTTTCACAGAAACTGAAGTTTGATGATTTGATCCATTATGACCTAGTGATGCTCCAAACATTTCAAGGATTCTCCTAGTTTTAAAGAACTGGACTGGCCTCATTGATTGACATGATTAATGTTAAATTTACTTTGGGATACTTCCAAACATAATACAGTTTAAAATAAACAAAAAAAAAATTTATTTCTAATTTTTCCAGAACTGTATACACATAATTTGATCTGGATAGAACGTGTATTAAACAATAATACTATTTGATGCAAATAATGAAAATATCCGTGTGGAGAACTATACATGACTTCCATGTTTTAAGATTTATATTTAAAATCGTTTTAGAAATGAAATATTTCTACAGAAACTACTTCTATCTTCAGCCTCAACCACAGAAAACACACACACACACACACACACACACACACACACACACACACACACACACACACACACACACACACACACACACACACACACACACACACACACACACACACACACACACACACACACACACACACACACACACACACACACACACACACACACACACACACACACACACATACACACACACACACACACACACACACACACACACACACCACACAATTCCTTTTTTCTTTATTTAATTTGAATTCAGAGTATTGGCACATATTTTATTAAAAGGGTGTATTTATTGGAAGTACAGAAATTAGTTTCCATTTATTCCACATAATTACGGTACACAGACGATTTTTGGAGGTTGTGTCTACGTTTAACATGTAGTAACATCAGTAACTTAACCTTTTAGATTTTTAAAATTAATTAGATTTAACAAAAATTTCCTTTGTTAGTGTACATTCAAAGGCTGTATTTATTGTATGGATAAAATGCTGTATATAACATTAAAGGTGTATTTATTCGAAGTACCGGAATTTACTTCCAATTTATAACCTAGTACAATCTAACGTATAACCAAACAAGTACATTAAAATCCTTTTTTCAATTTCCAGAGGAGTGTCAGTTTTTTAGTTTCAAAGGATAAATAAAACACTTGTTTACAATTACTTCTAAGATGTCAAGTGTAATTGTAAATTGGGGTACCCGTAAATTGAATTTTAGAGCTGTATTTATTATTTACATTTTAAACAATTTTTTGTACGCAACATAATAACAAAAAGTTGAAATATTTGCAGTTATTTCAATTTTAAAACGTATACACAATTTTTCGGGCATGTTGCAAGTCTTTACTCATTTTTCTCTAGCAGCCCTAGAGAAAAATGTTGGGAAGTTTTGAAAAAGCATATTCCTTTATCACTGCAGAGCTTCCGTGAAACAAGATGAAGTGAGAGGATCCTAGCTGTCAAACCGATAGTTAAGCACTACCCAGGAGTACTTAAATTGTTGGATATATTTTAGAAGAGATGTCTTCTAGTCTAACTCCCTCTGCCTACAACATCATATTAGGGCTTAAGAAATATTTCAATTCCACAAAGAGCTTAATGTTGGCATCTTTTTGGTTCAAAGTGCTTTCATATATTGACTAAAAAAATGTTGTTATTCAAAGAAAAGGAATCACACTCAATGTTGAAATAACTCTAGTGGAAGATTTGCTGACAGAATTGAAATTGTTGCGTGATAATCCAGACAGCATAATTGAAGAACCAAACTTAATTGCAAAAGAACTAATAAAAGTTCCTCCTGAATCTCCCAAAAGGTGGAAAAAAAGTACAGATCAATCCAATAGTGATTTTTCAGTAAACAAAGATCAAGAAAATAAATTAAAACCTCAGTCATGTACCCAGTATTAGAGTTTGTAATGGGCAATATAAAAACACGATTCACTGCAATTAGTTCAACTCGTGACTTGTTTCCACCAGTATTGAACTTTACAGACATGGAAAATGATGAATTAGAATTGAAAGTAAAAGTTCTCATTAGCAAGTTTAAAAAGGAATTGGCAATGGATCTATTTGAAGAAATATTACACTTGAAGAACATTCATAAAACAGAGTTTGAATCAGAAAAGAATCCACTAAGCCTACTCCAAAAACCTTCAAGCTGTATTTGTGAACTTCTGTCTTGCCTATAGGCTTTTCTGTACTATTCCAGTTACAGTTTCGTCTCCTGAAAAATCTTTCAGCAGGTTAGCGAATTCACTGAAAACTTGGCAGAGAAGCGCTACCTACCAAGAAAGGCTTAATAATTTGGCAATTTTAGCTATTAAAAATGAATTGGCTAACAGTATTAATTTATCAGTCAGATGTTATTGACCAGTTTGCTCAAATGAAAGCAAGAAAAAAACTTTGCACTACTTAAGCCGTTTTAGAAACGGGTCTCTCACTTATAATTGGTTATAGCCTACTCTTAGACATGTTTTTGTTTATCTTTGTAACAACTGAATTATGTATCACTTATGTGTTGATAAGCACAGATTATGTTTATCTTTTGACTTCAATTTAGACCATAGTAACATTGAATTCCACTCTAACCCATTATTAATACTTAATCATTTGGGTGTTAACAGAAACTGCACATTGCTTTTTATTGCATTATGTTGAAAAAAGGATTTTAATGTACTTGTTTGGTTATAGGCCTACGTTAGATTGTACTGTGTTCTAAATTGGCAGTAGGTTTTAATTCCGGTACTTCAAATAAATACAGCCTTTTATCCATACAATAAATACAGCCTTTGAATGTACACTAAGTAAGGAAATGTTTGTTAAGTCTAATTAATTTTAAAAATCTAAAAGGTTAAGTTAGATAATTAAATGTTGACACAACCTCCCAAAATCGTCTCTGTACCGTAATTATGTGCGATAAATGGAAACTAATTTCTGTACTTCCAATAAATACACCCTTTTAATAAAATATGTGCCAATAAACCCCAATAAAATATGCACCAATAACGAAGCCTACTATCTTAAGTTAGATAATTAAACGTAGACACAACCTCCCAAAAACGTCTCTGTGCCGTAATTATGTGCGATAAATGGAAACTAATTTCTGCACTTCCAATAAATACACCCTTTTAGTAAAATATGTACCAATAAACTCCAATAAAATATGTACGAATAACGTAGCCTACTAGGTTATACGTTCTAAATTGGAAGTACGGATAGGTTTTAATTCGAATAAATACAACCTTTAATGTATATACAGCCTTTTATCCATACAATAAATACAGCCTTTGAATGTACACTAACAAAGGAAATTTTTGTTAAATCTAATTAATTTTAAAAATCTAAAAGGTTAAGTTACTGATGTTACTACATGTTAAACGTAGACACAACCTCCAAAAATCATCTGTGTACCGTAATTATGTGCAATAAATGGAAACTAATTTCTGTACTTCCAATAAATACACCCTTTTAATAAAATATGTGCCAATACTCTGAATTCAAATTAAATAAAGAAAAAAGGAATTGTGTGGTGTGTGTGTGTGTGTGTGTGTGTGTGTGTGTGTTTTTTTTGTGGTTGAGGCTGAAGATAGAGGTAGTTTCTGTAGAAATATTTCATTTCTAAAACGATTTTAAATATAAATCTTAAAACATGGAAGTCATGTATAGTTCTCCACACGGATATTTTCATTATTTGCATCAAATAGTATTATTGTTTAATATAACTTTCACTCCTTTAGATCATCAGCAGATTTAAACTTTTCTTATTTGTGCTAGGAATGTATCATGTAAAACTGCTGGAAGCATGGTATACAAAGTTTCTATTATCCTTTTCAAGGTTGATGACCAAAACAAAAAGTACTACTTATAATTCATCATTGTAGTAGTTACACAGCAGTATACTAAACATCTCTTGGTTGATACCTGTACTCTGGTCAGGTAGCACACAATGAATCATTCAAAACAAGTACAATTTAGTGTCAATGTCTAGTGTTTATGTGTCACTGCTACCCATAGGGAATCATTTGTATTGTACATAACAAATAGTATTCTGACTGTACACTTTTTTCATCTGACAAGAATTTTATACTTAGGCAAACTCATTTAATTGTGTAACCTTCTGTAATATGTGCCAAACAAGTATTGATAAAATTAATATTTGTGTCAAATTGTGTTTTATTTATTTCAAACAAAATCTGTTTTGTGGACATAACTTTATGTCCAATACAATTATTATGTTATTTCTTTTTAGTATCCCTTATAGATTTGCGTGATCAAAACTTTTAATACTAAAACTTTTTTTCAGCTGATAACCGTGCTTTGTTGAGATTATTAAAGAAAAGTTTTGCTCATTCAGTGATGTGGCATCTTCAGTGATAAAGTTGAGTCTCATCGTAGTAAAACTACTGAAGACTTCATAGAATTGGAAAATTAATGAGAATAATATTCTTACAACCAGTGACAAGAATTATGAACTTAAAACAGTGGAATGAATTATTGAATACCAGATACTCTCAATTGCTAAAACAAACACACTTATATTACAACAGTTCTCTTTATATAATTATCCAGGACACACTGTATAGCCTACAAACAGTAATAAAAAAATCACAATAGTTTACAACACAAGTAAACAATTGATCATTTGTCACTTTCATTAAAAACTGCTGTCTAATATCATCCTATATGAATGCACAACCTACTACACCAACTTTCTAAAACTCAGATGGTGGCAACATCCTAATTATCAGGCTAATGTGAGAAAGTTCCAGATGAATGCCAAGAGTGTGGCTCTAGAATATTCTGCAGTGCTGCTGATTAACAGTATGTGATCAGCATCACATAGAGTACTACACATTTAAGCTATCTAATTGACTTGGTATTACAATATTAGTAAAATGTGCTTGTTAACCAAATAGTGTGTTGTTACTCCTGAAAATCCCATTTGACTAAGAGCATTTTAGAAGTCTGGGTTATCTTTTATGTTTCACTCCGCAAACATGCCTTTAGTTCAGCATTTCTTAACCTATTGGGCATGAGCCACTGCTGGGTCCCGAGAGGGCATTTGGAGGGTTGCAAAGTCAGGTTCGGAAATTTATTTACTGTGTCTTAAAAAGCTACTACATGTAAATAACTAAGATATATCATTTTAACAATTTAAATTCAACCTGTTTTGTACATAGTCTAAACTGTACATTTTTCTTATTCATGCTCTAGCATTGTTTTTTACCAGCTCTGATGTTTAACTCTCTATAACCAGATTGAAAGTTGCTTCCCAGAGGGATACAGTGAATTCAATTGGATTCAAGACCCATTCTTGTATTTTGAAAATTCTAACATGTTGTCAGTAAAACTAAATGAGCAATTGTGTGATATCATCTGTGATGCTGGGATTAAAACTAAATCTTTAGTAAATTATTTTCTATAGTTAGTGGTAGCATGAGACATGTCATGGACAACAAAATCCATAAACTTTTAGATTCTGACTTAACAAAGTTCTGGATATCTTTAAGAGATGAATATCCTGAACTTTCGGAGTTGCTCATCCCATTCATCACCTCATTGTTGAGTGAAATGGGATTTTCATCTCAAGTGAAAAGCAAGCACAGAAATAGACTTGACGCACACTCAGATTTATGACTTAATTTAACCAGTCTTGAATCCAACATACCCCAGCTTTTGCAGAAAAAGCAGCTCCAACTGTCACATTAGTAACTAATGATTAGTTAGGCAAGTAAAAACTCTTTTGTTTTTAACTTCAGCATGTGTTTATTAGAGCAAATTAGTCTTTTGAATTACATATTTGCTTTTTGCTTTTCTATAATTAAGTGTATATATAATTTGTTTAAGCATAAAAGAAGGCTTAAAGTTCTCAGTGTTACCAAAAATATGATTATAAAGTGGGTGCACACCCCTACAAGTAGTTCTGCCATGCACACCCCTACAAGTCTAATTAATTTTAAAAATCTAAAAGTTTAAGTTAGATAATTAAACGTAGACACAACCTCCCAAAATCGTCTCTGTACCGTAATTATGTGCGATAAATGGAAACTAATTTCTGTACTTCCAATAAATACACCCTTTTAATAAAATATGTACCAATAAACTCCAATAAAATACTGTATGTACGAATAACGTAGCCTACTAGGTTATACGTTCTAAATTGGAAGTACCGATAGGTTTTAATTCGAATAAATACAGCCTTTAATGTATATACAGCCTTTTATCCATACAATAAATACAGTCTTTGAATGTACACTAACAAAGGAAATTTTTGTTAAATCTAATTAATTTTAAAAATCTAAAAGGTTAAGTTGCATTGTTAAACGTAGACACAACCTCCAAAACTCGTCTGTGTACCGTAATTATGTGCGATAAATGGAAAATAATTTCTGTACTTCCAATAAATACACCCTTTTAATAAAATATGTGCCAATAAACCACAATAAAATATGCAAATAGGTTATAGGTCTACGTTCTAAATTGGAACTAGGTTTTAATTCCGGTACTTCAAATAAATACAGCCTTTAATGTTATGTACAGCAGCCTTGTATCCATACAATAATTTAATGTACACTAACAAAGGAAATTTTTGTTAATTCTAATTAATTTTAAAAATCTAAAAGGTTAAGTTGCATTGTTAAACGTAGACACAACCTCCAAAAATCGTCTGTGTACCGTAATTATGTGCGATAAATGGAAAATTATTTCTGTACTTCCAGTAAATACACCCTTTTATTGTATACTAACAAAGTAAATTTTATTTAAGTTACATTGTCTACATAACCTCCATAACTTGGCATTAGTTACTTGTGAAGAAAACAGTTCTAGTACACATCGAAGACGGAAAAAAAATACAAACGAGGAGACGGAAGTTGTCTTTGGCCGCAGGATTTAGTGAAAGACCCAAAATATCAATTTCAAAATTTATAGAGGAAACCCCATAGAATTTCTGGAGAGAATAGATGAATGGTTTAGTAGGATTAAAGTGACCCGATGGAACATAATAAAAAGTTTGTTGGATGTTTGTTTTAAAAGTATAAATGATAATTGGTGGTCAGCGGTCCGGAATGAAATGAGTAATTATGAAGAGTTTAAAAAGGCTTTTAGGTCGAAATACTGGTCGGATTCCATGCAGAACATGATTAGGGATAACATTACCAACGGGAGATTCAATTTTAATCAAGAGCAGTCCCCAACTACTTACTTTTTGGGAAAGGTGTGTTTGGCGCGTCATTTGGAACCTCGAATACCAGAGGAATGTTTAGTAAATAAATTATCTTACCATTTTGAAGAAGAGATAGTTCGTGCCAGACGCAGTGGACAAGTGAAGACAGTGGGAGCAATGGAAACCTTGTTGGCCAGTTACGAAATGGAAGACTATTATCAAAGGTCTCGACGGCAAAGTGAATATTCCAACAATAGAAGGGAGGAGCCAAATCAAGAGTCGCATCCAGGATTAAATCGATTTAACAACAATAATTATAACCGAAGGGTTAATGACCATTTTATAAATAATCGTTACCGTAATAATCATTACCAAAGCAATCATTATAATAACTATAATAATAACAGATACAGCGCAGGCCGCAGGAATTTTGATAACGGGTGAGACTATTGGGATAATAACCGAGGGAACGATGATGGAGGAAATCAAAACAGAAATAGGAGCGTCGAGAATGATGGAGGAAGCAGGGAACAAAGGAGAGACATACCCTCGGAAAATCAACCAAGTAATGACCAGGGAACCCATATAGCTCGAGTAAACTATATCATGGCTGATGAGAGGAATAACCAAGAGGATCATCGTGGAAACCGTAAACCTAATCCCAATTCTGGGAATGCTGAGGGAAGGAATAGACGCAACGAAGAGGACGTAGAACCGTATGTATATGATCCATACTGCGACGATGCCATTGAAAGATTTACCACTGCATATAATTTACGGAATCCACCGGAAAACCATATTGGTAGAGCAGCCCGAACAGAGGCCAATACAAAATAATTAAGATAAATTATGTGGAATCAATTTAATACCCCAAAATTCAAAAACTATGTAAGGACAACTTACTTAAGATATTTCGCAACAATTTGATTTAATAAACAGTAAAACACCAAGAGTATTTAAGAACAGATTCTTAAATAATATTTATAAGGAATTGATTTAAAATGAAATAATAGGAAAAAGTAATATTTTTATGGGAACAAAAAGAAGAATAAATGAATAAAAACAATTGATGGTAATGAGCTCAAATAAGAAGAATAACGAATAATTTAATGACTACAATAAAGCTGAAGGAGGATATTAATTAATACAACAATAATTTAGAATCTCTCGGAATTGAAGATGATATAAGAAGAAATGATACGAAGAAAATATGTCACAAGAAGGAAAGTCAAAGGATTTTAAAATAATGCCTATCAATAATGTTATATGCTATTAGTTAATGATAAAGAAGAAGGAATCAAGAAGAAAAAAGAAATATATAATTTAATGCAAACAGCAACAGTATGAAGAATCCCAAAAGTGTTTAGTATTAGTCGCTAATCGACTACTTGTAATTTTTATTATAAACGAATTGACCGTAGAAATGTTCCGGCAATAATTTTCCTGAGCAGGGATGATGTTCCCCTGGTCTCAGAAGGTGTAAGGATGGGACAGCGGGAGTTATGGACCCAAAAGTGGCCACCCGACTGGTACCACGGCACAGGATAGGGAAAAATGTTAGGGAAATTGAATATTTAAGGGATAATAATTATAAAATAGCTGAAAAGAGTGATATTAGATTCCAGAAGTATAGATGAAGAAAATAGAAGAAGATAGCAGACAGAAGCTTAATTGAGAAAGCGAATTTATAGAAGTAAATAAGAAAATAAGTGTTAAAACAAGTTTTTATGATTAGTGTGACCAGTCCTTATCAAGTAAAATGTGGAAGTACCACTACCCAGAGAATATAAATCATTGATGAAGTTGCCTCCAAGAGAGAGAGAGTTGAGTAGGAAAACAGCTTATTACCATTAACCGAATAACAGGTATATAACCAGTCCGAAAAAAAAAAAAAAATACTATGAGTAAAAGGATAAGCTGATCAGGGACGAACTATAAGTTTATTTTTACTAAACTTCATTAAGCCAAAATAAACTTCTTCGAAGGGGGAGTATTATGTAACATAACAGAGTTGAGGTCTCCGACGTTACATAAAAAACTAGGTAAATATGATTTAAAACAATGCCCAAAGCCTGTTATAATTAAATAGAAGAGGGCCCATCTCACCTGAAGAATGCATTAGAGGTACCTAGTAAGGTTACTAAGTAATAAAACATTAAAAGTGTACCTAAATCTAAAATATGTAATGAGTAGTATGAGATGTAAAACATAAAACATTGTGTCTATGGGAGGAGTTTAATGTGTAGGAGTTGAGTATAATATCTGTTCAATAATATTTAATGTGTTTATAAATGTTACTTGTGTTGTGCTGTGGCCTGATATAGTGGTTTACAGGATATTTATTTATGTTTTGTGGATAGTACGTGTGGAGCTGTTGCTTTAAAGAAGTACTTAGTCAGTGGGTACTCCTTTTATTAATGTTAAAATTGTATTTAAATAATTAAGTATAAGTACATGTATTAGGTATGATATTATGTTAAATGTATTTACTTTAATTGATTAATGAAGTTGTTTAAAATAATGTTTGTAAACTTGGCCAGGAAGGCAATAAGTGTTAATAAGTTGGCAAGTAGTTCTTATAGTTATGTTTAAAAAACAATGAAGGGTTCAATGATGAACTAAATAATATAATGAATTGAAACATGAAATTAAAATTGATGTAAGTGGCCATAAGCCAGTGACTATTTGTACAGTAGGTCAGGTAAAGAAAATTAAGTTAAAAACAAAACTAAATTATAAACAGGTGTAGAAAACCAATAGGCCTAAATTTAATATTTGTAAAAGGAAATTAATACATTTTTAATAAGTCCAGTCAGATGAATTTACAGTAAAATATATATGGTTTAATAAGGCAGATTAAGTGAGAGTTTATGTGATTTGGTGTAATTCCAGCATGGAGTATTTATTTAAAAAGAGGGGTAATATTTTCTAATTCTGGCTCTAGGATATCGAATATTATCCAATGACAGAAAGTAATGGTTGCTAGGGTAACTAAAATGAAAGAAATTTTGTTGAGTTCAACATTCGATTGTTATATGCTATTGGGAACAGTTCGGTAGACAAATTTAAACAAAAAAATAAAATAAAATAAAATGAATCAACCTCAATAAATGAAATGTATTAAAGCCAGTCCATTCAAACAAAACTGATGAATAATTACCGAACCTAGATTTCGGGAAATATAATTATACACCTCCCAAAGGTAGCAGAATTACTAATTTCTTATTCAAACTAATTCCATTAGAATTAATGATGAACCCGATTTACAATTGAACCCAGATACTTATTGAATGAACAAGAAGTCAAAATTAATACAAATATAAACCAAATATACACAAGAACCTTTGGTATTGGAGACATAAACCTCACTTCCAAGAGATTGAAGAAGTTATAATACTACACCAATTCCACTGGGACCGGCAACCACCAGGATCACGAAGAAGAACGAAGAACAGAAGAATTCCTGTTACACTCCGGGACATCAACTTTCAACCTTTATTGATAATCTGGACACATTTTCTGGTCAAAAGTAACCTCATCAGTACGTCTTCATGCGGTTGTAAACAGCCACGGCTATCTTGCGCATCGCCTTGTACGGTAACACCAACTTATATTTAATTTTATACATTAAGAATTAATAACTATTTGTAATACTTAGTAACCTTAATTTTGCATTACCTGGCCTTACTAATCGTTAAAAGAATCACACGTACCCTGGGATAAGAGATAAACAGAAATTATATTTAAATTGTATTATACAGTACTAGTCCATTAACAAATCGATTCAGCATTGTACGATCGATATTACGATCAAATAAACTGTGAAGAATACTGTTGGAAATTAAAAAGTATTATAAATAAAGAATCCTTCTTGTATGTAATGATGTTCTGTGTTATTGTAGAATAGGTATTGTATTTTGATGGGGGAGTAATTTACAGATAAAGAAGGTGATTAAACTATCAAGTGAAACTAACTAACCTATAAAAATAAGTCAATTACGAATAGCAGCGCTTGCTGCAGACAGCTGGTGGAAACGAGAGAGTGCCGAACTAACATATTCTCTTCGCCACATTTGAATTAATTTAAATAATACGGACCGAATAGGGTTGGAGAGAATTACCGAATTATTAACTAAGATACCTGTAATATAGAGTTATTCTCTGGTAAAACACTTAGTAATTGATCAACACAGGGCTATGTTCAACATAAGAGTTGCAGCAATGATATAATAAATACATTTTTTTTTATTAATATTGAGTTGCAGGAGGTCGCATCTACAATAACATAATAAACATTTTCCTTTTAAACAGATCGAATTAGTTAATTTAAACTTTTGTAAATTGACTACAAACTGTAATTAAATAAGAAATACAACCAATATAATATATTGATATCAAATTGAAGCATCCAAGGTGGGATTTAACATTGATACACGGGAGTAACACATAAGTAAAAAAGTAACACAGAGATTATTATTCGTTACAAATTGGCGCTCAACGAGTGGGCTTTAGTTAAGTAAAAAATTAGGCTATTACTTAACTGGAGCAGGCAACTATTAGAGGCACAGGAATGCATACGAGAGGTGTTTCTAAAAGGATGGAGAAGGAGCAAGAAACAGAAGAAGATAGACGGGAAGAAGAAGCAGAGGTAGTTACAGACACCGAAATGGAACAACAGGCGGGCGATAAAGGGGAAGCCAGAGGAGGAGTAAACTGGGAAAAATTAATGGAATTAATGGGTAGAATGGAGGAACAGAATAAACAAACTAATGAGAAAATAGACAGTATTAAAGAGGATAATAGACACTAATGAAAAAATAGACAGCATCAAAGAAGATAATAGATACACTAATGAAAAAATAGACAGTATAAATGAAAATTCAGGAAAACTAGAAAACAAAATAGACAGCATAAATGAAAATTCAGGAAGGCTAGAAAACAAAATATACAGTATTAATGAAAACTCAAAGAAACAAAACGAAATTTTGAGCGAGAATTTAATCAAACTAATGAATGAGAAGTTTGACAAAAATAAAGAGGAAAATGATGAAAATAACCGGCTGATAAATGAAAGCTTAAACCAAATTATTGAAAGGTTTGACAGGAACGATGAGAGCTTAAAGCAGATTCAGGAAAATAACAGACAAATAGACGGGAAAATTGAAAACAGTAATAAGGAGTTGAGGCAAATTATAAATGAACAAAACCAAGCGTTGAGGGAAGTCATCAATGAAAGGGTTGCAAATGTCAATGAAACAATTAACAAAAGGGTGGATAATTATGAAAAGGAAGTAAGACAGCAATTAACTGAAACTAAGGTGGGTCTAGAAAAGACAGATGAAACCATCATACAACTCGCAGTGGAGGTAGAGGCCAAAATTAATCAAGTGGAAAATAATAACAAAACTAGAATAAAAGAAGTACAATTAGAAACCCAAGAGAAATTGGACGAAGTGCAAATTAATATAGCTGGGAGAATTGAAATAGTTAATAACGAAATAACACAAATAAAAACCCAAGTGGATCAAAATAAGGGGACTGTCGAAAATATACAGAATCAGGAATTGATTAATATAAAGGAGTCCATAGAAGTTTTACAAAATCGACCAATGTATCTGGCACATCACATAGCCCCTGAGCAGAAAGAAAATATCAATTTCAAAATTTATAGAGGAAACCCCATAGAATTTCTGGAGAGAATAGATGAATGGTTTAGTAGGATTAAAGTGACCCGATGGAATATAATAAAAAGTTTGTTGGATGATTGTTTTAAAAGTATAAATGATAATTGGTGGTCAGCGGTCCGGAATGAAATGAGTAATTATGAAGAGTTTAAAAAGGCTTTTAGGTCGAAATACTGGTCGGATTCCATACAGAACATGATTAGGGATAACATTACCAACGGGAGATTCAATTTTAATCAAGAGCAGTCCCCAACTTTTTGGGAAAGGTGTGTTTGGCGCGTCATTTGGAACCGCGAATACCAGAGGAATGTTTAGTAAATAAATTATCTTACCATTTTGAAGAAGAGATAGTTCGTGCCAGACGCAGTGGACAAGTGAAGACAGTGGGAGCAATGGAAACCTTGTTGGCCAGTTACGAAATGGAAGACTATTATCAAAGGTCTCGACGGCAAAGTGAATATTCCAACAATAGAAGGGAGGAGCCAAATCAAGAGTCGCATCCAGGATTAAATCGATTTAACAACAATAATTATAACCGAAGGGTTAATGACCATTTTATAAATAATCGTTACCGTAATAATCATTACCAAAGCAATCATTATAATAACTATAATAATAACAGATACAGCGCAGGCCGCAGGAATTTTGATAACGGGAGAGACTATTGGGATAATAACCGAGGGAACGATGATGGAGGAAATCAAAACAGAAATAGGAGCGTCGAGAATGATGGAGGAAGCAGGGAACAAAGGAGAGACATACCCTCGGAAAATCAACCAAGTAATGACCAGGGAACCCATATAGCTCGAGTAAACTATATCATGGCTGATGAGAGGAATAACCAAGAGGATCATCGTGGAAACCGTAAACCTAATCCCAATTCTGGGAATGCTGAGGGAAGGAATAGACGCAACGAAGAGGACGTAGAACCGTATGTATATGATCCATACTGCGACAATGGCATTGAAAGATTTACCACTGCATACAATTTACGGAATCCACCGGAAAACCATATTGGTAGAGCAGCCCGAACAGAGGCCAATACAAAATAATTAAGATAAATTATGTGGAATCAATTTAATACCCCAAAATTCAAAAACTATGTAAGGACAACTTACTTAAGATATTTCGCAACAATTTGATTTAATAAACAGTAAAACACCAAGAGTATTTAAGAACAGATTCTTAAATAATATATATAAGGAATTGATTTAAAATGAAATAATAGGAAAAAGTAATATTTTTATGGGAACAAAAAGAAGAATAAATGAATAAAAACAATTGATGGTAATGAGCTCAAATAAGAAGAATAACGAATAATTTAATGACTACAATAAAGCTGAAGGAGGATATTAATTAATACAACAATAATTTAGAATCTCTCGGAATTGAAGATGATATAAGAAGAAATGATACGAAGAAAATATGTCACAAGAAGGAAAGTCAAAGGATTTTAAAATAATGCCTATCAATAATGTTATATGCTATTAGTTAATGATAAAGAAGAAGGAATCAAGAAGAAAAAGAAATATATAATTTAATGCAAACAGCAACAGTATGAAGAATCCCAAAAGTGTTTAGTATTAGTCGCTAATCGACTACTTGTAATTTTTATTATAACGAATTGACCGTAGAAATGTTCCGGCAATAATTTTCCTGAGCAGGGATGATGTTCCCCTGGTCTCAGA
The DNA here is from genome assembly GCA_034769895.1 of Magicicada septendecula. NCBI lineage: Eukaryota > Metazoa > Arthropoda > Insecta > Hemiptera > Cicadidae > Magicicada > Magicicada septendecula. The sequence goes on from CM068367.1 coordinate 736,108,258, forward strand.
AGGTGTAAGGATGGACAGCGGAGTTATGGACCCAAAAGTGGCCACCCGACTGGTACCACCGCACAGGATAGGGAAAAATGTTAGGGAAATTGAATATTTAAGGGATAATAATTATAAAATAGCTGAAAAGAGTGATATTAGATTCCAGAAGTATAGATGAAGAAAATAGAAGGAAGATAGCAGACAGAAGCTTAATTGAGAAAGCGAATTTATAGAAGTAAATAAGAAAATAAGTGTTAAAACAAGTTTTTATGATTAGTGTGACCAGTCCTTATCAAGTAAAATGTGGAAGCACCACTACCCAGAGAATATAAATCCTTGATGAATTTGCCTCCAAGAGAGAGAGAGTTGAGTAGGAAAACAGCTTATTACCATTAACCGAATAACAGGTATATAACCAGTCCGAAAAAAAAAAAAAATACTATGAGTAAAAGGATAAGCTGATCAGGGACGAACTATAAGTTTATTTTTACTAAACTTCATTAAGCCAAAATAAACTTCTTTCGAAGGGGGAGTATTATGTAACATAACAGAGTTGAGGTCTCCGACGTTACATAAAAAACTAGGTAAATATGATTTAAAACAATGCCCAAAGCCTGTTATAATTAAATAGAAGAGGGCCCATCTCACCTGAAGAATGCATTAGAGGTACCTAGTAAGGTTACTAAGTAATAAAACATTAAAAGTGTACCTAAATCTAAAATATGTAATGAGTAGTATGAGATGTAAAACATAAACATTGTGTCTAATGGGAGGAGTTTAATGTGTAGGAGTTGAGTATAATATACTGTTCAATTAATATTTAATGTGTTATAAAATGTACTTGGTGTTGTGCTGTGGCCTGATATAGTGTTTACAGGATATTTATTTTATGTTTTGTGGATAGTAAGTGTGGAGCTGTTGCTTTAAAGAAGTACTTAGTCAGTGGTACTCCTTTTATTAATGTTAAAATTGTATTTAAATAATTAAGTATAAGTACATGTATTAGGTATGATATTATGTTAAATGTATTTACTTTAATTGATTAATGAAGTTGTTTAAAATAATGTTTGTAAACTTGGCCAGGAAGGCAATAAGTGTTAATAAGTTGGCAAGTAGTTCTTATAGTTATGTTAAAAAACAATGAAGGGTTCAATGATGAACTAAATAATATAATGAATTGAAACCAGGAAATTAAAATTGATGTAAGTGGCCATAAGCCAGTGACTATTTGTACAGTAGGTCAGGTAAAGAAAAATTAAGTTAAAAACAAAACTAAATTATAACAGGTGTAAGAAAACCAATAGGCCTAAATTTAATATTTGTAAAAGGAAATTAATACATTTTTAATAAGTCCAGTCAGATGAATTTATAGTAAAATATATATGATTTAATAAGGCAGATTAAGTGAGAGTTTTATGTGATTTGGTGTAATTCCAAGCATGGAGTATTTTATTTAAAAAGAGGGGTAATATTTTCTAATTCTGGCTCTAGGATATCGAATATTATCCAATGACAGAAAGTAATGGTTGCTAGGGTAACTAAAATGAAAGAAATTTTGTTGAGTTCAACATTCGATTGTTATATGCTATTGGGAACAGTTCGGTAGACAAATTTAAACAAAAAATAAAATAAAATAAAATGAATCAACCTCAATAAATGAAATGTATTAAAGCCAGTCCATTCAAACAAAACTGATGAATAATTGCCGAACTAGATTTCGGGAAATATAATTATACACCTCCCAAAGGTAGCAGAATTACTAATTTCTTATTCAAACTAATTCCATTAGAATTAATGATGAACCCGATTTACAATTGAACCCAGATACTTATTGAATGAACAAGAAGTCAAAATTAATACAAATATAAACCAAATATACACAAGAACCTTTGGTATTGGAGACATAAACCTCACTTCCAAGAGATTGAAGAAGTTATAATACTACACCAATTCCACTGGGACCGGCAACCACCAGGATCACGAAGAAGAACGAAGAACAGAAGAATTCCTGTTACACTCCGGGACATCAACTTTCAACCTTTATTGATAATCTGGACACATTTTCTGGTCAAAAGTAACCTCATCAGTACGTCTTCATGCGGTTGTAAACAGCCACGGCTATCTTGCGCATCGCCTTGTACGGTAACACCAACTTATATTTAATTTTATACATTAAGAATTAATAACTATTTGTAATACTTAGTAACCTTAATTTTGCATTACCTGGCCTTACTAATCGTTAAAAGAATCACACGTGCCCTGGGATAAGAGATAAACAGAAATTATATTTAAATTGTATTATACAGTACTAGTCCATTAACAAATCGATTCAGCATTGTACGATCGATATTACGATCAAATAAACTGTGAAGAATACTGTTGGAAATTAAAAAGTATTATAAATAAAGAATCCTTCTTGTATGTAATGATGTTCTGTGTTATTGTAGAATAGGTATTGTATTTTGATGGGGGAGTAATTTACAGATAAAGAAGGTGATTAAACTATCAAGTGAAACTAACTAACCTATAAAAATAAGTCAATTACGAATAGCAGCGCTTGCTGCAGACAGCTGGTGGAAACGAGAGAGTGCCGAACTAACATATTCTCTTCGCCACATTTGAATTAATTTAAATAATACGGACCGAATAGGGTTGGAGAGAATTACCGAATTATTAACTAAGATACCTGTAATATAGAGTTATTCTCTGGTAAAACACTTAGTAATTGATCAACACAGGGCTATGTTCAACATAAGAGTTGCAGCAATGATATAATAAATACATTTTTTTTTATTAATATTGAGTTGCAGGAGGTCGCATCTACAATAACATAATAAACATTTTCCTTTTAAACAGATCGAATTAGTTAATTTAAACTTTTGTAAATTGACTACAAACTGTAATTAAATAAGAAATACAACCAATATAATATATTGATATCAAATTGAAGCATCCAAGGTGGGATTTAACATTGATACACGGGAGTAACACATAAGTAAAAAAGTAACACAGAGATTATTATTCGTTACAAATTGGCGCTCAACGAGTGGGCTTTAGTTAAGTAAAAAATTAGGCTATTACTTAACTGGAGCAGGCAACTATTAGAGGCACAGGAATGCATACGAGAGGTGCTTCTAAAAGGATGGAGAAGGAGCAAGAAACAGAAGAAGATAGACGGGAAGAAGAAGCAGAGGTAGTTACAGACACCGAAATGGAACAACAGGCGGGCGATAAAGGGGAAGCCAGAGGAGGAGTAAACTGGGAAAAATTAATGGAATTAATGGGTAGAATGGAGGAACAGAATAAACAAACTAATGAGAAAATAGACAGTATTAAAGAGGATAATAGACACTAATGAAAAAATAGACAGCATCAAAGAAGATAATAGATACACTAATGAAAAAATAGACAGTATAAATGAAAATTCAGGAAAACTAGAAAACAAAATAGACAGCATAAATGAAAATTCAGGAAGGCTAGAAAACAAAATATACAGTATTAATGAAAACTCAAAGAAACAAAACGAAATTTTGAGCGAGAATTTAATCAAACTAATGAATGAGAAGTTTGACAAAAATAAAGAGGAAAATGATGAAAATAACCGGCTGATAAATGAAAGCTTAAACCAAATTATTGAAAGGTTTGACAGGAACGATGAGAGCTTAAAGCAGATTCAGGAAAATAACAGACAAATAGACGGGAAAATTGAAAACAGTAATAAGGAGTTGAGGCAAATTATAAATGAACAAAACCAAGCGTTGAGGGAAGTCATCAATGAAAGGGTTGCAAATGTCAATGAAACAATTAACAAAAGGGTGGATAATTATGAAAAGGAAGTAAGACAGCAATTAACTGAAACTAAGGTGGGTCTAGAAAAGACAGATGAAACCATCATACAACTCGCAGTGGAAGTAGAGGCCAAAATTAATCAACTGGAAAATAATAACAAAACTAGAATAAAAGAAGTACAATTAGAAACCCAAGAGAAATTGGACGAAGTGCAAATTAATATAGCTGGGAGAATTGAAATAGTTAATAACGAAATAACACAAATAAAAACCCAAGTGGATCAAAATAAGGGGACTGTCGAAAATATACAGAATCAGGAATTGATTAATATAAAGGAGTCCATAGAAGTTTTACAAAATCGACCAATGTATCTGGCACATCACATAGCCCCTGAGCAGAAAGAAAATATCAATTTCAAAATTTATAGAGGAAACCCCATAGAATTTCTGGAGAGAATAGATGAATGGTTTAGTAGGATTAAAGTGACCCGATGGAATATAATAAAAAGTTTGTTGGATGATTGTTTTAAAAGTATAAATGATAATTGGTGGTCAGCGGTCCGGAATGAAATGAGTAATTATGAAGAGTTTAAAAAGGCTTTTAGGTCGAAATACTGGTCGGATTCCATACAGAACATGATTAGGGATAACATTACCAACGGGAGATTCAATTTTAATCAAGAGCAGTCCCCAACTACTTACTTTTTGGGAAAGGTGTGTTTGGCGCGTCATTTGGAACCGCGAATACCAGAGGAATGTTTAGTAAATAAATTATCTTACCATTTTGAAGAAGAGATAGTTCGTGCCAGACGCAGTGGACAAGTGAAGACAGTGGGAGCAATGGAAACCTTGTTGGCCAGTTACGAAATGGAAGACTATTATCAAAGGTCTCGACGGCAAAGTGAATATTCCAACAATAGAAGGGAGGAGCCAAATCAAGAGTCGCATCCAGGATTAAATCGATTTAACAACAATAATTATAACCGAAGGATTAATGACCATTTTATAAATAATCGTTACCGTAATAATCATTACCAAAGCAATCATTATAATAACTATAATAATAACAGATACAGCGCAGGCCGCAGGAATTTTGATAACGGGAGAGACTATTGGGATAATAACCGAGGGAACGATGATGGAGGAAATCAAAACAGAAATAGGAGCGCCGAGAATGATGGAGGAAGCAGGGAACAAAGGAGAGACATACCCTCGGAAAATCAACCAAGTAATGACCAGGGAACCCATATAGCTCGAGTAAACTATATCATGGCTGATGAGAGGAATAACCAAGAGGATCATCGTGGAAACCGTAAACCTAATCCCAATTCTGGGAATGCTGAGGGAAGGAATAGACGCAACGAAGAGGACGTAGAACCGTATGTATATGATCCATACTGCGACAATGGCATTGAAAGATTTACCACTGCATACAATTTACGGAATCCACCGGAAAACCATATTGGTAGAGCAGCCCGAACAGAGGCCAATACAAAATAATTAGGGATGGGTCGATACCAGTTTTTCTCGATACTCGATACTCGATACTGGATACAAGATTTTTTCTCGATACTCGATACTTCGATACTCGATACCGTCAACATTTCTAGGTTCAATAAATAGATTAAAAATTAAAAATAAAAAGTTGAGAGAACTGTATAATATCAATTAAATTAAGTAAGTGTACATATTTAATGAGACAAAATGTAATATCATCAGTATAATTATTTAAATTATTTTTAAGCTTTACATTAAAATTTAAATGAGTTTTTGAAACAGTCCACTTTTACAAGTTTTTGTTCAAAAATACTAGCATTCTCACACTTTCGGGGTCAAGTCTACTTCTTTTTCTGTCACATATGAGACCTGCTGTGCTAAATAGTCTTTCAGAGAAAACTGTTGCTGGTGGTAAACACAAATATTTTATAGCTAATTTTTTTAGTTTTGAAAATTTTGAATTTGTTTTCCAGTAATCTAATGCACTAGAAAGAGGAGGTGACAAATCGTCTTTGAGATATGCAGTGATTTCTTCCTGGGAACTGTTAACTGGCAGTGAATTTGACACATCATTATATTCTTGCATAATGTTACTGTACAGATACCACATTCCTGGCAATTTATCGGGCTTTGAAGTATGTGACATCTAAAATAAAAGAAAAAGTTCTTGAATGATCGATTTTTACGAGTACGTCAGTATTACATGACTATTCCCACATATCTGAAAATCTGGAATAAAAAATTAAAAATCTTACCTCATCATTTTTGGATGCAGGACATTCCTGTTGGTTAGCAAGGTCCACCAATCGGTCTTTAGCAGAATTTAGAGCACTGGGACTGCGAAAAGCTCGTCCTTTTAAGCGGGGGTCCAACAGCGTTGCAATGGAACATATTTCATTGTCTTCAATGGATTTATACCTCACGTTAATTTCATCCAGCAACGATTGTCGAACAATCGCAATTTCCGATCCACTTTCTGACGGCTTTTCCAGTTCAGAAATAACACTGTTCACAATGGGGATTATTTCGGACACTGACACTGAGGATGAACTTACGGCGAGTGTTGCTTGATCGAAAATATTTAATGTGTCAATCAGTAAATTAATAAGATCCCATTGCGATACTGTAAGATTCACTGGTAAGGAGAGATCAGAGGATGCAAAAACTATGGCCCTCTTTTGCTTCTGAAGTCTTTGTAGCATATGTAGAGTTGAATTCCATCGCGTAGGTTCATCCTGAATCAAGCGATGTTGTGGTAGAGAAAGATGCTTCTGTGCGGCTTTGAGAATCTTGGCGGATTTTGAGGAGTGTTTGAAACTCCCAACTAGTTTCCTGCACGACGAAATGAGACTTTGAATACTTTTTGAAATGAAAAGTCCATGCTTCAAAACAAGTTGGAATGTATGAGCTAGACACGACAGGTGGGGAAAGTTTCCTAACGTCATAGCATTTACAACATTGCGACCGTTATCATGAATCACGGCCATTAATTTATCAATTAAACCCCAAGCTTCTAAAGTTTTCTTTAAAAAATTTGCAATATTTTCACCAGTGTGGCTCACTTCTTCAAATGGTATCACTTCAATGCAAATATGTTTAAGATTATAGTCCAGGTCCACAAAATGAAAGGTGACACTTAAATAATCGTCGCAGGCTGTTGATGTCCACATATCCGTCGTAACAGCTACGCTATTCGCATTTTGTAGCTCATTTTTCACTCTTCTTTCTACTTCTTCGTACAGTTCTGGAATGATTTGATTAGATATGTGCTTACGAGTAGGCATAGTATATCTATGTTCAAGGTACTTAATCAACTCCTTAAATCCTTCATCCTCAACAATGCTGAATGGTTGGTTATCTTTGCATACCATTGTTGCAATTTTTCTGGTAATTGTCTTCGACCGACTATTACCTGGTTTAAATGCAGATTTATTGTCCATAAATGGTTTAAGTGTAGTTTGAGAGAATGATGATGATGATGATGATGATGATGATGATGATGATGATGATGATGATGATGATGATGATATCGATGCCGTCGATAATGAGGATGACTGTGAAAGAAGAGTCGCAAGCTCATCTACTGTTACTTCTTCAGGAGTTAAATTTCCACTTCCGCAGAATTTTTTAGTAAGAGGTTCTGAAAAAGAAATTTTATGCGCTGATGTGACATGTTTTTTTAGGTTACTAGTGTTGTGAGATTTTCCACCATGCGAAAAACTCTTTTTACAAATACGGCAAATGGCGCGATTATCACAATGAGGGTCTATTTGAAAATAGTTCCACACTTCACTCATATTGAATGAAAAAAAATATATAAATTATAAATATAATATGGTGCCACAAAACACAAAGTCTTCTGTCACGTGGAGGTAGCAACTGACTGCCGGCATGCAAACTTATTTTGAAAACATACCAAAATAGATTGCTTATGATTGAAAGCTCTAATTTGATTTGTCAAAAATTTCTTGTAGGCGGAGTTTCATTTTTCCCACAACTCAACATGCAATTAGTCACGTACTATTGGACTAGTACGTGACTTTAAGAGGAAACCTAGGCTCAGACATCCTGTCTCCAACTTTTATGGTAGGTCGGAAATATTTCTAAAGACGGGACATTTATGGCTTGCAGTGAGGTAATTAGATGCTCGGGTGTACGGTGAATAAGCAGGAATTGAAAGAAGGTTTCCCTGACCATATCTCCGTCTTTATTTCTACTGTTCACGATTCGATCACATATAGGGCAATACAGTGAAACCTCGTTAACACGTTCCTCATTAGTACGTTTTATCGCTTATCACGTCGTAATTTCCAAGGCCAACGGGCGGGCGAGGGTTGCGACATAACAGGTAGCGCAACTTCGCTCGTCAAGCTGGTAAATACTGTACTGCATTTTTCAGTAGTACGTTTTCCCGCTTTTGATGTCCAAAATTTTCAGTCCCTTCAAAAACGTACTAACGAGGTTCCACTAGTCAACATCTTTCTATAAGCAAACTGCTACTGATATTGCAGATTTTTTTGTATGAAATTTCTCAAAAATTTCTAATTACAATTTATGTAGAAACATAAATAGAAACATGAGCATCGAAAAAGTATCGAACGAGTGTTCTGAAGTATCGCTCGATGTCGATACCATGCAAGTATCGAGAGTATCGAGGTATCGAAAGTATCGAGGACCCATCCCTAAAAATAATTAAGATAAATTATGTGGAATCAATTTAATACCCCAAAATTCAAAAACTATGTAAGGACAACTTACTTAAGATATTTCGCAACAATTTGATTTAATAAACAGTAAAACACCAAGAGTATTTAAGAACAGATTCTTAAATAATATTTATAAGGAATTGATTTAAAATGAAATAATAGGAAAAAGTAATATTTTTATGGGAACAAAAAGAAGAATAAATGAATAAAAACAATTGATGGTAATGAGCTCAAATAAGAAGAATAACGAATAATTTAATGACTACAATAAAGCTGAAGGAGGATATTAATTAATACAACAATAATTTAGAATCTCTCGGAATTGAAGATGATATAAGAAGAAATGATACGAAGAAAATATGTCACAAGAAGGAAAGTCAAAGGATTTTAAAATAATGCCTATCAATAATGTTATATGCTATTAGTTAATGATAAAGAAGAAGGAATCAAGAAGAAAAAGAAATATATAATTTAATGCAAACAGCAACAGTATGAAGAATCCCAAAAGTGTTTAGTATTAGTCGCTAATCGACTACTTGTAATTTTTATTATAACGAATTGACCGTAGAAATGTTCCGGCAATAATTTTCCTGAGCAGGGATGATGTTCCCCTGGTCTCAGAAGGTGTAAGGATGGACAGCGGAGTTATGGACCCAAAAGTGGCCACCCGACTGGTACCACGGCACAGGATAGGGAAAAATGTTAGGGAAATTGAATATTTAAGGGATAATAATTATAAAATAGCTGAAAAGAGTGATATTAGATTCCAGAAGTATAGATGAAGAAAATAGAAGGAAGATAGCAGACAGAAGCTTAATTGAGAAAGCGAATTTATAGAAGTAAATAAGAAAATAAGTGTTAAAACAAGTTTTTATGATTAGTGTGACCAGTCCTTATCAAGTAAAATGTGGAAGCACCACTACCCAGAGAATATAAATCATTGATGAATTTGCCTCCAAGAGAGAGAGAGTTGAGTAGGAAAACAGCTTATTACCATTAACTGAATAACAGGTATATAACCAGTCCGAAAAAAAAAAAATAAAATACTATGAGTAAAAGGATAAGCTGATCAGGGACGAACTATAAGTTTATTTTTACTAAACTTCATTAAGCCAAAATAAACTTCTTTCGAAGGGGGAGTATTATGTAACATAACAGAGTTGAGGTCTCCGACGTTACATAAAAAACTAGGTAAATATGATTTAAAACAATGCCCAAAGCCTGTTATAATTAAATAGAAGAGGGCCCATCTCACCTGAAGAATGCATTAGAGGTACCTAGTAAGGTTACTAAGTAATAAAACATTAAAAGTGTACCTAAATCTAAAATATGTAATGAGTAGTATGAGATGTAAAACATAAACATTGTGTCTAATGGGAGGAGTTTAATGTGTAGGAGTTGAGTATAATATACTGTTCAATTAATATTTAATGTGTTATAAAATGTACTTGGTGTTGTGCTGTGGCCTGATATAGTGTTTACAGGATATTTATTTTATGTTTTGTGGATAGTAAGTGTGGAGCTGTTGCTTTAAAGAAGTACTTAGTCAGTGGTACTCCTTTTATTAATGTTAAAATTGTATTTAAATAATTAAGTATAAGTACATGTATTAGGTATGATATTATGTTAAATGTATTTACTTTAATTGATTAATGAAGTTGTTTAAAATAATGTTTGTAAACTTGGCCAGGAAGGCAATAAGTGTTAATAAGTTGGCAAGTAGTTCTTATAGTTATGTTAAAAAACAATGAAGGGTTCAATGATGAACTAAATAATATAATGAATTGAAACCAGGAAATTAAAATTGATGTAAGTGGCCATAAGCCAGTGACTATTTGTACAGTAGGTCAGGTAAAGAAAAATTAAGTTAAAAACAAAACTAAATTATAACAGGTGTAAGAAAACCAATAGGCCTAAATTTAATATTTGTAAAAGGAAATTAATACATTTTTAATAAGTCCAGTCAGATGAATTTATAGTAAAATATATATGGTTTAATAAGGCAGATTAAGTGAGAGTTTTATGTGATTTGGTGTAATTCCAAGCATGGAGTATTTTATTTAAAAAGAGGGGTAATATTTTCTAATTCTGGCTCTAGGATATCGAATATTATCCAATGACAGAAAGTAATGGTTGCTAGGGTAACTAAAATGAAAGAAATTTTGTTGAGTTCAACATTCGATTGTTATATGCTATTGGGAACAGTTCAGTAGACAAATTTAAATAAAAAATAAAATAAAATAAAATGAATCAACCTCAATAAATGAAATGTATTAAAGCCAGTCCATTCAAACAAAACTGATGAATAATTACCGAACTAGATTTCGGGAAATATAATTATACACCTCCCAAAGGTAGCAGAATTACTAATTTCTTATTCAAACTAATTCCATTAGAATTAATGATGAACCCGATTTACAATTGAACCCAGATACTTATTGAATGAACAAGAAGTCAAAATTAATACAAATATAAACCAAATATACACAAGAACCTTTGGTATTGGAGACATAAACCTCACTTCCAAGAGATTGAAGAAGTTATAATACTACACCAATTCCACTGGGACCGGCAACCACCAGGATCACGAAGAAGAACGAAGAACAGAAGAATTCCTGTTACACTCCGGGACATCAACTTTCAACCTTTATTGATAATCTGGACACATTTTCTGGTCAAAAGTAACCTCATCAGTACGTCTTCATGCGGTTGTAAACAGCCACGGCTATCTTGCGCATCGCCTTGTACGGTAACACCAACTTATATTTAATTTTATACATTAAGAATTAATAACTATTTGTAATACTTAGTAACCTTAATTTTGCATTACCTGGCCTTACTAATCGTTAAAAGAATCACACGTACCCTGGGATAAGAGATAAACAGAAATTATATTTAAATTGTATTATACAGTACTAGTCCATTAACAAATCGATTCAGCATTGTACGATCGATATTACGATCAAATAAACTGTGAAGAATACTGTTGGAAATTAAAAAGTATTATAAATAAAGAATCCTTCTTGTATGTAATGATGTTCTGTGTTATTGTAGAATAGGTATTGTATTTTGATGGGGGAGTAATTTACAGATAAAGAAGGTGATTAAACTATCAAGTGAAACTAACTAACCTATAAAAATAAGTCAATTACGAATAGCAGCGCTTGCTGCAGACAGCTGGTGGAAACGAGAGAGTGCCGAACTAACATATTCTCTTCGCCACATTTGAATTAATTTAAATAATACGGACCGAATAGGGTTGGAGAGAATTACCGAATTATTAACTAAGATACCTGTAATATAGAGTTATTCTCTGGTAAAACACTTAGTAATTGATCAACACAGGGCTATGTTCAACATAAGAGTTGCAGCAATGATATAATAAATACATTTTTTTTTATTAATATTGAGTTGCAGGAGGTCGCATCTACAATAACATAATAAACATTTTCCTTTTAAACAGATCGAATTAGTTAATTTAAACTTTTGTAAATTGACTACAAACTGTAATTAAATAAGAAATACAACCAATATAATATATTGATATCAAATTGAAGCATCCAAGGTGGGATTTAACATTGATACACGGGAGTAACACATAAGTAAAAAAGTAACACAGAGATTATTATTCGTTACAAATTGGCGCTCAACGAGTGGGCTTTAGTTAAGTAAAAAATTAGGCTATTACTTAACTGGAGCAGGCAACTATTAGAGGCACAGGAATGCATACGAGAGGTGCTTCTAAAAGGATGGAGAAGGAGCAAGAAACAGAAGAAGATAGACGGGAAGAAGAAGCAGAGGTAGTTACAGACACCGAAATGGAACAACAGGCGGGCGATAAAGGGGAAGCCAGAGGAGGAGTAAACTGGGAAAAATTAATGGAATTAATGGGTAGAATGGAGGAACAGAATAAACAAACTAATGAGAAAATAGACAGTATTAAAGAGGATAATAGACACTAATGAAAAAATAGACAGCATCAAAGAAGATAATAGATACACTAATGAAAAAATAGACAGTATAAATGAAAATTCAGGAAAACTAGAAAACAAAATAGACAGCATAAATGAAAATTCAGGAAGGCTAGAAAACAAAATATACAGTATTAATGAAAACTCAAAGAAACAAAACGAAATTTTGAGCGAGAATTTAATCAAACTAATGAATGAGAAGTTTGACAAAAATAAAGAGGAAAATGATGAAAATAACCGGCTGATAAATGAAAGCTTAAACCAAATTATTGAAAGGTTTGACAGGAACGATGAGAGCTTAAAGCAGATTCAGGAAAATAACAGACAAATAGACGGGAAAATTGAAAACAGTAATAAGGAGTTGAGGCAAATTATAAATGAACAAAACCAAGCGTTGAGGGAAGTCATCAATGAAAGGGTTGCAAATGTCAATGAAACAATTAACAAAAGGGTGGATAATTATGAAAAGGAAGTAAGACAGCAATTAACTGAAACTAAGGTGGGTCTAGAAAAGACAGATGAAACCATCATACAACTCGCAGTGGAAGTAGAGGCCAAAATTAATCAAGTGGAAAATAATAACAAAACTAGAATAAAAGAAGTACAATTAGAAACCCAAGAGAAATTGGACGAAGTGCAAATTAATATAGCTGGGAGAATTGAAATAGTTAATAACGAAATAACACAAATAAAAACCCAAGTGGATCAAAATAAGGGGACTGTCGAAAATATACAGAATCAGGAATTGATTAATATAAAGGAGTCCATAGAAGTTTTACAAAATCGACCAATGTATCTGGCACATCACATAGCCCCTGAGCAGAAAGAAAATATCAATTTCAAAATTTATAGAGGAAACCCCATAGAATTTCTGGAGAGAATAGATGAATGGTTTAGTAGGATTAAAGTGACCCGATGGAATATAATAAAAAGTTTGTTGGATGATTGTTTTAAAAGTATAAATGATAATTGGTGGTCAGCGGTCCGGAATGAAATGAGTAATTATGAAGAGTTTAAAAAGGCTTTTAGGTCGAAATACTGGTCGGATTCCATACAGAACATGATTAGGGATAACATTACCAACGGGAGATTCAATTTTAATCAAGAGCAGTCCCCAACTACTTACTTTTTGGGAAAGGTGTGTTTGGCGCGTCATTTGGAACCGCGAATACCAGAGGAATGTTTAGTAAATAAATTATCTTACCATTTTGAAGAAGAGATAGTTCGTGCCAGACGCAGTGGACAAGTGAAGACAGTGGGAGCAATGGAAACCTTGTTGGCCAGTTACGAAATGGAAGACTATTATCAAAGGTCTCGACGGCAAAGTGAATATTCCAACAATAGAAGGGAGGAGCCAAATCAAGAGTCGCATCCAGGATTAAATCGATTTAACAACAATAATTATAACCGAAGGATTAATGACCATTTTATAAATAATCGTTACCGTAATAATCATTACCAAAGCAATCATTATAATAACTATAATAATAACAGATACAGCGCAGGCCGCAGGAATTTTGATAACGGGAGAGACTATTGGGATAATAACCGAGGGAACGATGATGGAGGAAATCAAAACAGAAATAGGAGCGCCGAGAATGATGGAGGAAGCAGGGAACAAAGGAGAGACATACCCTCGGAAAATCAACCAAGTAATGACCAGGGAACCCATATAGCTCGAGTAAACTATATCATGGCTGATGAGAGGAATAACCAAGAGGATCATCGTGGAAACCGTAAACCTAATCCCAATTCTGGGAATGCTGAGGGAAGGAATAGACGCAACGAAGAGGACGTAGAACCGTATGTATATGATCCATACTGCGACAATGGCATTGAAAGATTTACCACTGCATACAATTTACGGAATCCACCGGAAAACCATATTGGTAGAGCAGCCCGAACAGAGGCCAATACAAAATAATTAGGGATGGGTCGATACCAGTTTTTCTCGATACTCGATACTCGATACTGGATACAAGATTTTTTCTCGATACTCGATACTTCGATACTCGATACCGTCAACATTTCTAGGTTCAATAAATAGATTAAAAATTAAAAATAAAAAGTTGAGAGAACTGTATAATATCAATTAAATTAAGTAAGTGTACATATTTAATGAGACAAAATGTAATATCATCAGTATAATTATTTAAATTATTTTTAAGCTTTACATTAAAATTTAAATGAGTTTTTGAAACAGTCCACTTTTACAAGTTTTTGTTCAAAAATACTAGCATTCTCACACTTTCGGGGTCAAGTCTACTTCTTTTTCTGTCACATATGAGACCTGCTGTGCTAAATAGTCTTTCAGAGAAAACTGTTGCTGGTGGTAAACACAAATATTTTATAGCTAATTTTTTTAGTTTTGAAAATTTTGAATTTGTTTTCCAGTAATCTAATGCACTAGAAAGAGGAGGTGACAAATCGTCTTTGAGATATGCAGTGATTTCTTCCTGGGAACTGTTAACTGGCAGTGAATTTGACACATCATTATATTCTTGCATAATGTTACTGTACAGATACCACATTCCTGGCAATTTATCGGGCTTTGAAGTATGTGACATCTAAAATAAAAGAAAAAGTTCTTGAATGATCGATTTTTACGAGTACGTCAGTATTACATGACTATTCCCACATATCTGAAAATCTGGAATAAAAAATTAAAAATCTTACCTCATCATTTTTGGATGCAGGACATTCCTGTTGGTTAGCAAGGTCCACCAATCGGTCTTTAGCAGAATTTAGAGCACTGGGACTGCGAAAAGCTCGTCCTTTTAAGCGGGGGTCCAACAGCGTTGCAATGGAACATATTTCATTGTCTTCAATGGATTTATACCTCACGTTAATTTCATCCAGCAACGATTGTCGAACAATCGCAATTTCCGATCCACTTTCTGACGGCTTTTCCAGTTCAGAAATAACACTGTTCACAATGGGGATTATTTCGGACACTGACACTGAGGATGAACTTACGGCGAGTGTTGCTTGATCGAAAATATTTAATGTGTCAATCAGTAAATTAATAAGATCCCATTGCGATACTGTAAGATTCACTGGTAAGGAGAGATCAGAGGATGCAAAAACTATGGCCCTCTTTTGCTTCTGAAGTCTTTGTAGCATATGTAGAGTTGAATTCCATCGCGTAGGTTCATCCTGAATCAAGCGATGTTGTGGTAGAGAAAGATGCTTCTGTGCGGCTTTGAGAATCTTGGCGGATTTTGAGGAGTGTTTGAAACTCCCAACTAGTTTCCTGCACGACGAAATGAGACTTTGAATACTTTTTGAAATGAAAAGTCCATGCTTCAAAACAAGTTGGAATGTATGAGCTAGACACGACAGGTGGGGAAAGTTTCCTAACGTCATAGCATTTACAACATTGCGACCGTTATCATGAATCACGGCCATTAATTTATCAATTAAACCCCAAGCTTCTAAAGTTTTCTTTAAAAAATTTGCAATATTTTCACCAGTGTGGCTCACTTCTTCAAATGGTATCACTTCAATGCAAATATGTTTAAGATTATAGTCCAGGTCCACAAAATGAAAGGTGACACTTAAATAATCGTCGCAGGCTGTTGATGTCCACATATCCGTCGTAACAGCTACGCTATTCGCATTTTGTAGCTCATTTTTCACTCTTCTTTCTACTTCTTCGTACAGTTCTGGAATGATTTGATTAGATATGTGCTTACGAGTAGGCATAGTATATCTATGTTCAAGGTACTTAATCAACTCCTTAAATCCTTCATCCTCAACAATGCTGAATGGTTGGTTATCTTTGCATACCATTGTTGCAATTTTTCTGGTAATTGTCTTCGACCGACTATTACCTGGTTTAAATGCAGATTTATTGTCCATAAATGGTTTAAGTGTAGTTTGAGAGAATGATGATGATGATGATGATGATGATGATGATGATGATGATGATGATGATATCGATGCCGTCGATAATGAGGATGACTGTGAAAGAAGAGTCGCAAGCTCATCTACTGTTACTTCTTCAGGAGTTAAATTTCCACTTCCGCAGAATTTTTTAGTAAGAGGTTCTGAAAAAGAAATTTTATGCGCTGATGTGACATGTTTTTTTAGGTTACTAGTGTTGTGAGATTTTCCACCATGCGAAAAACTCTTTTTACAAATACGGCAAATGGCGCGATTATCACAATGAGGGTCTATTTGAAAATAGTTCCACACTTCACTCATATTGAATGAAAAAAAATATATAAATTATAAATATAATATGGTGCCACAAAACACAAAGTCTTCTGTCACGTGGAGGTAGCAACTGACTGCCGGCATGCAAACTTATTTTGAAAACATACCAAAATAGATTGCTTATGATTGAAAGCTCTAATTTGATTTGTCAAAAATTTCTTGTAGGCGGAGTTTCATTTTTCCCACAACTCAACATGCAATTAGTCACGTACTATTGGACTAGTACGTGACTTTAAGAGGAAACCTAGGCTCAGACATCCTGTCTCCAACTTTTATGGTAGGTCGGAAATATTTCTAAAGACGGGACATTTATGGCTTGCAGTGAGGTAATTAGATGCTCGGGTGTACGGTGAATAAGCAGGAATTGAAAGAAGGTTTCCCTGACCATATCTCCGTCTTTATTTCTACTGTTCACGATTCGATCACATATAGGGCAATACAGTGAAACCTCGTTAACACGTTCCTCATTAGTACGTTTTATCGCTTATCACGTCGTAATTTCCAAGGCCAACGGGCGGGCGAGGGTTGCGACATAACAGGTAGCGCAACTTCGCTCGTCAAGCTGGTAAATACTGTACTGCATTTTTCAGTAGTACGTTTTCCCGCTTTTGATGTCCAAAATTTTCAGTCCCTTCAAAAACGTACTAACGAGGTTCCACTAGTCAACATCTTTCTATAAGCAAACTGCTACTGATATTGCAGATTTTTTTGTATGAAATTTCTCAAAAATTTCTAATTACAATTTATGTAGAAACATAAATAGAAACATGAGCATCGAAAAAGTATCGAACGAGTGTTCTGAAGTATCGCTCGATGTCGATACCATGCAAGTATCGAGAGTATCGAGGTATCGAAAGTATCGAGGACCCATCCCTAAAAATAATTAAGATAAATTATGTGGAATCAATTTAATACCCCAAAATTCAAAAACTATGTAAGGACAACTTACTTAAGATATTTCGCAACAATTTGATTTAATAAACAGTAAAACACCAAGAGTATTTAAGAACAGATTCTTAAATAATATTTATAAGGAATTGATTTAAAATGAAATAATAGGAAAAAGTAATATTTTTATGGGAACAAAAAGAAGAATAAATGAATAAAAACAATTGATGGTAATGAGCTCAAATAAGAAGAATAACGAATAATTTAATGACTACAATAAAGCTGAAGGAGGATATTAATTAATACAACAATAATTTAGAATCTCTCGGAATTGAAGATGATATAAGAAGAAATGATACGAAGAAAATATGTCACAAGAAGGAAAGTCAAAGGATTTTAAAATAATGCCTATCAATAATGTTATATGCTATTAGTTAATGATAAAGAAGAAGGAATCAAGAAGAAAAAGAAATATATAATTTAATGCAAACAGCAACAGTATGAAGAATCCCAAAAGTGTTTAGTATTAGTCGCTAATCGACTACTTGTAATTTTTATTATAACGAATTGACCGTAGAAATGTTCCGGCAATAATTTTCCTGAGCAGGGATGATGTTCCCCTGGTCTCAGAAGGTGTAAGGATGGACAGCGGAGTTATGGACCCAAAAGTGGCCACCCGACTGGTACCACGGCACAGGATAGGGAAAAATGTTAGGGAAATTGAATATTTAAGGGATAATAATTATAAAATAGCTGAAAAGAGTGATATTAGATTCCAGAAGTATAGATGAAGAAAATAGAAGGAAGATAGCAGACAGAAGCTTAATTGAGAAAGCGAATTTATAGAAGTAAATAAGAAAATAAGTGTTAAAACAAGTTTTTATGATTAGTGTGACCAGTCCTTATCAAGTAAAATGTGGAAGCACCACTACCCAGAGAATATAAATCATTGATGAATTTGCCTCCAAGAGAGAGAGAGTTGAGTAGGAAAACAGCTTATTACCATTAACTGAATAACAGGTATATAACCAGTCCGAAAAAAAAAAAATAAAATACTATGAGTAAAAGGATAAGCTGATCAGGGACGAACTATAAGTTTATTTTTACTAAACTTCATTAAGCCAAAATAAACTTCTTTCGAAGGGGGAGTATTATGTAACATAACAGAGTTGAGGTCTCCGACGTTACATAAAAAACTAGGTAAATATGATTTAAAACAATGCCCAAAGCCTGTTATAATTAAATAGAAGAGGGCCCATCTCACCTGAAGAATGCATTAGAGGTACCTAGTAAGGTTACTAAGTAATAAAACATTAAAAGTGTACCTAAATCTAAAATATGTAATGAGTAGTATGAGATGTAAAACATAAACATTGTGTCTAATGGGAGGAGTTTAATGTGTAGGAGTTGAGTATAATATACTGTTCAATTAATATTTAATGTGTTATAAAATGTACTTGGTGTTGTGCTGTGGCCTGATATAGTGTTTACAGGATATTTATTTTATGTTTTGTGGATAGTAAGTGTGGAGCTGTTGCTTTAAAGAAGTACTTAGTCAGTGGTACTCCTTTTATTAATGTTAAAATTGTATTTAAATAATTAAGTATAAGTACATGTATTAGGTATGATATTATGTTAAATGTATTTACTTTAATTGATTAATGAAGTTGTTTAAAATAATGTTTGTAAACTTGGCCAGGAAGGCAATAAGTGTTAATAAGTTGGCAAGTAGTTCTTATAGTTATGTTAAAAAACAATGAAGGGTTCAATGATGAACTAAATAATATAATGAATTGAAACCAGGAAATTAAAATTGATGTAAGTGGCCATAAGCCAGTGACTATTTGTACAGTAGGTCAGGTAAAGAAAAATTAAGTTAAAAACAAAACTAAATTATAACAGGTGTAAGAAAACCAATAGGCCTAAATTTAATATTTGTAAAAGGAAATTAATACATTTTTAATAAGTCCAGTCAGATGAATTTATAGTAAAATATATATGGTTTAATAAGGCAGATTAAGTGAGAGTTTTATGTGATTTGGTGTAATTCCAAGCATGGAGTATTTTATTTAAAAAGAGGGGTAATATTTTCTAATTCTGGCTCTAGGATATCGAATATTATCCAATGACAGAAAGTAATGGTTGCTAGGGTAACTAAAATGAAAGAAATTTTGTTGAGTTCAACATTCGATTGTTATATGCTATTGGGAACAGTTCAGTAGACAAATTTAAATAAAAAATAAAATAAAATAAAATGAATCAACCTCAATAAATGAAATGTATTAAAGCCAGTCCATTCAAACAAAACTGATGAATAATTACCGAACTAGATTTCGGGAAATATAATTATACACCTCCCAAAGGTAGCAGAATTACTAATTTCTTATTCAAACTAATTCCATTAGAATTAATGATGAACCCGATTTACAATTGAACCCAGATACTTATTGAATGAACAAGAAGTCAAAATTAATACAAATATAAACCAAATATACACAAGAACCTTTGGTATTGGAGACATAAACCTCACTTCCAAGAGATTGAAGAAGTTATAATACTACACCAATTCCACTGGGACCGGCAACCACCAGGATCACGAAGAAGAACGAAGAACAGAAGAATTCCTGTTACACTCCGGGACATCAACTTTCAACCTTTATTGATAATCTGGACACATTTTCTGGTCAAAAGTAACCTCATCAGTACGTCTTCATGCGGTTGTAAACAGCCACGGCTATCTTGCGCATCGCCTTGTACGGTAACACCAACTTATATTTAATTTTATACATTAAGAATTAATAACTATTTGTAATACTTAGTAACCTTAATTTTGCATTACCTGGCCTTACTAATCGTTAAAAGAATCACACGTACCCTGGGATAAGAGATAAACAGAAATTATATTTAAATTCTATTATACAGTACTAGTCCATTAACAAATCGATTCAGCATTGTACGATCGATATTACGATCAAATAAACTGTGAAGAATACTGTTGGAAATTAAAAAGTATTATAAATAAAGAATCCTTCTTGTATGTAATGATGTTCTGTGTTATTGTAGAATAGGTATTGTATTTTGATGGGGGAGTAATTTACAGATAAAGAAGGTGATTAAACTATCAAGTGAAACTAACTAACCTATAAAAATAAGTCAATTACGAATAGCAGCGCTTGCTGCAGACAGCTGGTGGAAACGAGAGAGTGCCGAACTAACATATTCTCTTCGCCACATTTGAATTAATTTAAATAATACGGACCGAATAGGGTTGGAGAGAATTACCGAATTATTAACTAAGATACCTGTAATATAGAGTTATTCTCTGGTAAAACACTTAGTAATTGATCAACACAGGGCTATGTTCAACATAAGAGTTGCAGCAATGATATAATAAATACATTTTTTTTTATTAATATTGAGTTGCAGGAGGTCGCATCTACAATAACATAATAAACATTTTCCTTTTAAACAGATCGAATTAGTTAATTTAAACTTTTGTAAATTGACTACAAACTGTAATTAAATAAGAAATACAACCAATATAATATATTGATATCAAATTGAAGCATCCAAGGTGGGATTTAACATTGATACACGGGAGTAACACATAAGTAAAAAAGTAACACAGAGATTATTATTCGTTACAAATTGGCGCTCAACGAGTGGGCTTTAGTTAAGTAAAAAATTAGGCTATTACTTAACTGGAGCAGGCAACTATTAGAGGCACAGGAATGCATACGAGAGGTGTTTCTAAAAGGATGGAGAAGGAGCAAGAAACAGAAGAAGATAGACGGGAAGAAGAAGCAGAGGTAGTTACAGACACCGAAATGGAACAACAGGCGGGCGATAAAGGGGAAGCCAGAGGAGGAGTAAACTGGGAAAAATTAATGGAATTAATGGGTAGAATGGAGGAACAGAATAAACAAACTAATGAGAAAATAGACAGTATTAAAGAGGATAATAGACACTAATGAAAAAATAGACAGCATCAAAGAAGATAATAGATACACTAATGAAAAAATAGACAGTATAAATGAAAATTCAGGAAAACTAGAAACAAAATAGACAGCATAAATGAAAATTCAGGAAGGCTAGAAAACAAAATATACAGTATTAATGAAAACTCAAAGAAACAAAACGAAATTTTGAGCGAGAATTTAATCAAACTAATGAATGAGAAGTTTGACAAAAATAAAGAGGAAAATGATGAAAATAACCGGCTGATAAATGAAAGCTTAAACCAAATTATTGAAAGGTTTGACAGGAACGATGAGAGCTTAAAGCAGATTCAGGAAAATAACAGACAAATAGACGGGAAAATTGAAAACAGTAATAAGGAGTTGAGGCAAATTATAAATGAACAAAACCAAGCGTTGAGGGAAGTCATCAATGAAAGGGTTGCAAATGTCAATGAAACAATTAACAAAAGGGTGGATAATTATGAAAAGGAAGTAAGACAGCAATTAACTGAAACTAAGGTGGGTCTAGAAAAGACAGATGAAACCATCATACAACTCGCAGTGGAAGTAGAGGCCAAAATTAATCAAGTGGAAAATAATAACAAAACTAGAATAAAAGAAGTACAATTAGAAACCCAAGAGAAATTGGACGAAGTGCAAATTAATATAGCTGGGAGAATTGAAATAGTTAATAACGAAATAACACAAATAAAAACCCAAGTGGATCAAAATAAGGGGACTGTCGAAAATATACAGAATCAGAAATTGATTAATATAAAGGAGTCCATAGAAGTTTTACAAAATCGACCAATGTATCTGGCACATCACATAGCCCCTGAGCAGAAAGAAAATATCAATTTCAAAATTTATAGAGGAAACCCCATAGAATTTCTGGAGAGAATAGATGAATGGTTTAGTAGGATTAAAGTGACCCGATGGAATATAATAAAAAGTTTGTTGGATGATTGTTTTAAAAGTATAAATGATAATTGGTGGTCAGCGGTCCGGAATGAAATGAGTAATTATGAAGAGTTTAAAAAGGCTTTTAGGTCGAAATACTGGTCGGATTCCATACAGAACATGATTAGGGATAACATTACCAACGGGAGATTCAATTTTAATCAAGAGCAGTCCCCAACTTTTTGGGAAAGGTGTGTTTGGCGCGTCATTTGGAACCGCGAATACCAGAGGAATGTTTAGTAAATAAATTATCTTACCATTTTGAAGAAGAGATAGTTCGTGCCAGACGCAGTGGACAAGTGAAGACAGTGGGAGCAATGGAAACCTTGTTGGCCAGTTACGAAATGGAAGACTATTATCAAAGGTCTCGACGGCAAAGTGAATATTCCAACAATAGAAGGGAGGAGCCAAATCAAGAGTCGCATCCAGGATTAAATCGATTTAACAACAATAATTATAACCGAAGGGTTAATGACCATTTTATAAATAATCGTTACCGTAATAATCATTACCAAAGCAATCATTATAATAACTATAATAATAACAGATACAGCGCAGGCCGCAGGAATTTTGATAACGGGAGAGACTATTGGGATAATAACCGAGGGAACGATGATGGAGGAAATCAAAACAGAAATAGGAGCGTCGAGAATGATGGAGGAAGCAGGGAACAAAGGAGAGACATACCCTCGGAAAATCAACCAAGTAATGACCAGGGAACCCATATAGCTCGAGTAAACTATATCATGGCTGATGAGAGGAATAACCAAGAGGATCATCGTGGAAACCGTAAACCTAATCCCAATTCTGGGAATGCTGAGGGAAGGAATAGACGGAATGAAGAGGACGTAGAACCGTATGTATGTGATCCATACTGCGACGATGCCATTGAAAGATTTACCACTGCATATAATTTACGGAATCCACCAGAAAACCATGTTGGTAGAGCAGCCCGAACAGAGGCCAATACAAAATAATTAAGATAAATTATGTGGAATCAATTTAATACCCCAAAATTCAAAAACTATGTAAGGACAACTTACTTAAGATATTTCGCAACAATTTGATTTAATAAACAGTAAAACACTAAGAGTATTTAAGAACAGATTATTAAATAATATTTATAAGGAATTCATTTTAAATTAAATAATAGGAAAAAGTAATATTTTTATGGGAACAAAAAGAAGAATAAATGAATAAAAACAATTGATGGTAATGAGCTCAAATAAGAAGAATAACGAATAATTTAATGACTACAATAAAGCTGAAGGAGGATAATAATTAATACAACAATAATTTAGAATCTCTCGGAATTGAAGATGATATAAGAAGAAATGATACGAAGAAAATATGTCACAAGAAGTGGTTGATGCGCACCGTGAGAACTAAAATGTTAATTAGAATCCAGGCACGGTGGACCAAAACTGTTGAATGAAAATAATGATCCAGCAAGGGTGGACAAGAAAGTGTCAATGAATTGGGCCCAAGTGGGCTAAATGTATGCTTCTTGAGTGACGAATTCTGTCGGCTGGTCTTCCATAGTAGTTGAAATGATATGTAATAAATGCATTGATTCTGCAGGAAGAAAATGACAAGAAGTGGACTGTATACGAATAATTTTAATATCTGAATTAGTTACATTACAGCTGTATTAATTTGAAATGAGGTTGGCTAATACTGCATGTTGCGAAGTATTATGAATTTAGATAATCATGAAGCGGGCCTAGTCGGCCATAATCGAGAATATAAGGGCCTAAAGCCTACATTTAATGTCGACACTAATTGACAGCGAAAGATTCGGCGAACCGAGCGCCGAGGAAGCTAGCTATGCACTGTGCAAAGTACAAACACGCAAATATTGAGGCGAGGTATAAAGCAGATTAGCCAACCTAGAAAACAAAATCATCGCGCTACCATACATAAGCTGCCTGTCAAAAATCAAAAAGATTTTTAACACATTTTTTAATAAATTATAATACATTTACAATTTAATTTAAAAGAGTACAGTTCTTACTAACGATGGTTAGCTTCAAGGCTGAGTTGAACCTTGAGTTATGAGATTAGGTAACGGCAGTCCGTCACTAGTTTAGAGATAAGCATGCATAAGATAAGCCTAGATATAAGCGGTTGTAGGCCAAGGTTGGCGAACAGCTGTTTCATATATGAATATGTCTGGTTGACAATATTACTGACACAAGTGTGTGCAGTCTATAACATTATAAAACATGAAAGAAAAATACATAATTATACAATGTTTAATGCATGATCGGAAGCTCATCACATGATGGACCGATCGCTGGTAGCCCTATGCAAGTCATAGACGGCTACCTTAAAATTAATTGAGGCCCGTAGACCTGTACAGAGAGTTCATTACATGAACAAAATTGTTGTTGAACATGTTGCAGTTACATGTTCTATTGTATATTCAGCAGGGCGGTATGTATTGAACTAGACATGCTATTCCTGATGTTTCAGGAATTTACAATATAATAACGTATGAACAAGCTAGATGCTGAATGCGAGCCCCAGATATGACATGTATGTCATAATTTTAAGTAAAAGAATTGTGCATGCTTACTTGCAAAATGAATAAAATATAAAGTACAATATACAATGAACCTAGACGTGGCAGTTACATACGGCAGACGCTAACAATAGTTTTTTGCATAGACATAATTTATGCGAATACAGTAACAATAATTTGAACAATTACAAGATAAATAATTGCAATGTCAAATAACAATACAATACTGAAATTACAGAAACAATTTAACAATTTAAAGACATTCACAGAATAGTACATATTTATCAGCAACAATATAAAGAAATGAATGCATGATTGCTTAACGGCAAGACATGCAAATATTATGTAATAACATTTTATAAATGAGACAACCAAAACATGCAATATACCCCATAACATCAAATGAAAATGTGTAAGACATAGTATGCCACACAAATTAACATACAATACAAACATTAAGATACCACCAAAACTGTGATAATTAGAAGCGTGCAATGACGCAAAATTGACAAGAAAAATATTGTGATGATTCATCACGATTGTGTTGACCAAATGGTCGTAATAAGTAGTAAGCCAATGGCTGAATAAAGTAGCATTGTGCTAAGTAATCATAATGTCAAATCTCGTCTCGCGCTGGCAACAGACATAATTTATGTATGGGTCTCCGCAAAACACCCGTAGGCGTGCGAATGTCCACGACACGAACCAAGTTATCTGGGCTGGGAAATGTGGCGATGATTACGCCAAATTTCCAGGCTAATGGAGGCAAGTTATCCTCAATAAGCAGAACTAAGTCACCAATGGAAACATTATCTTTGGCAAACTTCCACATGTGACGCTGTTGCAACTGGTGCAAATAATCGCGAGACCACGCCTTCCAAATGCCCTGGACAAACCTCTGAAGGAGTTGCCAACGACCAAGACGAGAAACAGGAGCGTGAGAAAGGTCTGGGTCCGGAATCGCTGTTAAGGGCGCGCAAATCAAAAAATGGCCAGGTGTAAGTGGCACCGGGTCGTTAACATCCGATGAGATAGCAAATAAAGGTCGAGAGTTCAGACATGCCTCTATCTGAGACAAAACGGTCGTGAACTCTTCGAAGTTTAGTATAGATTTGCCTACCACGCGGCGCAGATGAAATTTCAAACTCTTTATGCCGCTCTCCCAAAGGCCACCGAAATGAGGTGAGGAGGGCGGAATAAATGACCATGATATCCCCTGAGAGGATGTGAATGACTTAATCGAGGAGATGGCATCCTTATTGTGCCAAAAGTTGTAAATGTCATGTAAGATGGTGCGGGCCTTCCTGAAGTTTGTACCATTGTCGGAGTACAGCTGACTGGGTATACCCCGACGTGCCATGAAACGACGTAAAGCAGCTATAAATGCGCTGGCCGTAAGGTCAGACACCAATTCCAAGTGAATAGCCCTAGTCGCTAAGCAAACAAACAAAGATACGTATGCCTTAGTAAGAGTTCTAGACTTCTGCCCGCCATGACGAATCATGAAGGGACCACCATAATCAACCGCGCAAAATAGAAACGGCCTTGAAGGAGTGACTCTAGGGAATGGCAGAATACCAAGTCTCTGAACCTGCTGTGTGGCACTAAACCTGATACACTTGAGACACTTACGAATAATGGAACGGACGACTAGCCGGGCATTAACAATCCACCAACGTTGACGCAGTGAATGATGCACGAGTTGAGCACCAGCGTGAAGTAAACGAATGTGTTCACGTTCGATGATAAGGCGTGTAATATGCGCCGATGGGGGTAATACAATTGGATGTTTCGAATCGTAGGGTAACTGGGAATGCTGCAATCGTCCGCCCACGCGTATCACTCCAGAGTCGTCAAGAAACGGGTCGAGAGAAGCCAACTTGCTCCTAATGGAAACAGAAGATCCGTTCCGAAGACAACTAATTTCGGTTGGGAAGTGGATCGACTGAGATTGTTTTATGAAGAAATTGAGAGACTGATGAATTTCTACAGGGGTCAGACCGCCCGAAAGTTTGTCCGCAGATGAGTGCCTAATATTTCTGATGAAACGAAAACAGTAAGCGTATACACGTGTCAGCCGGTGCAACGAGGAAAAGTCCAACGATAAGTCAACAGCCAGGGTAGACATTAGCGACCGGTTATGTGTAGTTTTCTCTTCCGCGGTGACTTCAGAGGATGACTGAGTGGCCGGTACGAAGGATGGGAAGGGACTGGACTCTGACGATTGAGACAGACAGCTAGGACCGTGCCACCAAAGCGAGCAATCGCGCAAAACGTCAGGGGAACACCCCCTAGATATAATGTCAGCAGGATTGCGTCACGAATCAATGTGATGCCAGGTATAAGTTTGCGTACGACGCTGAATTTCAGCAACCTGATTAGCGACGTATGTTTTCCAACGCGTAGACTGCGCATGAATCCAGTAAAGAGCCACCATAGAATCAGAATACAAATGTACATTATCAATAAATGAATAAAGAGCAGGAATAACCTTAGATACGAGTCGCGATAATAACAAGCAAGCGCAGAGCTCGATGCGAGGTAATGACACCTGGCGTAGGGGAGCCACACGAGATTTAGAGCACAAGAGGCGACAGGAAGCAGTAGAATCTTGATAAATGACTCTGATATATATGCAACAGCCAAACCCTCTCTCTGAGGCATCCGAAAAACCATGCAACTGAACTGCAACCGCCTCATGAGTGCAACGAATGGATCGCGGGACCACTATTTTACCAATCAGAATCAATTTGTTACACAAAGAATGCCAATCCGAAAGTGACTAACCGGAAATCGGTTCATCCCAACCAAGCTTACAAAGCCACAGTCGCTGCATGAAATGTTTATACAAAAAGACAACTGGTCCGATTAAACCAAGAGGATCATATATTCCAGCAATAATTGAAAGAATCTTTCTCTTGGATATGCTAGGATCAACCGGAGATAGTTTGATATCAAACAAAAATGAATCGGCAGTGTTGTTCCAAAGAATGCCCAGGGTACGCACATTGTCCTGTTTATTTAGGGGTCGTGAAAGGTTGTGATGATTTGCGACCGCTGTGGGTTCATTGGATGCCCATTTTTGCAACGTGAAACCATATTGACCAAGTAACGCACCTAGATCGGATTTCAGCTTGGTTAGATCGGGGATAGTGTCCGAACCGGTAAGTAGATCGTCGACATAAAAATCGTTGGTTATGGCTAAAGCCGCTTGGGGAAAGGAAGTCTGATTGTCTCTAGCAATTTGTAGAAGGCACCGAGTGGCCAAAAAGGAGGCGCTAGCCGTGCCGTAGGTTACTGTTCGCAGCGCGAAATGTTTAAGTGGTTCGAGGGGAGAGTCACGCCACAAAATGCGCTGATAGTGACAATCCCCTTCAGCTACGCGAATCTGACGATACATCTTCTCGATGTCGGCAATAAGGACATACTTATGTATGCGAAAACGCAACAGAATAGAGAAAAGATCTTGCTGAACATTGGGGCCTACTAATAATATGTCATTTAACGAAAGTCCATTAGTAGTCTTGGACGAACCATCAAAAACAACGCGCAGTTTGGTGGTCAAGCTAGACTGTTTAAACACGGCATGGTGAGGCAAGTAGTAAATATTTGACGCTCCTAAATTGATAGCGCCATGATCGATGAGTGTCATGTGCCCAAGATCCATGTATTCCCTGATAAAGTCTGCGTAGTCGCGAGCGAGCTTGGCATCGCGCCTAAATCGACGCTCTAAGCCTAAGAATCTTGATTCGGCACTTGTGTAAGATTCCCCCAAGTGGGGATTATCAGACTTGAATGGGAGCGACACTATAAATCGACCCTCGTGGTTGCGCTGAGTAGAGCGCACAAAATGCTCTTCGCAAGCCGACTCGCTATCAGGGGTATCGTCAGGGATTGTTTCTGCCTCCCAAAATCTCTCGAGAGATTGCAGAATTTGACTGTCATTGTTCCTTGCCAGGAACGAAACAGCAGGACCCTCGGTGTGGCAGTGCTTGGGCAGATTGCCAGCCAGAATGTAACCCAGTTTTGTTTCCTGAATGATAGGGAAATTGGGTCCGCGTGTGTATTTATTGGCTAATATTAAATCCAGATAAAATTGTGCCCCTAATAGTATGTCGATCTGTGAAGATATATTAAAATCTGGGTCGGCGAGAAAAATTTTATTTGGAATGTGGAACCGGTTGATATCAAACGAGATTGAAGGCAGATTGTGAGTTAAGTTAGATAAGACGGCACATTTCGCCTCGAAACTATGTCTCTGATAGCGAGAAATAATACGTATAGAAGCAATGTCAGTAGCGCAACACGCTGTGTTGTTTATTCCTGTGATTGGAATGTTAGATCTGGTTAGTTTAAGGTGTAACCTTTTCGCAAATGATTTCGTACAGAAATTGATCTGGGAACCGGCGTCTAGAAGCGCTCTAGCTTTATGCCTGTTGCCAGCCTGATCAACGACATATACAACCGCTGTAGATAAAAGAATATTGTTTTTGCACTGTAATTTAAATGAGCAATAATTGCTGCTGGCAGCTGTTGATTTCGGCACGTAATTTGCGTGCAGCAATGTGTGGTGTCTTTTTGAACACAAATTTTACAGACCTGTTTACTCTTACAGTTAGCTATCAGATGACCTGCTCTAAGGCAGTTGATACAACATTTATGATTTGCAACCAATTGCCCCCGCTCAGCGGCACCTAATATACGAAAATTATTACACATGTAAAGCGGGTGGTCAGATTTACAACACACGCATGAATAATGCTTTGCCGCTGCGTGATAGCTCTTAAAGGTATTGCTGCCAGCAGTATTTCTTAAGCTACATTTCTCAAATTTATTGTTGGGTTTTACGCTAAGTTTGTTGAATTGCTGTCCGGGTTCAATAGGCATTGTATTTTCTAAAAGCTGTCTGCGTAAGTTTAAAAAATGCGTAAAGTCTTGAAAGCTAGGCAAGTTGTCAGGGTCTATTGACTCCTTCCAAAGTTTTAAAGTAACAGGGTCAAGTTTGGTGGAGAGCAACTGTATGGTAATAAATTCAAATGAATTCACTGACAGCTTCATTGCCGCCAGTGAATTAACGGAAGACGTTATTGTATTCGTAAACTCCGCCAAGCTTTGGACTGAGTCCTTTATTGTGGACTTAACCTGAAGTAGGTTTTGTACATAGTATTTAGCTAATATAAATGGGTTGTTATACCTTTCGGACAGCAAGTTCAACGCTATTACATAATTTTCTTGACAAATGGGTAATGATTTAATTAAATCTAATGGTTCACACTTCACAGAGGAATGCAAATAATGCAGTTTTTGCACTGGTGTTAAATCGGATCTTGAATGCACTAGATCATTGAAAATTGAATAAAAATGTTGCCACTCAAGTATGTTGCCTGAGAAGCAGGGCAAACTTATCGGCTTTAAATGCATAGGCGTCGATAATACGGGAGGCACAGTCTGAGTATTGAAAGTGTCAAGAAGTTGTAAAATGTTTGCCTCAGTTGAGTATATCATTTCTTCAACCTCAACTCGGTCTGCCTGAGCAACGCTCGTGTCTTTACTGATAAGCTCTATCTCAGACTGTACCTCGTCGTACTTCGAGGCCAAGCTTTTGAGACTTTCCAGTCTTACAGTTAGAAAATGTTTTGTACTTTGATTTATGTCAAATGAATTTACCGCGGATTGTATCCGCACTATCGCGGACTTTAATCCGCCTCTCTTTCTGGTCAGCACCTTGAGGCCTTCTTCAGACATTTTACGCACCTTTTTACTGCTGTTGGTGGTACCTCGTTGGCGACGTCCCGCAGCGTCGGCTCCTTGGTGCAGATGGTGAACAGCTGGCAGAGATGACCACTTTGAGTAAGCACTGCAGCCGGCAGGAACTTGCTACTACGTTGTCCGAAGATGACGAGCGAAACGGCGATGCAAATCACGCCACGGTCGCATTAGCTGACGTGCCAATTCGCCCGTGATGGCCAGAAACAGATGTAAAAAATATTAAATGGAAATCCGGCCCGGAGGACCAAAAAATGGTTGATGCACACCGTGAGAACTAAAATGTTAATTAGAATCCAGGCACGGTGGACCAAAACTGTTGAATGAAAATAATGATCCAGCAAGTGTGGACAAGAAAGTGTCAATGAATTGGGCCCAAGTGGGCTAAATGTATGCTTTTTGAGTGACGAATTCTGTCGGCTGGTCTTCCATAGTAGTTGAAATGATATGTAATAAATGCATTGATTCTGCAGGAAGAAAATGACAAGAAGTGGACTGTATACTAATAATTTTAATATCTGAATTAGTTACATTACAGCTGTATTAATTTGAAATGAGGTTGGCTAATACTGCATGTTGCGAAGTATTATGAATTTAGATAATCATGAAGCGGGCCTAGTCGGCCATAATCGAGAATATAAGGGCCTAAAGCCTACATTTAATGTCGACACTAATTGACAGCGAAAGATTCGGCGAACCGAGCGCCGAGGAAGCTAGCTACGCACTGTGGAAAGTACAAACACGCAAATATTGAGGCGAGGTATAAAGCAGATTAGCCAACCTAGAAAACAAAATCATCGCGCTACCGTACAAGAAGGAAAGTCAAAGGATTTTAAAATAATGCCTATCAATAATGTTATATGCTATTAGTTAATGATAAAGAAGAAGGAGTCAAGAAGAAAAGGAAATATATAATTTAATGCAAACAGCAACAGTATGAAGAATCCCAAAAGTGTTTAGTATTAGTCGCTAATCGACTACTTGTAATTTTTATTATAACGAATTGACCGTAGAAATGTTCCGGCAATAATTTTCCTGAGCAGGGATGATGTTCCCCTGGTCTCAGAAGGTGTAAGGATGGACAGCGGAGTTATGGACCCAAAAGTGGCCACCCGACTGGTACCACAGCACAGGATAGGGAAAAATGTTAGGGAAATTGAATATTTAAGGGATAATAATTATAAAATAGCTGAAAAGAGTGACATTAGATTCCAGAAGTATAGATGAAGAAAATAGAAGGAAGATAGCAGACAGAAGCTTAATTGAGACAGCGAATTTATAGAAGTAAATAAGAAAATAAGTGTTAAAACAAGTTTTTATGATTAGTGTGACCAGTCCTTATCAAGTAAAATGTGGAAGTACCACTACCCAGAGAATATAAATCATTGATGAATTTGCCTCCAAGAGAGAGGAGTTGAGTAGGAAAACAGCTTATTACCATTAACCGAATAACAGGTATATAACCAGTCCGAAAAAAAAAAAAATACTATGAGTAAAAGGATAACCTGATCAGGGACGAACTATAAGTTTATTTTTACTAAACTTCATTGAGCCAAAATAAACTTCTTTCGAAGGGGGAGTATTATGTAACGTAACAGAGTTGAGGTCCCCGACGTTACATAAAAAACTAGGTATATATATGTTTAAAATAATGTTTATAAACTTGGCCAGGAAGGCAATAAGTGTTAATAAGTTGGCAAGTAGTTCTTATAGTTATGTTACAAAACAATGAATGGTTCAATGATGAACTAAATAATATAATGAATTGAAACCAGGAAATTAAAATTGATGTAAGTGGCCATAAGCCAGTGACTATTTGTACAGTAGGTCAGGTAAAGAAAAATTAAGTTAAAAACAAAACTAAATTATAACAGGTGTAAGAAAACCAATAGGCTTAAATTCAATATTTGTAAAAGGAAATTAATACCTTTTTAATAAGTCCAGTCAGATGAATTTATAGTAAAATATATATGGTTTAATAAGGCAGATTAAGTGAGAGTTTTATGTGATTTGGTGTAATTCCAAGCATGGAGTATTTTATTTAAAAAGAGTAGTAATATTTTCTAATTCTGGCTCTAGGATATCGAATATTATCCAATGACAGAAAGTAATGGTTGTTAGGGTAACTAAAATGAAAGAAATTTTGTTGAGTTCAACATTCGATTGTTATATGCTATTGGGAACAGTTCGGTAGACAAATTTAAACAAAAAATAAAATAAAATAAAATGAATCAACCTCAATAAATCAAATGTATTAAAGCCAGTCCATTCAAACAAAACTGATGAATAATTACCGAACTAGATTTCGGGAAATATAATTATAAACCTCCCAAAGGTAGCGGAATTACTAATTTCTTATTCAGACTAATTCCATTAGAATTAATGATGAACCCGATTTACAATTGAACCCAGATACTTACTGAATGAACAAGAAGTCAAAGTTAATACAAATATAAACCAAATATACACAAGAACCTTTGGTATTGGAGACATAAACCTCACTTCCAAGAGATTGAAGAAGTTATAATACTACACCAATTCCACTGGGACCGGCAACCACCAGGATCACGAAGAAGAACGAAGAACAGAAGAATTCCTGTTACACTCCGGGACATCAACTTTCAACCTTTATTGATAATCTGGACACATTTTCTGGTTAAAAGTAACCTCATCAGTACGTCTTCATGCGGTTGCAAACAGCCACGGCTATCTTGCGCATCGCCTTGTACGGTAACACCAACTTATATTTAATTTTATACATTAAGAATTAATAACTATTTGTAATACTTAGTAACCTTAATTATGCATTACCTGGCCTTACTAATCGTTAAAAGAATTGCACGTACCCTGGGATAAGAGAAAAACAAAAATTATATTTAAATTGTATTATACAGTACTAGTCCATTAACAAATCGATTCAGCATTGTACGTTCGATATTACGACCAAATAAACTGTGAAGAATACTGTTGGAAATTAAAAAGTAATATAAATAAAGAATCCTTCTTGGACGTAATGATGTTCTGTGTTATTGTAGAATAGGTATTGTATTTTGATGGGGGAGTAATTTACAGATAAAGAAGGTGATTAAACTATCAAGTGAAACTAACTAACGTATAAAAATAAGTCAATTACGAATAGCAGTGCTTGCTGCAGACAGCTGGTGGAAAAGAGAGAGTGCCGAACTAACATATTCTCTTCGCCACATTTGAATTAATTTAAATAATACGGACCGAATAGGGTTGGAGAGAATTACCGAATTATTAACTAAGATACCTGTAATATAGAGTTATTCTCTGGTAAAACACTTAGTAATTCATCAACACAGGGCTATGTTCAACATAAGAGTTGCAGCAATGATATAATAAATAAATTTTTTTTTATTAATATTGAGTTGCAGGAGGTCGCATCTACAATAACATAATAAACATTTTCCTTTTAAACAGATCGAATTAGTTAATTTAAATTTTTGTAAATTAACTACAAACTGTAATTAAATAAGAAATACAACCAATATAATATATTGATATCAAATTGAAGCATCGAAGGTGGTATTTAACGTTGATACACGGGAGTAACACATAAGTAAAAAAGTAACACAGAGATTATTATTCGTTACAAATTAGCGCTCAACGAGTGGGCTTTAGTTAAGTAAAAAATTAGGCTATTACTTAACTGGAGCAGGCAACTATTAGAGGCACAGGAATGCATACGAGAGGTGTTTCTAAAAGGATGGAGAAGGAGCAAGAAACAGAAGAAGATAGACGGGAAGAAGAAGCAGAGGTAGTTACAGACACCGAAATGGAACAATAGGCGGGCGATAAAGAGGAAGCCAGAGGAGGAGTAATCTGGGAAAAATTAATGGAATTAATGGGTAGAATGGAGGACCAGAATAAACAAACTAATGAGAAAATAGACAGTATTAAAGAGGATAATAGACACTAATGAAAAAATAGACAGTATCAAAGAAGATAATAGATACACTAATGAAAAAATAGACAGTATAAATGAAAATTCAGGAAAACTAGAAAACAAAATAGACAGCATAAATGAAAATTCAGGAAGGCTAGAAAACAAAATATACAGTATTAATGAAAACTCAAAGAAACAAAACGAAATTTTGAGCGAGAATTTAATCAAACTAATGAATGAGAAGTTTGACAAAAATAAAGAGGAAAATGATGAAAATAACCGGCTGATAAATGAAAGCTTAAACCAAATTATTGAAAGGTTTGACAGGAACGATGAGAGCTTAAAGCAGATTCAGGAAAATAACAGACAAATAGACGGGAAAATTGAAAACAGTAATAAGGAGTTGAGGCAAATTATAAATGAACAAAACCAAGCGTTGAGGGAAGTCATCAATGAAAGGGTTGCAAATGTCAATGAAACAATTAACAAAAGGGTGGATAATTATGAAAAGGAAGTAAGACAGCAATTAACTGAAACTAAGGTGGGTCTAGAAAAGACAGATGAAACCATCATACAACTCGCAGTGGAAGTAGAGGCCAAAATTAATCAAGTGGAAAATAATAACAAAACTAGAATAAAAGAAGTACAATTAGAAACCCAAGAGAAATTGGACGAAGTGCAAATTAATATAGCTGGGAGAATTGAAATAGTTAATAACGAAATAACACAAATAAAAACCCAAGTGGATCAAAATAAGGGGACTGTCGAAAATATACAGAATCAGGAATTGATTAATATAAAGGAGTCCATAGAAGTTTTACAAAATTGACCAATGTATCTGGCACATCACATAGCCCCTGAGCAGAAAGAAAATATCAATTTCAAAATTTATAGAGGAAACCCCATAGAATTTCTGGAGAGAATAGATGAATGGTTTAGTAGGATTAAAGTGACCCGATGGAATATAATAAAAAGTTTGTTGGATGATTGTTTTTAAAGTATAAATGATAATTGGTGGTCAGCGGTCCGGAATGAAATGAGTAATTATGAAGAGTTTAAAAAGGCTTTTAGGTCGAAATACTGGTCGGATTCCATACAGAACATGATTAGGGATAACATTACCAACGGGAGATTCAATTTTAATCAAGAGCAGTCCCCAACTACTTACTTTTTGGGAAAGGTGTGTTTGGCGCGTCATTTGGAACCGCGAATACCAGAGGAATGTTTAGTAAATAAATTATCTTACCATTTTGAAGAAGAGATAGTTCGTGCCAGACGCAGTGGACAAGTGAAGACAGTGGGAGCAATGGAAACCTTGTTGGCCAGTTACGAAATGGAAGACTATTATCAAAGGTCTCGACGGCAAAGTGAATATTCCAACAATAGAAGGGAGGAGCCAAATCAAGAGTCGCATCCAGGATTAAATCGATTTAACAACAATAATTATAACCGAAGGGTTAATGACCATTTTATAAATAATCGTTACCGTAATAATCATTACCAAAGCAATCATTATAATAACTATAATAATAACAGATACAGCGCAGGCCGCAGGAATTTTGATAACGGGAGAGACTATTGGGATAATAACCGAGGGAACGATGATGGAGGAAATCAAAACAGAAATAGGAGCGTCGAGAATGATGGAGGAAGCAGGGAACAAAGGAGAGACATACCCTCGGAAAATCAACCAAGTAATGACCAGGGAACCCATATAGCTCGAGTAAACTATATCATGGCTGATGAGAGGAATAACCAAGAGGATCATCGTGGAAACCGTAAACCTAATCCCAATTCTGGGAATGCTGAGGGAAGGAATAGACGCAACGAAGAGGACGTAGAACCGTATGTATATGATCCATACTGCGACAATGGCATTGAAAGATTTACCACTGCATACAATTTACGGAATCCACCGGAAAACCATATTGGTAGAGCAGCCCGAACAGAGGCCAATACAAAATAATTAAGATAAATTATGTGGAATCAATTTAATACCCCAAAATTCAAAAACTATGTAAGGACAACTTACTTAAGATATTTCGCAACAATTTGATTTAATAAACAGTAAAACACCAAGAGTATTTAAGAACAGATTATTAAATAATATTTATAAGGAATTGATTTAAAATGAAATAATAGGAAAAAGTAATATTTTTATGGGAACAAAAAGAAGAATAAATGAATAAAAACAATTGATGGTAATGAGCTCAAATAAGAAGAATAACGAATAATTTAATGACTACAATAAAGCTGAAGGAGGATAATAATTAATACAACAATAATTTAGAATCTCTCGGAATTGAAGATGATATAAGAAGAAATGATACGAAGAAAATATCACAAGAAGGAAAGTCAAAGGATTTTAAAATAATGCCTATCAATAATGTTATATGCTATTAGTTAATGATAAAGAAGAAGGAATCAAGAAGAAAAGGAAATATATAATTTAATGCAAACAGCAACAGTATGAAGAATCCCAAAAGTGTTTAGTATTAGTCGCTAATCGACTACTTGTAATTTTTATTATAACGAATTGACCGTAGAAATGTTCCGGCAATAATTTTCCTGAGCAGGGATGATGTTCCCCTGGTCTCAGAAGGTGTAAGGATGGACAGCGGAGTTATGGACCCAAAAGTGGCCACCCGACTGGTACCACCGCACAGGATAGGGAAAAATGTTAGGGAAATTGAATATTTAAGGGATAATAATTATAAAATAGCTGAAAAGAGTGATATTAGATTCCAGAAGTATAGATGAAGAAAATAGAAGGAAGACAGCAGACAGAAGCTTAATTGAGAAAGCGAATTTATAGAAGTAAATAAGAAAATAAGTGTTAAAACAAGTTTTTATGATTAGTGTGACCAGTCCTTATCAAGTAAAATGTGGAAGTACCACTACCCAGAGAATATAAATCATTGATGAATTTGCCTCCAAGAGAGAGAGAGTTGAGTAGGAAAACAGCTTATTACCATTAACCGAATAACAGGTATATAACCAGTCCGAAATAAAAAAAAAAATACTATGAGTAAAAGGATAACCTGATCAGGGACGAACTATAAGTTTATTTTTACTAAACTTCATTGAGCCAAAATAAACTTCTTTCGAAGGGGGAGTATTATGTAACGTAACAGAGTTGAGGTCCCCGACGTTACATAAAAAACTAGGTAAATATGATTTAAAACAATGCCCAAAGCCTGTTATAATTAAATAGAAGAGGGCCCATCTCACCTGAAGAATCCATTAGAGGTACCTAGTAAGGTTACTAAGTAATAAAACATTAAAAGTGTACCTAAATCTAAAATATGTAATGAGTAGTATGAGATGTAAAACATAAACATTGTGTCTAATGGGAGGAGTTTAATGTGTAGGAGTTAAGTATAATATACTGTTCAATTAATATTTAATGTGTTATAAAATGTACTTGGTGTTGTGCTGTGGCCTGATATAGTGTTTACAGGATATTTATTTTATGTTTTGTGGATAGTAAGTGTGGAGCTGTTGCTTTAAAGAAGTACTTAGTCAGTGGTACTCCTTTTATTAATGTTAAAATTGTATTTAAATAATTAAGTATAAGTACATGTATTAGGTATGATATTATGTTAAATGTATTTACTTTAATTGATTAATGAAGATGTTTAAAATAATGTTTGTAAACTTGGCCAGGAAGGCAATAAGTGTTAATAAGTTGGCAAGTAGTTCTTATAGTTATGTTAAAAAACAATGAAGGGTTCAATGATGAACTAAATAATATAATGAATTGAAACCATGAAATTAAAATTGATGTAAGTGGCCATAAGCCAGTGACTATTTGTACAGTAGGTCAGGTAAAGAAAAATTAAGTTAAAAACAAAACTAAATTATAACAGGTGTAAGAAAACCAATAGGCTTAAATTTAATATTTGTAAAAGGAAATTAATACCTTTTTAATAAGTCCAGTCAGATGAATTTATAGTAAAATATATATGGTTTAATAAGGCAGATTAAGTGAGAGTTTTATGTGATTTGGTGTAATTCCAAGCATGGAGTATTTTATTTAAAAAGAGTAGTAATAATTATATAATAATAATAATAGTAGTAGTAATTCTGGCTCTAGGATATCGAATATTATCCAATGACAGAAAGTAATGGTTGTTAGGGTAACTAAAATGAAAGAAATTTTGTTGAGTTCAACATTCGATTGTTATATGCTATTGGGAACAGTTCGGTAGACAAATTTAAACAAAAAATAAAATAAAATAAAATGAATCAACCTCAATAAATGAAATGTATTAAAGCCAGTCCATTCAAACAAAACTGATGAATAATTACCGAACTAGATTTCGGGAAATATAATTATACACCTCCCAAAGGTAGCGGAATTACTAATTTCTTATTCAAACTAATTCCATTAGAATTAATGATGAACCCGATTTACAATTGAACCCAGATACTTATTGAATGAACAAGAAGTCAAAGTTAATACAAATATAAACCAAATATACACAAGAACCTTTGGTATTGGAGACATAAACCTCACTTCCAAGAGATTGAAGAAGTTATAATACTACACCAATTCCACTGGGACCGGCAACCACCAGGATCGCGAAGAAGAACGAAGAACAGAAGAATTCCTGTTACACTCCGGGACATCAACTTTCAACCTTTATTGATAATCTGGACACATTTTCTGGTCAAAAGTAACCTCATCAGTACGTCTTCATGCGGTTGTAAACAGCCACGGCTATCTTGCGCATCGCCTTGTACGGTAACACCAACTTATATTTAATTTTATACATTAAGAATTAATAACTATTTGTAATACTTAGTAACCTTAATTTTGCATTACCTGGCCTTACTAATCGTTAAAAGAATCACACGTACCCTGGGATAAGAGATAAACAAAAATTATATTTAAATTGTATTATACAGTACTAAGGAGCTATATATTATAGAGCTCTAACAGTACTTGTCCATTAACAAATCGATTCAGCATTGTACGATCGATATTACGACCAAATAAACTGTGAAGAATACTGTTGGAAATTAAAAAGTAATATAAATAAAGAATCCTTCTTGGACGTAATGATG
Organism: Magicicada septendecula; assembly: GCA_034769895.1. NCBI lineage: Eukaryota > Metazoa > Arthropoda > Insecta > Hemiptera > Cicadidae > Magicicada > Magicicada septendecula. The sequence continues at coordinate 736,147,997 of CM068367.1, forward strand.
TTCTGTGTTATTGTAGAATAGGTATTGTATTTTGATGGGGGAGTAATTTGCAGATAAAGAAGGTGATTAAACTATCTAGTGAAACTAACTAACCTATAAAAATAAGTCAATTACGAATAGCAGCGTTTGCTGCGGACAGCTGGTGGAAACGAGAGAGTGCCGAACTAACATATTCTCTTCGCCACATTTGAATTAATTTAAATAATACGGACCGAATAGGGTTGGAGAGAATTACCGAATTATTAACTAAGATACCTGTAATATAGAGTTATTCTCTGGTAAAACACTTAGTAATTGATCAACACAGGGCTATGTTCAACATAAGAGTTGCAGCAATGATATAATAAATAAATTTTTTTTTATTAATATTGAGTTGCAGGAGGTCGCATCTACAATAACATAATAAACATTTTCCTTTTAAACAGATCGAATTAGTTAATTTAAATTTTTGTAAATTAACTACAAACTGTAATTAAATAAGAAATACAACCAATATAATATATTGATATCAAATTGAAGCATCCAAGGTGGGATTTAACGTTGATACACGGGAGTAACACATAAGTAAAAAAGTAACACAGAGATTATTATTCGTTACAATATATATATATTGAAATATATCACCAGTTTAATAGATAGAAGATTATGCCCCACTGTTGTGAGCGTCAAATTGTATATAACAAATTAATCAAGATCAATAAGATTTATTTTAGGTTTCGGGGTTTAATTCAGCTTCACGTTGGTTTGCGCCAATTTGTAACAACCTGCCGATTTTACGTGTTTTTAATCAATCTGTTATTAATGAAAATATTTATTATGCAGTCTTATAGGTGACCTCCTGTAACTCAATTTTAATCGACAAGTTTATTTATTATTTTGTTATTACAACTTTTATGTAGACCATAACACGGTTTTGCCTAATTACTCAATGTTAATTCTATATTTCATGTATTTAATTAATAATTTGAGAATTCTCTCCAACCCTAGTCAGTCCGTATTGTGTAAATCAATTCAAAAATTGTGCAGGAAACACGCTAGTTCGGTAATCTCACGTTCTACCAGCTGTCGACTATAAGCGCTGTTATTCGTAATTGACTTACGCTTCTAGGTTAGCTTGTTCGCCAGATTTTAATCACCCTTTTCACCTGTAAATTACTCCACCCACAACATACAATACCTATTCTACAATAATATAAAACATTATCATATACAAGAAGGATTCTTTATTTATATTACCTTTTAATTCAACTTCTAACAGTGCTCTTCATGGTTATAATATAGTTATATCGATTGTACAATGATGAATCGATTGGTTAGTTGACTATTCCCTTTTTATTTTATACAAATTAAATATAATGTTAATTATCTCTTATCCCAGGGTACGTTTGATTCTGTTAACGATTAGTAAGGCCAGGTAATGCAAAATTAAGGTTACTTAGTATTACAAAATGTTATTAGTTCTTACTATATTAAAATTATGTATAAGCTGGTGTTACCGTAATGGACGATTCTCAAGGCAGCAGTGCTCGTTTGCAAACGGTTGAAGATTTACAGTTGAGGTTACGTTAATCCAGAAAAGGTGTTCCGATTATTAATAAAATTGAATGGATGATGTCCTGGAAGGCAACGGGAACTCTTCTAATCTTCGTTCTCCTTCACGATCCTTGTGGTTGTCGGTCCCGGTGGAATTGGTGTCGTATTATACTTTCTTTCTTGAAAGTGAGGTTTATTTCTTCATAAACAAAGGTCCTTGAGTATATTTTTTTTTATAATTCCATTAATTCATACTTTTTATTCCATCAATGAGTCTCCTGGTTAGATGGGAAATCGAGTTCAATGCTAAATCCAATGGAATTATCTTGAAGAGTGAAATAAGAATTCCTCGACCTTTTGGAGGTACATGGTTATATTTTTGAAATCTAATTCATTGATTATTCATCGGTTAGTTTACAGGAATTGGTTTTTACTTTAATTTATTAATTTTTGTTCATCTTATGTTAATTTACTTCCTCTTTTTTAAATTTGTCTACTGATCTGAACTCAATAGCATATAACAATCGAATAATTGAAAATCAACAACATTTTTTACATTTTAGTTACCCTAACAACCACTACTTTCTGTCATTGGATGATATTTGATATCCTAGAGCCAGAATTATAAAATATTACTACTCTTTTTTAATAAAATACTCCATGCTTGGAATTACACCAAATTACCTAAAACTCTCACCCAATCTACCTTATTGAACCGTATATATTTTACTATAGTTTCATTGGACTGGACTTATTAAAAAGGTATTAATTTCCTTTTACAAATATTAAATTTAGGCCTATAGGTTTTCTTACAACTGTTATAATATTGTTTGGTTTTTAACTTAATTTTTCTTTATCTGACCTACTGTACAAATAGTCACTGGTTTATGGCCACTTACATGAATTTTAATTTCCTGGTTTTAATTCATTATATTAATTAGTTCATACTTGAACCCTTCATTATTTTATGACATAACTATAAGAACTACTTGTCAACTTTTTAACACTTATTGCCTTCTTGGCCAAGTTTACAAACATTAACTCAAACATCTTCATTAATCAATTACAGTAAATACATTCAACATAATATAATACCTAACCCATGTACTTATACTTAATTATTCAAATACCATTTTAACATAAATAAAAGGAGTACCACTAACGAAGTACGTCCTTAAAGCAACAACTCCGCTCTTACTATCCACAAAACATAAGATAAATATTCTGTAAACACTAAATCATGTTACAGCATAACAACAAGTACAATTTGCAACACATTAAATATTAATTTGAACAGTATTTTATACTTCATTACTACATATTAAACTCCTCCCATTAGATACAACGTTTATGTTTTACATCCCATATTATTTATTACATCTTTTATATTTAGGTACACTTCAGATGTCTTAATTACTTAGTAACCTTAATATTTTGGGTATTGTTCTAAACCATATTTACTTCGTTTTTTATGTAATGTTGGGGACCTCAAATCTGTTACGTTACATAACACTCCCCCTTCGAAAGAAGTTTATTTTGGCTCAACTAAGTTTAGTAAAATAAACTTATAGCTCTTCTATGATAAGGTTATCTTCTCTTTCTATCCTTCAAACTTTTAATTGCACCGGAAAACTGTGTTGATACTCCTTGTGTATCTGGTCATTAATTCACTACTGGTACCTCCCTCAGTTGTATACCTGTCCTTTTCTCTGGAACTCATAACTTCGTCTAGCTTTTTACGCTATCATTACTTATTATCATTTTTATATTTCATTACCTCTCTTGGAGTATAATCTCTAAAATACTATATTTCCCTAACATTTTTCCCTAATATCATAGCTGGTACGGAATCAGAGGGGCACTATTTGCTTCCATTACTCTGCCGTTTTCCTAACTATATCTTCTGAGATCAGAGGAACTTCATCTCTGTCCAGAAACAAAATAAACGTTGCACTATCACAACACAATACATATAATAAAATTATTACCTATAAGGTAGCTCCTTCGCTACAAACTTATACTCAAGGGATGATTACTATTATTTCTGAGGTATCCTAATACTTTTTCTTAAATTATTTATCTCGTTGTTCTGTAGTTCCATTTATCACATTATTCACCAGTATATTAGTTAAAGCTGTTCAGTATTCATTTTAAATTCATCTTAGTTCCGTGCTGTCAATTAATTATTCTTTAGCATATGTATTTCACTATTTTTAGTTCACTCCCATTTACTTCTGCAATTAAATACTGAATCTCCTCCTTATCATAACTTGTATGGCATATTCTTCCTTCATTTAACTCATTTCTAACTCTTCTTTCTCTTCTTTCATTTTTATTAGTTTAAAATAATTTATTCTGAATTATATAGTAAGGTGTTCTTACTCATTTTTTGAATTTTGGGGTTTTTAAAATTGATTCTACATAATTTCTTTGAAGTATTGCGTAATTAGTTTATTTCATTTAATAGTTGATTTAATATATTGTACTTAGTTTCTCATTATTTTCCTTGGATTTGTTTGATCCTGTATCCATAAAATCCGTCCCTTTTCTCCAATGGTTGGTTTGGAGTCTTGTTTAACCGTGGTCCATTATTTCCTCTGCACAGGTTGTTCGGATCTCTCTAGTGTATAGAGTTATTTCTGTCCTTGTGACATATCTCACTATCATGTAGTTCCGCCATTTTGTTGTTATAAAACTTTCATTCATGCTGAAGTCTACCATCGTTTTTTGAGCTGATTCTTCTGTACCGTTTCTTAATCTTTCGAATGGTTCATACTTAATCTCCAGAAGTCCTCCATGCTCCTCGGTTAGTTTTGGCCTTTTCAGTCCTTCTAATCTATCTGGGAACTCAATTGTGGTTCGTTTAGGGTTTCTTGATTGCCTTACTTCTCTGGGTTCCATAATTGGTATATTATGCAGCTTAACTAATCCACCTTTAATCATCTCCAATCCTTCCCGTGTATTCATTAATTTCCTTTGACGTGTTTGTCTCATTTTGTTTGTTTTCATTTCATTGTTTCTGATAGGTTTCCTTTCAGATAACAATACACTTTTGTCTTTTTTATTCTCATTAGTTTCCTCTTTATCCTTGTCAAACTTCTCGTTCATTAGTTTGATTAAGTTCTCACTCAAAATTTCGTTTTGTTTCTTTGAGTTTTCGTTTATACTGTCTATTTTAGTTTCTAGCTTTTCTAACATTCATTTGTTATTTTCTAAAATACTGTCTATTTTATTTTCTAGCTTTTCTGAATTTTCATTTATACTGTCTATTTTTTCATTGATTTGTCTAAAATCGGCCTTCAATTGTTCATTATTTTCATTTATGGTTTGCCTTAAAAGTTCACTAGTACTTTCCTTAATACTGTCTATTTTTTCAGAGTTTTCTTCAAATTTTTTATTTAATTCTTCCTTCTGTTTCCTGGAATCTTCTTTGATTAATTCTCATAATTTTTGTAAATCTAGGCCTCCTCTGGCTTCCTCCTTATCACCCGCCTGTTGTTCCATTTCGGTGTCTGTAACTACCTCTGCTTCTTCTTCCCGTCTATCTGTTTCTTGCTCCTTCTCCATCCTTTTAATAACACCTCTCGTATGCATTCTTGTGCCTCTAATGGTTGCCTGCTCAAGTTAAGTAATAATTAAGACGATTTTTTACTTAACTAAAGCCCACTCGTTGAACGCCAATTTGCAGTATAACACCAGTTTAATAGATAGAAGATGATGCCCCACTGTTGTGAGCGTCAAATTGTATATAACAAATTAATCAAGATCAATAAGATTTATTTTAGGTTTCGGGGTTTAATTCAGCTTCACGTTGGTTTGCGCCAATTTGTAACAACCTGCCGATTTTACGTGTTTTTAATCAATCTGTTATTAATGAAAATATTTATTATGCAGTCTTATAGGTGACCTCCTGTAACTCAATTTTAATCGACAAGTTTATTTATTATTTTGTTATTACAACTTTTATGTAGACCATAACACGGTTTTGCCTAATTACTCAATGTTAATTCTATATTTCATGTATTTAATTAATAATTTGAGAATTCTCTCCAACCCTAGTCAGTCCGTATTGTGTAAATCAATTCAAAAATTGTGCAGGAAACACGCTAGTTCGGTAATCTCACGTTCTACCAGCTGTCGACTATAAGCGCTGTTATTCGTAATTGACTTACGCTTCTAGGTTAGCTTGTTCGCCAGATTTTAATCACCCTTTTCACCTGTAAATTACTCCACCCACAACATACAATACCTATTCTACAATAATATAAAACATTATCATATACAAGAAGGATTCTTTATTTATATTACCTTTTAATTCAACTTCTAACAGTGCTCTTCATGGTTATAATATAGTTATATCGATTGTACAATGATGAATCGATTGGTTAGTTGACTATTCCCTTTTTATTTTATACAAATTAAATATAATGTTAATTATCTCTTATCCCAGGGTACGTTTGATTCTGTTAACGATTAGTAAGGCCAGGTAATGCAAAATTAAGGTTACTTAGTATTACAAAATGTTATTAGTTCTTACTATATTAAAATTATGTATAAGCTGGTGTTACCGTAATGGACGATTCTCAAGGCAGCAGTGCTCGTTTGCAAACGGTTGAAGATTTACAGTTGAGGTTACGTTAATCCAGAAAAGGTGTTCCGATTATTAATAAAATTGAATGGATGATGTCCTGGAAGGCAACGGGAACTCTTCTAATCTTCGTTCTCCTTCACGATCCTTGTGGTTGTCGGTCCCGGTGGAATTGGTGTCGTATTATACTTTCTTTCTTGAAAGTGAGGTTTATTTCTTCATAAACAAAGGTCCTTGAGTATATTTTTTTTTATAATTCCATTAATTCATACTTTTTATTCCATCAATGAGTCTCCTGGTTAGATGGGAAATCGAGTTCAATGCTAAATCCAATGGAATTATCTTGAAGAGTGAAATAAGAATTCCTCGACCTTTTGGAGGTACATGGTTATATTTTTGAAATCTAATTCATTGATTATTCATCGGTTAGTTTACAGGAATTGGTTTTTACTTTAATTTATTAATTTTTGTTCATCTTATGTTAATTTACTTCCTCTTTTTTAAATTTGTCTACTGATCTGAACTCAATAGCATATAACAATCGAATAATTGAAAATCAACAACATTTTTTACATTTTAGTTACCCTAACAACCACTACTTTCTGTCATTGGATGATATTTGATATCCTAGAGCCAGAATTATAAAATATTACTACTCTTTTTTAATAAAATACTCCATGCTTGGAATTACACCAAATTACCTAAAACTCTCACCCAATCTACCTTATTGAACCGTATATATTTTACTATAGTTTCATTGGACTGGACTTATTAAAAAGGTATTAATTTCCTTTTACAAATATTAAATTTAGGCCTATAGGTTTTCTTACAACTGTTATAATATTGTTTGGTTTTTAACTTAATTTTTCTTTATCTGACCTACTGTACAAATAGTCACTGGTTTATGGCCACTTACATGAATTTTAATTTCCTGGTTTTAATTCATTATATTAATTAGTTTATACTTGAACCCTTCATTATTTTATGACATAACTATAAGAACTACTTGTCAACTTTTTAACACTTATTGCCTTCTTGGCCAAGTTTACAAACATTAACTCAAACATCTTCATTAATCAATTACAGTAAATACATTCAACATAATATAATACCTAACCCATGTACTTATACTTAATTATTCAAATACCATTTTAACATAAATAAAAGGAGTACCACTAACGAAGTACGTCCTTAAAGCAACAACTCCGCTCTTACTATCCACAAAACATAAGATAAATATTCTGTAAACACTAAATCATGTTACAGCATAACAACAAGTACAATTTGCAACACATTAAATATTAATTTGAACAGTATTTTATACTTCATTACTACATATTAAACTCCTCCCATTAGATACAACGTTTATGTTTTACATCCCATATTATTTATTACATCTTTTATATTTAGGTACACTTCAGATGTCTTAATTATTTAGTAACCTTAATATTTTGGGTATTGTTCTAAACCATATTTACTTCGTTTTTTATGTAACGTTGGGGACCTCAAATCTGTTACGTTACAATATATATATATATATATATATATATATATATATATATATATATATATATATATATATAAGACAGAGTTTATATTCAGAGTTCAATGAGTTGAGTTACAGAGTTAATGAATGTGTATATTTGATACCACATTTGTTGATCAGAATTGTATGTTATCTTTTCGCTTTTACATTACAGTTGTGTTAATTTCTGATATCACAGTTGTAGATTGAAGTTGTATTTTGTGTTATATTTTTATTTGTGAAAGAATTATTTGTGATATCGGTAATAAATAAGGTGTTGGCAGTGATATGAGTGTTTTATTTCAATACCTGACCTAGAAGATGACAAAATTGATGACGTGATAGGACTAATTCTGTTAAAGATTAGTGATCAAATTATGATGTAATTTAGTAATTGTGAAGTGAGGGTGAAAAGATGGGGAGAGTACATTTGAAGAACATGACAACTATCCAGCCAAAGAAGCAATTAGAAGAAAAAAGGCTTCCTCACAATGGGAACTAATGCTGACCTGGAGATCCGTTTAGAATAGGCTATATGAGAGACAGGTGGAAATCCGCACAAATTTTTCATAACTGTCAAGGAAACTGACTACTACAGGAAGTGTGACTGTCTTCCTTCATAAATGCAAAAGAAGTACAGGTAGGCGAGATGTTTAACAAAATATTGGGAGTAATTCAGGCCCAGTCAGAACAAAGTTGGGCATAATAAGAACAAATTGAGACACAATTACAGGCTCTGTCAGAACAGTCCTCACAAATTCAGACCCAGATTCATGCTCTATCAGACAGGGTCACTTGCAGAGAAAAATTACTGAAGGGCCTAGTTGCCAAATGTGCAAATAGGGTACAGAATGTTCAGGAACAAGGGAGCTCCCCTAAAATGAGAGTTCAGACTTGAAGTACCGCCAACACCATGGTAAATAGACTATACACAGAACTAGGTGCCACCGACTAAAATGTCAACAGAATAGAAGAACAGATTAAGGACAAAAGTTTACCTCTTCTTCAAACACGGCCAGCTGATAGTAACTGTAACTTTCATCTACAGGCTCCAGTAGATCCAAAAATGACTAAAGAGAGTTTATCAGAATTCTAAGGTAGGTTAGAAGAATTTCTACCATCATTCATTAGTAGCTGTATGTCATGACTGAATCGAACAAACCTACCCCAGGAAATTTATATTCAGATTTTATCGTACAATTAAAAGGTTCAGGAGCCACTCGGTAGTGGAACATTAAAGGTTTAAGCCACAGTTGGTTTGACTTTAGGAAAGAATTAATATTGAGATTTGAATTTGATAGAGTCAGAGAAGCAATTCACAAAAAGGTTGTAACTGAGGGTGAGCCAACAGTTGTGTGAGGTGTCCACAAATTGCAGTTATTCAAAAAGGATACATTCTGAGAAGAGTGGTGATGAATCTGTTACTTTTATAAATTGAGCTACTCCAAGATAAGATCAGACCATTGGTAAAAGTGTCCCATCCCAAACCATTTGAAGATCTGCAGAACATCATCAGATAATTATAAGAGAACCATCCAGCTAAGACAATGTCTGTTGCAGAGAGAGGTACTCAGAGATAATGTTTTAGATGTGGCAAAGTAGGGCATTTTAAGGAAAAATGTCCTATGGCAGCAAACTAGAGCAAAGACCATTCTAGGCTAGGTTTGGACGTGGTCTGCCCCCAGCATTTATTTCCTGTGTGTAGAGATAAATGATTACAGAACAGTGGCATTGGGCAGTTTACTCTGGACTCTTATCAGCCCCACCCAGCCATTAGCATCAACATAAAAAACAAGTCATTTACAGCTGTACTTGATACCCAGGCAAGTCACTCCTTTACTAATGTGAATATAGCCAAATTGTTTCAACCAAGAGAAGCATGAGGAGGTCTAGGAAGCTGTCAACTACATCCATTATCAGGTGGTAAGCCAGACACCCTTGAAAGAAAGTGTTCGGTTGTACACATAGAATTGCTTGTTCAAATAATCAAGGATTTGACATCAAATATTTAAATAACTTGGGTCATAACATTTAAATATGTATAAAGTGATTATAAACTTCACTGCAAATGAAATATTTTTAGGAAGGATAAACAGTTGAGGTTGGTATGGCGTGACAGCTGCGTTAAAAAGGAAACAACTACAATTACTTCAGTTTTCGATGATTTCCAAATAGAGCCCTTGGACAATGAAGAGGAGATGAAGCTCAGAAAATTGCAGCACAGTTATCCACAAGTTATTACAGATGTAGGCTACGCAATGACAGTTAAACATAGAATTAACTATAAGGATGATACATCCACAAAACAAGGACCCTATCCTATAAACCCAGATAAAAGAAAGTTTGTTCTGGACAAGATGAAAGAAATGGAGTACCAATGATTAATTGAACCATCAACACCTACCTGGTGTCTAACATCCATTGTGTTATAAAAGAAGAATAATGGAACATATCAATTATGTGTAGACTTCAGGAAGTTACACAGCCAAACCACATCAGACGGCTATCCAATGCCAGATTTGAAGAACCTGGTGAAGCAAGTGAGTGGTTTGAAGGTCTTTACTACACTGGATCTCAACTCTGGGTATTGCCAAGTTGAAGTTGAAGTTGAAGAAAGCTCCAGGCCAATGACAGCTTTCACTACACCATGAGGGTTGAATCAAGGTTATCCCATTTGGTCTGAAGAATGCACCAGCTACCTTCATGCGCCTGATGGATCAAATGTTGTCTAGCTATATTGGAGAATTCTTCCAACCCTATTTGGATGACATTCTGATATATAGTAAGAATTGACAGGAACCCTTTGAACACCTGAGTTCAGTTTTGGAAAGACTCATAGTCATTCATAGTCCAATCTGCCAACTGAAGAAATGTCATTTTTTTGTCACTACATGTTGAATATTTAGGACATATCTTAACATCCAAATGTCTGGAAAGGCAGCCAGAGAAGAACAAGGCTATTAAAGAAATGGAGAGACCTCATAGTAAACACCAGATTTGTTATTGCCTAGGACTTTGTAGGTGGTATAGCAGCTTTGTACCACATGTAGCAGCTTTGATCCTGAGAAAGAAGGCTTCCATAAGATCAAGGAAGCAACCTGTAGTGCTCCTCTACTTGCCTACCTGCATGTCAAGTGGAAGATCTGAACTGATGCCAGTGATATGGAACTAGGGGCAGTATTATTCCAAGGAAAGGAGGACAAATGAAGGGACATAGTGGAATATGTCACTACAAAAAAGACGTTGTTGCACAGCAGACAAGAGGGTGTTAGCAATGGTATAGGCTGTTGGAAGATTTCGGAACTATACACTCCGAAAAGGTAGGAAGGTAGGAAATTCCAGCTATACACTGACAACTAATCTCCTCAGTAGCTTTATAGTCTGTTTGGTACAAAAACAAAATTGATGCGCTGGGCCTTGCAGTTGGCAGACTTTGATTTTGATATATGTCATATCTCTGGGGCAAGCAATCAAGCAGCAAATAGCCTTTCAAGGCATCCTGTACGGGAACCTGACCCAGAGAAAACAGATGTGTTGAAAAGAAAAATTCCAAAGCAAACACCAAATAGGTTAGAAGGACCAGTCTTAATGATTATTATAGATGGTATAGACACTGAAGTGGTCAAGAAGTGGCAAGAAAATGACTGAGCCTATAGGGAGATAAAGGAATAGTTTCTGAAATGAACAACAAACTCTCAAGGCATACCAAAGCAATTCAAGATGTGTTATAAGGGTTTCCATGTGGAGAATCACCTTCTTATGTATCCATCACATCTGACTCCATCACACTTTGTTCTAGTTGTTCCTAGGTCATGCAACACCCAGATCCTGGAGATGTTCCATGAGGCCAGAATCCAGGAGAGATAGAAACTTACCAGTCCATACGTCAACAATTCTTCTGGGTTTCCATGAGGTGGGATTTTGTCAGCTATATCTGGATGTATTCCATCTGTGCCTGTACTAAGCCAAGAGCCAAGTAACTAGAAGGCCGATTCCAGTATCCAGTGGAGTCAGCCATATCAACCTTGGGATATAATCACACTTGATTTGACAGGCCCATACCCTATGACATCATGAGGATGGGAATCCTAGTGACCACAGACCTATTCAGCCACTAGGTGAGGCTTTCCTGTTTCCAAAAGCCACAACTGGGTGGATCCTGACAATACTAAGAACCAAAGCCTTCAGTTGCTATGGTTATCCATAAAGTCTGTTGACTGACAATATCTGTCAATTCACTTCCCATGTTGAGAATCCACCTGACAGACAAGGAGAATAAAACCTGGGACCAAGATCTATCACAGTCACTTTTCACTCTACACCAGAGAGTCAGCAGAATCACAGGCTCACAGAATCACAAGCCAGTGGTGACTCTCAAGACATCAAAGAGCCACAATACAGCCTTCTGCCAAGATAAAAAATTTTGTAAATACTAAATAAATTTGTAATATTTGTGGAGATTTTGTATGTGAATGTGGTTGTGGGTTTCAAGGAGGGGAACAATTGTTGAATTGTGGGAACCCCCAACCCACATTCAAAGTAATATTATACATATTGTACAATATATATTATATGATATGATGATTGGTATTATTAAAACTACTTGCCATTAAAATAATATGTATTTTAAGTATATAGGTTATATTGCTCATGTGTATTATTTACATTATATGTTTGTGAATGTCATTACCAAGTATATATGATACTATAAAAGATGGAGTAAAAAGTCAGTTGAGATTCAGAGTTTAATTAGGTGAGTTACAGAGTGTGTGTTAATATTTATGGATCAAAATTATATTTGTGTTTTGTCTTTTTGCTTGTATAAATTACAATTGTGTTAATATTTGATATCACAGTTGTGGATCGAAATTGTATTTTGTTTGTTATATTTTTATTTGTGAACGAATTAACTATTACATAAGAAATAAACAAGGTATCAACAGTGATATGAATGTTTTATTTCAATCACTCATTACACTTTAGAAGATCACAATATTCATTCCACTGTGTAAGCAGAATTTCATATTTGCCATCAAACCAAGAGGTTGCTGTTTTCTTTCTTTTTAGCTTCAGTTGCTATATTCTTTATTCTGTCCATTTTCTTTATATTCACATGTTACCTCCTTTTTAAGTGGGTAACTTTCTTAATCTGTCCTGGGATCAGTACAAATTATTTCTGCTTTATCAACCAGCTTAATGTATTTAAGGATTCAAAATTTGGATTTTCTGTTTTTCTCTAGATATATTTACTGTCTATTCTCGAAACTTCATCAATAATAGATAGGGATCTGATTTTATGTCTCCACCATTGTGTAAGTTGATATGCTTAACACTGATTTAGTGTTCGGTATGTACAAGAATGTGATGTATCTAATCAGCATGGGCGACCTGTCTCCCAATATTTTTCCAAAGGTTGAATCCTGAATAATTTTTTATTCAAATTAATTTTTAATTTGTTTATACAAAGTATTAGTTGAATACAAATTTTAACTTAATTTCAGTGCCATTGAAGGTCCAATTTGAGGTCCAATGATTTATTATTTTTGTTTTATTGTACAGAGATGATTGGTTCCCCCAAGTAATGCTGGTGGCTAGAATGCATGTTTGACAGTTTGTTGACAAGATGTCACTGCCATAAAAATGTAAACACATGCAAAAGAATAACACACCACCCGACAAACCTTCCATCCACTATACTCCCAGTCTTCTGAATGCAGTGTATACTGATTCGGCTCCCAGTTGTCTTGTGTCATTTCACCGTGTTATTTTGTCTCTATTTCTGCTCTGAAGAGCTTATTGCTTGTGCACAGCAACAAACAACTTTCTCGTTATTTAACAAATAATTGTCACAGGTTTAAAGATTATCTCTTTCATTTTCAGTTAGTTTGTATTTGTTACTCACTCTAATTTGTTTTCAGTTAATTGTGTTTTGTATTGGTATAATGAAGAGAGGTAGGGGGGTAAAGAGGATCTCAAGAAACAGGGGTCAGTTAAATCTTAGCTGAAGACATCGACATGTAATATTAAGATGAGGAAGCTCCCAACTTGAATAAAAATGAAGAGCATAAAAATGGAAGGAAAATTATTAGTCCACTTACATACAGACAAAAATTAAAATGTAGCACTTCAAAGGTTATTCGAAACACACTGCTTCAATATTTTCGAATTGGGGAGTTACTTATTTTGAATCATGATTTTCTGATGGGTCACAGGATCCAATTGTTTATAATTTCAAAACGTTTTGGAAAATATTTAAAAGCAATTTGTTCCAAATGAATATCAAACACATACTCCTCACTTCACAAATCTGTATTTCATACAATGAATAAAATTTTGCAACCAGTAAAAAATGCTATCTAATCATTAAATCAGGCTTACAGGCCTTGGGTCTCTAAGGATCTAAGGATCTGTATGTGTCTGTGTAATAAAAGGAAGTAAATTTTGTCAGGACCTAGGACCAAAAATAGTTACCGACTCTTATAAAATCGACAGAAATTGGAGTATGAAATTAAAAGGAGTTTTTATGCAGACACAAATGTACAAGGGCTATTCGATAATTGACTACAGACTGGCTGGTATACATGAATTTTGTAATAGCAAAATGATGTATATGCAGTTGCAACCATTATCCTTTGGGATTTTCACTCACCAATTCGCAAGAGCCTGTCATTATGTCTCACACAAATGTGAGGTGTATTCTGCTATTTATTGAAAACTTTTCCTCCAGCACCAGATATGTTCAGCACTGTACTCAGAATTGATTGACAATGTCAGTTGAGGAGGTTCTTGACCAATTAAAAGATGAGAGTAAGATTGTCTAAACCCTGCTGTGTCAATGCACAACTGTGCCCCTCAACAACCCGGTGTGCACAGCAGTCATCCCGACCAATCACTGTCGAATCACGTTAGTATGGAGTGCTGAGATTTTGATGTGTCTTTATCAGACAGTCAACCTCCCTTTGCCGGGAACCCGTCGACATGGACGATTACGGAGGGCAGGCTCCATTACCAAGAAGCTTCTCCTTCAGGAATGTCCACACATGGGAACTTTTGGGCAATCTTTTGCATGCATTGTTGGCGAGTGTAGCGAGGCTATTATACCATCAGAGCTAATCTTGGCAGGGATGCTGTCTTGTTATCAGGGTGAAAGTGTGTTTGATAATCTAGGTCTTCATAACCTCACTGATGGTATCAAATATTGGCCACTGCACACCGTGTCCTACAAAATGAAATCATCCAGATCCTAGGAAATGAAATAGTTGCTTATTTCACTAAAAAATGCAAAATGACAAATCATTTAATTTATTCAGTGATTTATGATGGTGTACAAGGTATTTCAGAAGATGAACAAGAGAGTATCTGTGTCCATTGGTGTGATGATAACCTGAAACCTGAAGAAAGTTTTATGGGTTTCTATAAAAACGGCGTAACTTGTGGTGCAGGCATAGCATCATTCATTTGAAATGACAGATCTATGATGGGGCTAGGAATAAGAGTGGCTTCTATAAAGGCATACAGGCCAGCATAATCCAGAAGCAACCTTTGGTTGGTTATGTGCAATATGGTGCTCAGTGCTGTAATTTAGTCATGAAAGGAAGTTGTGAATCTTCTAAAACAGTACAAAATGCTATGGAATGGGCCCATCAATTAAGAATATTGTTTTCAAACACTAAAGCAAAATCGTTGTTTGTGCATATCCAAGAGAATGTAGTCGAGGGTCTTACTCGTAACATTGCCAAGATCAGGTTACTGTGTCTTACAATATGGCTTTCTCGGCAGTCACAAATAAAGGACACTTTGAACAGTTATGAGTTGGTAATTATAAAACTAACCAAACTAGGATAATTAGGATACGGCAGCACTAGTTGTCTACTTAGTGTATATGAGAATGGAGTGGTATATCTTGGTTTGATCATGGGACGAGACGTAATTGAACTTCTAGAAATTTTAAACAACTGCTTCCAGGTGAATAACAAAACTGTGGCAGGGCTTTATAAGTCAGTTGAATACATTATTGATGGACTGAATGCCCTGAGGATAAATGAAAATTTTCATCCGAATTTAAACAATGCAATGATAAGATTTTTGAACTTGGTTTGGAAGAGTTGAAACTTCCAAGAGAAAGTAAAGTACCAAAAAGAATTGCAGGAACAACTGACGTACATGTATATTGTCAGTCATGTGAAGAATACTGTAGGCATGGGTATTTTGAAGTCGAGGCTGTAGCAAGGATTCAAAATCGAATTCTGAATCATCCTGGTGTGAAGGAACAGTTTTTGCTAGAAAACATTCTTTTGCAAAAGGAAGGATATGAAGCATTAGCCACTTATCCAGAAACTGATGCATCATCGTTTAAAGTTTCTACACCTGATCTTAATCTAGTGAATTAATACAGACTTAAAATTACTTGACAATGTAAAATAAATTATATATGCCTATAATAATATATCAATTTTATTAGTAATATTAAAAGATTCAAACTTATAAAAATGGGAAAGAATGCCCCTAGTCTGTCAGAAATTTGATCACACAACAAACATTCAATATTACCATATGTTCTGTCCCCCCCCCCTCAATAATTGGGCACTGGTGACGCCTATGCTAATTAGTACTTGTGTAGTCATGAGTGTGCAAGGGGCATTTTCATGTGATAAAGGTTGTTGTTACTATGATTAAAGATTTGGAGGCTGCAAACTTACCAGTCTCTCTTCCTTAATGGTTTTCTCTTAAATGAGCAATGCTTACTGTATAGGTTATCTATGGATCATACATTTGGCAATTGAAACTTTGGTATTAGATGTGTTATTGTAGACAATTCCACAGTAAAAGGCTTCAGAAGTTTTGTACTTGGCCTACTATTATAGCAGTACACAGAATAAATTCATGTCACTTATAATTTATAAGATACCACATTATTTGCCATATCAAGAGATTTACCAGTGTCAAATATCAGTTTATATGAATACTAAAGTACTATTAAAACAATCTGCGTCTTCTGACAGCTAAGAAGCACGTGGTGCTCGGCACAGCTACGGGAGCGCTGATTGGTCAGTGTGGGACTGTTGACTGAGGAGAAAGGGGGAGGGAAAGCGCGCCTGCCGCTGATTGGCTCACCTCGGAGTCTCGTCCAAGTTACCATAGCAACTACTTCTTGTAAACACGCAAGGAGAACTGTCAGAAGACGCAGATTGTTTTAATAGCACTTTAATTGTAGTAAATATGTGATGAGCACATGACATACTTTTTGTGTAAATGTACATTGATACTTAAAGATGAATATTTCACTTTTGCTTCTTAATATCTACAGATATACCTGCTTGATACACTAAAGAGCTTATTAAGAGCAAATAATGATGCCAGAGTCGAAGGATTAGAAAACAATGGATTTGCCATAACTGTTCTGTTAGAGTACCCTCAGGATGAAATACGTGCAGCCACTGCTGATGTACTTGCAGAACTGTATATACATCCAGGTAGCAAATTACAAGTTATTCGAAA
Organism: Magicicada septendecula; assembly: GCA_034769895.1. NCBI lineage: Eukaryota > Metazoa > Arthropoda > Insecta > Hemiptera > Cicadidae > Magicicada > Magicicada septendecula. The sequence continues at coordinate 736,165,141 of CM068367.1, forward strand.
CAAAGCTGACATTCTGTGCATGCTGGTGGACTGTTTAGATGATGAGGTAACTTATTTATTAACCCTTTTAAGAAGTATGAACTGTTATATCATATGTATAAATAATTTTATAGAAGATGTTAAATGCTGTCATGAGAAATCAAAACATGAAAATTGTATTTAAATTACGATTTATCAGTTACTTCTTATAGCATCATAACTATCACCATATAAAAACATAAACATATTGTAGCTACCCATTTTACTATAGCAAAACTATGCAATACTAATGCAAAACATCTTGAACGTGATATTATGTTATTATTATCAATAATAGAAATTAACAAGTTTACCACACACACACACACACACACACACACACACACACACACACACACACACACACACACACACACACACACACACACACACACACACACACACACACACACACACACACACACACACACACACACACACACACACACACACACACACACACACACAAGTGCTATTAGATTACATCAGAGTCATAATTTAAAAGTGCATTTTGGGAATTATGATACAGTCGAATGAATTATGGTCATCATCATCATCATAAAGTAATCATAGCAAACATTTTTTGAATCACTAGAATAAGTTATTTAACATACACTCTCTTAAAGAATAATGCTGTTTTTTAATTAAGAAACATTTCCTGTCTAAAATGTAAACTTACATTCCAGGTTACATGTAAGCCTATATTTTTTACATGGTATGAACTAATATGTCTGCTATAATTATTATCCTTGTGGCTTTAAATTTCTTTGCTTCTGTGTGTGTGTGTGTGTGTGTGTGTGTGTGTGTGTGTGTGTGTGTATGTGTAAGAGCACAACAGAAAGGAAAGGAAGAAAGTGGGTAAGTGTAGAAGAAATGCTTTCGTTTCAATAATATATTTTAGATTTTAGGACTCAACATTTTTACTAGAGTAATATACATAAAGTTTTTTTTTATTTTTACAAGACAGAATGTAACAGTAAAGGCAAAGGCAGCAGAAGCATTAATGGCTGCAACAATAACAACTTATAGTAAAAATCGCTGCTTAGAACTAGACATTATACTTCGACTAGTTCACTACTCACAAGCTAATAACTGTCTTGAGTTACAACTCAATGCCATAAAAACTCTAACTAACATGGCAGAAACACCATCTGGCAGACAACTCTTGTTACCAATTGTAGATTTTATAAAATGTACAAACACTGCAGGTAACATTTTTGTGAGTAAACATATACAAATTTTAATTAAAACAATACTGTGGACACCTTAATAAAAGTAAATATAAGTAGTAAAACTATAGACTGTAATAAACTTAATTGCTCACACAAATTAAATGTCAATATGTATGTATGTATGTTAAATTTTCAATACTGTAGTAATTAAGTAATAAATAAAATAAAAGCATTAATGCCTCTTTTGTTGTCTCAGTCACTATAGTTTCTATGCCCAGCCTTCAGCATCCTCTTTGTGGTATATATTTTATGTCATCCTCTTTGTGATACATGTGACCTCCTACTTCACTAACTTCTTAATAACTCTGAACATTATTACAAAATTTTTATTTTTTTCAACCTACTTAAGGTACTTAAGTCCACACATATTTAAAACACTAACAGCTTTCACACTTAAAATATTTACATGTTTATATAAACAAAATATAAAAATCATATGAAGTTTTTAATACGCATAACTTTAAAAAAAAAAAAAAGAAAATGCGCATGTGTGTGAGCACGCGTGCACACACACACACACACACACACACACACACACTCTTCTTCAGTAGAGCAAAAACCATATCCATATTTTATGGAATATTCAATAAGGGAACACAGGAATAACTTTAGAAAACATTCCAATCTATCAGGCACTATGATTAGTATATCAAAGATACAATTAAGTCTTGATACAAGGATCCTGTGTGGAAAGAAAAATAATGTTGTAAAGGAAGTTACACAATATAGAGAATTCAGATTACAGCCCAATAAGACATGCTTGTTTTGACAGGTGGCAAGATAAACATATCGCTAGGTTTTCATAATTATCACTACAGATTATTTTTCCACAAGAATTAACCTGTAATTTGTACTGTGGTGATCTCAGACACAAATCAGCCATCCATTGCTTGCTGCTTTGTAGTAAAAAAAAACAGCAGAATGTTGTAGTTTCAGCATAAAGGTAGAATGTTACATTTTCAATACTGTAGTAATTAAGTGAATGGAGGAGTATTGTTGAGGAGGCTAAACCCTACCAAAGGCTGTAATGCCAGATAAGAAAAAGAAGAAGAAGAAGAAGAAGAAGTTATTAAGTAGATAAAAGTAAGATATCACTGCTTCTTTTGTTATCTCAGTAACTATATATATTGTAACGAATAGTTTGGTGCGTATCTGTAAAATGTGAACCAGTTTTGTATGTGTATAAAGTGTTAGTGGGTACGTCTCGCACTGGGGTCATTACATTAATGGTTGCTGCTAACGATGTCCGTAGCGTTGCGGTAATCACCAGTATAACACAGCGGTAACCTTACCTGTTTATAATTATAGGGGTGTTTTACTCCCGGGTGGCACCAAATTGTTTATTAAAACAATTAAAATTATTGAATAAAGTGTTTTCAGCGGTGACGTTCAAATAATTCCCGCTCGTACCGCCGTCTGGATTGTATAGACAGCTGTGCAAATGACGACTTGAGCGCTGCTCCTCAAACCTAGTCTTCATAAATAAACACAAATAATGTAATGCACTCCCTATGAAATAATAACAACGGTTACTCCCTGTAATAGTTATTTTTAATGGGTGATAATTAAAATATTCAATTTGACAATTATATTATAATAAATTTGCACCGACTTTTTACATGAAACACTTGCTCTCAAGGCTGATGAAAATCGATTCTGTAACGATATATCCGTATTAGCAAGGCAGCTGAATGTTGGATATTACTATGTTTTTTGTTCCAAAATCGGTGGATTCTTGTGATTATGAGCTAAAGAATTCCTATGGTTACAATAAAAATATTTTACCTTACTCTAAGTGTACATAAATAATAATGTGTGATGTTACAATCTGTTCTGTAGTGTCGTTAAATGTGTTTTGAAAGTTCGTGTTTAAATAATAGGTTATATTTTATGTTAACAAATTTTCAGTGAGTTTTATTTTACTTAAATAATCTGTGAAAGAGAAATATTCGGGTTATAGTGAGATAAATTTACCTTTAGTAAAATTTAGAGTGATTAGGTTTTTGGAAATAGGTAATTCAATTGTACTTAACACCTCAGCATGACTTGGTGTCTTCGTTCATTTGATCAGGTAGGATTGGGCTGCAATAAGTTCTCTTTTTCATTAATTTTTGGACTTCAATAGGTCTGGCGTCCTTTTCTTTTAAAGTCTGGTCATAATTTTCTATCAGTTCTCAGTTGTATGGTCCTGGATCTTGCATGGACTGAGCTAATGGTTCGTCAACATCTTATACAGTCATGGTTATGAACTTCGATTACTGTTTTACATTATTTTATTAGAAAATCGGTCTTCCAAACTTTGGCTTCTGTACTGCTTGACTGACGCTTCACGAGTAACGGTATTCAACGGTAATTTTCGCCACCAACGTCCGTTTCTATGGTAACTGAATAATTCTGATTGGCTGATTTTGATATGATACATTGTTATCAAAATTTGAATTCTTCGTATATCTTCTGACTGCTGTTATTCCTCTATCTTCCTTCCTGATTATTAAATATTGTCACTATAGTATGTATTTCCTTTCATAGATTATTTTGATACCCCACAAGTTTGGGTTATTTTAGATTTTATGTTTTTATAATTATGTTAATACTTGTTAATTACATTTCTTTTTGTATACAAATGCTTATTATAATATTTTGTTCTACAAATGATTTACAATTTATTCTTGGTGAATCCTTCACCTCGGATTTGCTAATTTCTTTGTTAATTTGTTATAATTTGTAGTTGTTTGTTTCTGACAGTTAGGCATTTTCATAGGCCTAAGTAGCCATTATGGTATTTGACTTATTTCATTTAAATTACATTTCATTTCAGCCTAATGGGCTTTATTTTGTTATTATTATTGGTTGTGTTGTGTTTTGGGTCTGTTTATGTGTTATTATCTTGTCACTATTATTTTGTACATAATGGTTTACTATTTGGGTTTCCATGTTTTCTAGTCATACATTTCTTAACGTTTTTATTTATTTCCTTTGCCAATAATAACAATGTGGCTATTATTTACTACTTTTTTGATCTTATTTAAATATAACATGTAGGCCTATGGTCTGTATGATTCTTACAGCCATATCCAATTCATAAACTTGATTGAATAATTATTTAACTATTATTTGCTAATTTTTGTTCACAATTTATCTTATTTTATATTATTTTTTAGTGTGATAAACAACATCACTTTTATGAACTTATAACGATCCCTTATAACATGGGTGTTTTTTGATTTGTTCCTAACTCCTTAATTTTTTTTAAACAATCTTTACTTTCCCTCCATGTCAACACTATCTGGTCTTCTCCCTTCAATTATAATTGCATTTACTTAAATTTAATAATAATAATAACATTTTTTCTTAACTAAATATTGTCTTATCAGTTTATACTGCTATTCTTAATTAGTAATATTCTTCACTTTTAATTATTTAGTGCTTCATTTGTATTTATCAATTGTTAATGATTTTATCATTCACTATTCTTCACTATATTACCATTCTATATTTTACACTTTTTTCATTCAATCATCACCTTCACTTTTAAATTATTTATAGTTAATTATAATTTTATTAGTGTGCTTTCTTTATTACTACACTTAGGGTTTTTACACTTTCATTTTGCACTTCACAAATGTTTTTGTTTTTTAAGTGTTTCTGAATGGGTAATCCCTCTAATTACTATCTCACTACCATACTATCCCTTTCATTACAATATTTCCTTAATACTATTAACAATTTTATGTCCTTACATTTCTATTATTACATCTAACTCTAAATTGTGGGTTAGTTTGCTTTTTTTTTTGTATATTTATCTTTAACATAGTTTAATAGGGTTTCTTCCCTAGATTATTATTGTCCATTAATGGATAATGACCTTTACGTCTTCCTTTCTCATAGGTTAATTATTGGTCTTGGTTCCAATATTACTTTTGAGTGCATTATTTCTCCTGCTCATATTCTTTATTACTTGTTTGTGTATCATTATTGGTTTTCATTTTTATCTATTTCCCTCCTTCTTCATTTTCATTGTATTTGGTTAATACCTTGGTTTTTTCCACCTTCTCCTTTGGGTTCATTTTAACATGTTACATTGATTCATTCAATTCCATGAACTTGTTTCATTTTTGTTTGGGTTTTGGTTTTTTCCCTTCTTCTTTTGGTTTTGTTAATCACCTTCTTCTTTTCTTTGGTTTTATTCTTGTTTGTTTTTCGTGGTTCCCTTCTTCTTTTGTTTCCTTTTGTTGGGTCAATCACTTGGGTTAGGTCATGTCGTCGTTTGTCGTGTCATAGTTTTTATATTTTATTTAAGTTAAGCATTTTATTAATATGAAGTATTATTTTAGATTCAATATTATTTTGTTCATCCCTGGTATTGGATTGGCTTGTGTTGTAACAATATATATATATATATATATATATATTTTATGCCTGTCCATCGGCATCCTCTTTGTGTTACTATATTCCATACTGAACTGTTTCTACAGTGTAACATTGAGTAAAGTTTTCTTGGAATTTACATGCGAATTTCCAAGTGAAATAATGAAACGAAAAAAAATGAAAGGTTGAATTTGCTCTTAAAATGACAGCAAGAGGTTTTTCAGCTGTCACAAACATAGTACCAGGAGCAAACTACATGAACAGTGATTGAAATAGAATCACGGTAATTTACTGTTGTCATGAGTATTGTTAAATCAATAATTATTTTACAGTGCATTAATTGAATTCATGTGAAAACCAGAACATTTTTTTTCGTTATAAAGGTGGTTATTATTTTATCAATAATCGTGTACAGAGATTTCACATAACATTAATTGTATTATGCTGAGAGTTCACAACTGTAGTGGTTACCCCTCTAAACCAGTTGTCTCATATGCTGAGCCACAATCAAAACTGATTTTTTTATTACAGGTTATTGTCATTAAAAATTATTGGATTTTGTTGTCCATGACGTGTCTGTTAATCAACTAAATATAGGTATATCACTACTGACTTGGAACATGAAGTTTTTTATTGGTTAAAACATAAAAGTTTTACAAAAGGCCGAAAACTAGACACTCTTGAACAATTGGAAATATACAAACACATAAAAACGACATCCTAAATGAACAAACACAATTCAAATGACACATATTATTCGAACATATCACACCCCACACACACAACATCAATCCTTCAGAAGTCAAAGCTGTCGCCAAGAACAAAACGGACAGAGCTTCCAGTGGCAGCCTCTGACAAAGCTTATAATAAGCAAACACTGGTTCAGGCTATAAGGTAAAACTTTTACGTTTGTACCAATAAAAAACTTTGTGTTCCGAGTGGGTAGTGATATACCTATATTTAGTTTATTAAAAATTAAGATTGCTTTTATATGAAACTTGTTTTGAGTATGATTAGATTTTCTTATGTTTCACATTACATATAAATATTTTTGTGAGACTTCCATACGAGGTTTGATCAAAAAGTTCATGCAGTTTTTTTTTATATTAAAAATTATGCCTTCATTCATCGACACTTATACTGTCCCCTTCAAAGTAGTCTCAGTCAAATATAACATGATTAAACCAGCCATTTTGCAGTCTTCAAAATATTTCAAGCATGCACTTTTTGGTACAGCCTTGAGCCTGCTTAGTGATTTTCATTTTATATCTTCAAAGATCGCAAACAACCTTTCGTGGACAGTATCACTATTGAGAGGCAGAAAGATTGCATTGGGACACATCTGGTGAATACAGTAGTTGCCATGTCACCATTATGACGTTTCCTTTTGCCTAGCCTGGCAAAATTCTTAACAATGATGTGCGTCCAGGCGCATTATTGGGCTACAATTTTCATAAATTATTCTTCCGTAAATCTGGCCATTTTCTATGAATAGCTTCATAAAAATGACATAAATTTTCCAAATAGTACTTATTACTTACCACTGTGCCTAGCAATGAAATTTCATGGAACACAAAAACATAAGCTTCATCTGACAACCACGATCTTCAACTCGTTTATGGCAGTCTTTGAAGCTTGTAAACTGCTTGTTCATGCACAGGAGTCATGCCAGAAGCATTCTGAACACATTTACCAGGACAAAGCAGTTTATCTCACAGTTTACACAAAATTTAATCCATGTTCTTCAATCTTGCATTATAGAATGACAATAAATCGCTTAATACACCTAAGGATGACTTACTAAATTAGCTGTGACATCTAAACTATGCATCAAATAGGGCTAAACTTTTAGACAGCTGTCACTAACATGTGTATTAAAATCACATAAAAACGGTTTTTCAATTGGACACTTACAGTATAAGAAGACGGGAAATCTCCCCTTTAAACTTTAATTATTTAAAGTTCATTTTAAAATGTTCTCTGAATTATTTTTAAAGTCTTAAAGCTCGTGATCGTTGGTTTGTTAATTGGTTAGATGAAATAATTTGTTTGGTGTATTGCTTGGGTTCGCTGAGTTCGTAATTGAATTTTGACCTTCACTCGTTGCTAAGATGGACCGATTGGTGTGCCTTCTCACTGAAAATATAAGTATTTGGTTATACAGATACTTACTTGTAATGGTGGTTTACTAGTAGTGCTGATGGGTATTGCTAGTCATAAAGTTAAAAATAATCAAACCCACTTGTTGCCGCCACCATTGCTGCCAACCATGGATGCCGTTCACCTAAGCTGCAACGTCTTAGTCTAGTAAAATAATCAGTCAAAACTCTTGTATGGTTATGAATTACTTTTATTCTCCGAACTCAATTTTTTACTTCCATATTCCTTAAGGAATGGAAGTATGGTGATGGCAAAAAAAATTGTGTTCGAGATTATTGCAGATTCTGATTCTACTACACTCAAAACATGAAAAAAAGTCGTTTTCCGAAAAGTGTGTGTGTGTCTGTCTGTCTGTGTGTCTGTCTGTGTGTCTGTCTGTAGATTTTTTTTCTATGGCAAATGATAACTGCCACAAATTCAAACAGAATCAAATAATTTTTTGCATACAGCCCTGATTTGTAGAGTACTCAAGACCTATTGTTTTTGGTGAAGATCGGTTGAGGGAAAGGGGTAGTTTACCTGCAACAGTTTTTTTTTTATCAAGGGAATTTTTTTTTTTTGGCAAACCATAACAGCCGCAAATTCAAACAGAATCAAATAATGTTTCGCATACAGCCCTGAATTGTAGAGTTCTCAAGACCTATTGTTTTTGGTTAAGATCGGTTAAGGGAAAGGGGTAGTTTACCTGTAACGTTTTATGTTTTAACAAGGGTATTTCCTATGGCAAACGATAACAGCCGCAAATTCAAACAGAATCAAAAGATTATTTGCATACAGCCCTAAATTGTAGAGTTCTCAAGACCTATTGTTTTTGGTGAAGATCGGTTAAGGGAAAGGGGTAGTTTACCTACAACGTTTTTTTAACAAGTGTATTTTCTATGGCAAACGATAACAGCCGCAAGTTCAAACAGAATCAAATAATTTTCTGCATACAGCCCTGATTTGTAGAGTACTCAAGACCTATTGTTTTTGGTGAAGATCGGTTGAGGGGAAGGGGTAGTTTACCAGCAACGTTTTTTTTTCTATGGCAAACGATAACTGCCGCAAATTCAAACAGAATCAAATAATGTTTTGCATACATCCCTGAATTGTAGAGATCTCAAGGACTTTCGATTTTGGTGAAGATCGGTTAAGGGAAAGGGGTAGTTTACCTGCAACCTTTTACGTTTTAACAAGAGTAAAGTACTTGAAAATTTATTTAAACTTTTTGAAACAATGGTAATTGTTTAAAATAAAATAATTTTGTTGCCAGGTAACAAAAATAAAGTCATTTTGATTATAAAATATAAATATTTACAACAAGAAAAGAATTTTCAGTTTTCAAAATTTAAATATATTTTTATAAAACAATGGGTTCTTCATTGAGGTGGGGACCATGTCACTCACTCCATCTCAAGCCTCTCCCATTTTGCAGAAAAAGAGGACCCTGTCAAGGCTGATACTTTGACGACAGTGACAGGGCTTTCCACCAAATTCAGCAGAGTGACAGGTAGGCCCAACTCTGATTGGCTCCTCAGATTTCCCCAGCGTTAGTAGGTTCTATGAAAATATTTTATTTCAAAAATGATTTTAAATATAAATCTTAGATATGTTTTATAAATCTCATGTTGTATGTTTTAACATGGGTAATTTTTTATATGACGAACCATAACTGCCGTAAATTCAAACAGAATCAAATAATTTTTTACATATGTGCCTGAGCTATAGAGAACTCAATGTCTGTTGATTTTGGTGAAGATCGGTTACGGGGAAAGGGCAGTTTACCTGAAACATTTTTTGTTGTAACATGAGTAAAGTACTTAATTTTGATAAAGTATCCTGATAAGATCTTAATAATCCACTGTAGAAACGTAGATGAAATATCTATAAATGTAGAGGCTAGTTGAACGGGCTGGGGGTAATTTGCTATAAATCAAAATTATAGTTGAAAGGGGAGGGGATAATTTTTTTTTATATGTGTACTACGTTATTGGCAACAAAGAAGTATTTTTTTGTTAAAATTCCTTCCCTGGCTGTTTGGCTGAAAATGATTTTAAATATAAATCTTAGAATATGGAAGTCATGTATGGTTCTCCATACCGATATTTAATTATCATTAACATACAATAATATTGTTTAATTTCCTTTAAATTCAATGTTACTGATGGACTCTTTAAAATTATTATATCCCAGGGTTACAAGTCTTGATTGAACTATTCGTCACTCTGGACGCTAAGCATTTCGTTACATTATTTAATAAATAAAGCAGGTTCTTTGAGACTGCAAGATACACATAAACTAAAACAATGCACTACTATCATGGTTTAGTAGTAGGAGAGTGATAACATTATTACAATTCCTTAACGAATAACATAAAAAGTGAACATGTGATTATTATTGAAAATTGAGGTTAAACTGGTTTCGTTGGAACATAACTTGATCAACTTTAAATAACTAATATTTCTTTAACGATTCTAACATCTTCGTACAATACGGTTATGAATGTAATCTAGTGATAAACTTCATTATCTACCTTCTTAGACTGGATAAAACAAAGTTAACAGGTATTTGGATACTCCCCACTAATAGGGTTGAGAAGTACAGTATTACACATTTAGTAATAATCTTAATTTTAAACACTACATAATGCTTATTCTACAATAGGTAAAAGTTTTCTTTTAAGTTCATCATTAACTGTTTAATGCCTCTTATCTCGACAAGTCCATTGAGTTACTTCTAAAATTAAAGTTTGTTTACGATTAAATCCTGCACTATTAATTGTCTAATTTAATGGTTAAAGTACTTTTCCAATCTTGGTTGGTTAAAATTTATCTAATTATGTTAACTGATTTTGCTAAAAGAGTTCCTCGAATATTTTATTACTATTTTAAATATTTAGTAATGGTCACTTATACTTGCGTTCTAAGTCGTTCTTGGAGTATCACTATTGAACAATTTTTATTTGAATTAAATTATTTTAATAATTCATTATCGCTCACTGTCTATGCGCACATACTCCGGATTAGAACACTGGTTAAATAAAACTTTCACTCTGTTTACATCCGACCTAACCTCAACTTCGTGTTTCGAGGTTAGAACGCTTTGGTCAGCTGCCGGCTATCAATTCAGTATTGTTGGTGACGATGACCTGCGTGGAGTCCTTGTTGAAGTCTCGAGATGAACTGATGATCTTACCTGTGTCAAAATCTCGTACCTAGTAATTAATAACGGCCTCTGATTGGTCAATTGTTGTAATTTCCGTGTACTTTCGGTACCGTATTATTCGGCAAAATAGATGCTTTCTTGGCGTCATCTCGCTGGGTTCGAGATTACAGGAATTTGGTTCCCCATTGTACGCCCACGGGCTTGTAATTAATTATTTTTTTATAATTTAAATTGTTCACTTATAAATACACTAATCCTTTTTTCATTACTCCCATCGTTTTTGTCCTTTTACCATTAGTATTTTAGTTGCCCACACCATATAACTTTGATAAGGATTGACAAAATAAATTTATTACTATTTATTACGATCTATTTACATAACTTATTTTCTACTTTATTCTATTTATTATGTCCATTCCCTGATAAATTCTTATCATTTTTATTTCCTTATTAATTATCACACCTTCTCATTAAAGTTTCAGGTGGTAAATCTTTTAAAATTGTTTCTAGTAGTTTAGGCCTACTTCAATATTTTTTACTATCTCTTTGTCCCTTGCTTATATTAAGGATTCTTATATTTATTGTATTATCATTAAATACAACTATTATATTCACGACTCGGAACACAAAGTTTTTTATAAGTAAAAACATAAAGTTTTACCTTACAACCTGAACCGGTTTTCATCTTTAAAAGGCTTCTTCAGAGGTTGCCGCTGGTAGCGCTGTTCGTCCTGTTGTGGGCGATGGAATTGAATTTCAGAATATCGATGTTGTGTGTGTGGGGTGAGATGTGTTCGTATTATGCATGCGATTTGAATTGGGTCTGTTCATTTAGGATGTCGTTTTTATTTGTTTTCGTGTGTTTGCAAATTTCCAATTGTTCTAGAGTGTCTAGTTTTCGGCCTTTTGTATGTGTAGAATGTTCATGTTATTGTCAATGTTTTTGTATGTGTGGTTTGCCTCGATGAGGTGGTTTGCAAAGGTGGATTCTGTAGTGGAGTGGAGTGCCTTTGTGTGTTCAATGTATCTCTGTTTGAAGCTACGTCCTGTCTGGCCTGTATAGAATTTGTTGCAATTTGAGCAAGTTTAGTTTGTAAACACCGGGTAGATCGAATTTGTTTTGTGTGTGTGTTTTGATAGTGCGTGTTCTGTTTTGTTAGTAGTTTTGTAAGCGATTCTGTATCCTGCTTTTTTGAATTTGTGGGCTATTTTTTCAGTTTTTTTGTTGATGTATGTTAGTGTTATGAATTTGTTGTTTTCTGTCTTTGTCTGTTGTTTGTTTTGTGTTTTGTGTAGGAGTTTACTGACTATTGTTCTGTCATATCCATTAGATTCTGCTAGATATTTTATCGTGTTTAGTTCGTCTTTGTAGTCTTTTTCATCTAAGGGGATGTTGTTAAGTCTACGTATCATGGTTCTGAAGGCAGCTAGTTTGTGTTGTATTGGGTGATTGGAGGTGTTGTGTATTAGTGTGTCAGTTGTAGTTGGTTTTCTGTATATACTTGATACGTTGATGACATTCTAATACTATACAGGGGAAACAAAAGACAATGTGAACAGTTACTAACGCACATAAACAAAATACATAAAAATATAACCTTTACTGCCGAATACGAACACAACAATACCATAAACGTCTTAGACCTCTCCAGGGGTGCCCATCCCCCCCAAGGCCCAATGCGCAAATCCTCCCCAAAAGTCTCAGCACTCCCCCAATTGAAAAGTCACATGATAAGGATCGTTAAAGGGGGGATCATAATGATAGTGGGGGGACTAATAATGACCCAGGGATTCAAGCCGTTCCGGGGGGTCTGGGGAGTATGGATATCCCCTAGTAAAAGGGGAAAATTTGAAAATTAAGACTTCAAAACTCGAGTTTTAGGTATATTTTAGACCTAAATCTCAGGGATTTTCAATAAGCCAGATGTTGCTGCAGGCTGCCAGGTACAGTTTTCCAAATTCCAAAACAAAATTTACTACTAGTTGTACTGGTAGAGACATTTATGCCGCCAGTTCGTTAAAACAATCATAAAGATATGCAATTGCTTTAGTTGTTTAATAATAGCTTAGTTTGTTGCACAAACATGGTACAAATTTCCATCAATGTTGGATTTAAAAGGTTATTCTTGGAAAAATCCCCCCCAAAAATCATTAAAATATACCCGTAAAATCCCCCGCAAAAATTCTCAATGTGCAACTTGCGCTATGATCCCCCTCTGTGGGCACCCCTGGACCTCTCCATCACAAAACTTGAACACAGGCACAAATTCAGTATATACAGACAGCCAACTACAACTGACACACTAATACACAGCACCTCCAATCACCCAATACAACACAAACTAGCTGCCTTCAGAACCATGATACATAGACTTAACAACATCCCCTTAGATGAAAAAGACTACAAAGACGAACTAAACACGACAAAATATCTAGCAGAATCTAATGGATATGACAGAACAATAGTCAGTAAATTCGTACACAAAACACAAAACAAACAACAGACAAAGACAGAAAACAACAAATTCATAACACTAACATACATCAACAAACAAACTGAAAAAATAGCCCACAAATTCAAAAAAGCAGGATACAGAATCGCATACAAAACTACTAACAAAACAGAACACGCACTATCAAAACACACACACAAAACACAAAACAAATTCGATCTACCTGGTGTTTACAAACTAAATTGCTCAAATTGCAACAAATTCTACACAGGCCAGACAGGACGTAGCTTCAAACAGAGATACATTGAAACATAGATACATTGAACACACAAAGGGACTCCACTCCACTACAGAATCCACCTTTGCAAACCACCTCATCGAGACAAACCACACATACAAAAACATCGACAATAACATGAACATTCTACACATACACACAAAAGACCGAAAACTAGACACTCTAGAACAATTGGAAATATGCAAACACACGAAAACAAATAAAAATGACATCCTAAACGAACAGACCCAATTCAAATCGCACGCATAATTCGAACACATCTCACCCCACACACACAACATCGATCTTTTGAAATTCGTTTCCGTCACCCACAACAGGATGGACAGCGCTACCAGCGGCAACCTCTGAAGAAGCCTTTTAAATGTGAAAACCAGTTCAGGTTGTAAGGTAAAACTTTATGTTTTTACTTATAAAAAACTTTGCGTTCTGATTCGTGAATATAATAATTGTATTTAGTTAAGTAACGGACACGTCATGGACAATGAAATCCAAGTATTATCATTATTCACTTTTGTTCTCTGTGGTAGCTTATAATTACTGCACAGTAGTATTTTACATAATTATTTAACTCTTATCCATAACAATTATATTTCTTTTGGCTAGACACTTGGTCTATGGCCTTGCTAATTGTTTATTATTCATTTTATAATATTATGGGTTTCTAAACCATATTTGCTGTGGCCTATTTATACTGAACTAATCATTATAACTTCTGATTATCTCAGTATTAGTTAGTATTGTCTTATTTTATTTTATTTCCATTTTTCCTCAGACTATCATTCAGTATTCTTGAGTGTTACTTTTTTTCTTATTTGACATTACATCTTCTTCTTTTGATTAGGTTTAGTTTGCATCAGATTTATTATACTATTGTTAATGCTTGGCAGTGTTTTGTTCTGCTCTGGTACTTTGACATTTGTTGGTACCTATCTAATGCTCCTGCATCTAGTTTCAGCTATGAGTTATATATAATATACATCATTAGTATTAATTTTATGGCAGTGTCAAGTCACAGCATAGGGTTTTAAATCAACTTTCAAATTACCAGTACTTCTATTTTCTCTATCATTAACAATACTTTATATTCTCATGGTTTATTTTATTCTTGTCATTATTAGTCCCTTCTTGTAGTTGAATTCCTTTTATTTTCCTTAGTTGCACTGATTCTATTATTATCCTTAATAAATCTCTTCTTGTTAGGGGTGTTGTTGTCTTCTTCTCACTGTCTGATCTATTGGGTATTTGGGTCAACGTTGTCTTGTCTTTAGTTGTGTGTCTTCGTTTCTTCTGTAATACATTACTTGTTAATTATAATTTATTTTATTCCCTTATATTAGTCACAATTCGTCCTATGTTCCTTTTTACTGTTCCCATTTTGTTGTTTATTTTGCTTTGGATTGTTTATAATCAGTTTGTTTTACTTTGGTATTGGGTTGGTTATATGTACCATTACAACAGCAGATGAGCGTTTTGATCAAACCTCATATCTAATACCTACAGACCTATACCTATAAGCTGATAGCTATAGCTTTTAACAAATCTACATAACTGATAACAATATATATTAAGTTTTGTTTGTAAATAGTGTAAAAACTTTCTGAAGACGGTAAAAAATTTGCAACGAGTATTATGAGGTATTCATTTTATCAAATTATCAAAGAAGACGAATTTGTATTTTGAATAAAATCTCTCAAAGTTGATGCTCCCCCACATTACTTTACAAATTTTTATAAAATTTTGACTTACATTTTTGATCCATGGTGCCCCCAATGTTAAAAAATGTTCAGAATAAACAATACAATTGGATATGGTCACTAAAATTCCCTTTAGTCTGTGTTTGATACCTGGCTTGCATTATTATAATTTTTTCAAAATTTTGATCCCTTTTGGCATTAGTGTCCTAAATTTTATAAACTTCAAATTTGAACACTAAGTTCACATTTTGGTTAAAATTCTCTTTATCTGGATTCAGACAAGAAATGTGTCATCTTCTGATGGGTTGGCCATTGTATAAAGCTTGAAGCACTTCATGCCAATATCAGTAGAGAATGATTGGCTTTTGCTTAATATCAGTTGTGACAAATCACACTTGACAATTCTTCAGCACTACTCATGACTAAATGAACTTGAAAATATTTTTCTGTTCCAGTTTGCTTTAGTTTTATGGAGCTGAACATGGCTGATATGTTAAAAGAAAAATGAAGCTGTTGCTCAGAATGTTCATTGTAAAAAGCTGGCTTTAGATGAAGAAGCAAATGAACAGTACTTTAGAATGTAAGTTGCTCTGACTTATCCACAGTGAAATGAAACAGATAAAATTAAATGAGATCATAATAATATAATATGGTGTGAAATCCTCTACACTATTGTTGAAAGCAATGCTACTATTGATGAATTACTGAAAGAAAATGATCGAATAGGAAGAAAGGAAATAAAATAATAGAGAAAGAAATGCAACAAAATCCAGAGTATGCTGCATCAAGTATCAGGCCAATTGTAGAGACAAATCACAAATTGTGATTTTGCTTAATTATAGTACACATGAATGGAATACAGATGATAATTTTGAAATGATGAGAGAACAAATTTTAACTTTCATTCATGATTGGATTTTAACATTTCTGCATTGACCTCGTAGCTGCTAGACCATATACCATCATGTACCGTATATGGCTAAACTCGACAAAAACAAGATCTTTCAAGGATACATCCAACATTAAGATAAATACTTTATAACTGGAACTTGAACACTTTACAAGTTCTATAAGTGACTCTTTTCTATTCACTTTTCTGGCAAATTATGCCAGTTTGTGTTCATCCATCGTATTCAAATGCAGCAGATAATTTATCATACAAAGGAAAAAGTATTCTTGCAAGCATTCAGAAACCATTTACACTTAGTACTTTAATGCAGCAGCAAGAAAATGAACTAATGTTTAGAGTATATTTTAGATACGGTTTGTACTGGTGTTTTAATGCATAATCAATGGGAAATGCTCATGTCGTGAAATAAAGTTATAATCTCTTTCTCAGAGATAGAGTAATTTAAACATGTTGTACAACTCTTTTCAACAAATGAACTTATCATGAACCACAAGCTACAACAAAAATGTTCCGGCCTGTAGTATAATTCATGTCACAAAATGTTTTTTGAAGCACAACAGTATTGCTTGACAACACAAATGAACACGCACAAAGCTTATCAAGCATTCTGTACTGACTATTGGTTACCCTGTTATTCTCTGCAAAAATCTATACTTCCGCAGTGGTTAAAACTCTATACAGCATTATAAAGGGACCACAGATATAAAAACCAGTGTGTTGCTGCACAGCACACTAGCACATGTAGGAACACTCCACTCCCTGTAGACAAATACACAACAGCAGCAGACTGCTACTAGTACATGTTTCTGTTATATGTGTTGTGAGATTGTTTTGTAATTTATGTCATTTTGTAATAATTTATTGATAAGCTTTTTCGACATTTACATATTAGTAATTAAATACAACTATTTCACTTATTATTAGTAATTAATTTTGTTTATTAGTATTATTAAATGGCTCTCTCTTGCCTAGTGCATCTGGAAATGCGATAAGAGGCCAAGCTTGGGAAATTGTTTATAATGTTTCTAAACATTTACGGGAGAAAAAACATCACAATCCTAATGTTTTGGCAGAAGGAAAAAGTTCTTTATCTAAAGGACTTAACTTTTCCTACAATAACTAAAAAAAAAAGACAAGTCATGCAGAAAATTAGTTACAAAAAACTTTAAGAAATGTGTCATTAATCGTAAAACAGGCCTAGATGAGTGTTGTATAAACAAAAAATACCGACCTTAAAAAAGTTAACAAACTTTTGGAAGAACAACCCATCATTCTTCATTGTGACAGGGGCATATTTGTGAAAACTATTAATATATATGGAATTCAAGTGGAATTGATGTGAGTCATTGCAAAAAATTTTAATCAAAGTACCAGAAAATGTTGCATGGAGAGATTTAAGGGAGATATTTAAGGGAGATCATACTTCACAAGTATAACAAAAGAACATAGATTACATCGACAAAACTTACATTCATTCAATTCAGTTTGTTCCATCTTGATGGCAGTTCAAAATAGAAAATTGAAGTGTTAAAGCAACTGGAAAGGGTTGTAGGTTAATTATAATACATGTAGGTTTGTCAAAAATTCTCTTTTTTATCATGATAAAATGAAATATGACAATTTTTTTATTGGATTCAAAGCATGCTACTCGAGAAGTAGCCTCCTAGTTCTATTGTTGTTCTAGACATTGTGAGTTGTTATAATGTGAAGGATAATAAAAAACCGACATCATCATCTCTTAAACAAATTATTATGGACTGGATTTGGCATTACAGTGTTGTGCTCCAAGAGCCTGTAATTAAGGCTAAGCTTATGTTGCTGACTGACTTATGTACAAACCATGCATTTTCCACCATATCATCCTGATTTGTCATGTATTGAACTTCTGAAATCAAAACAAGTTAAACTTTGAGAGCAGTATTTACAAACATTTTCTTAGCTTAACATATTTGTAAACTACATTTTTTGAAATAAGTATTCTTACTCATTGTTAATACTGTTTGTATATTTATCTTTACTTGCACTCATCATTATTCAAACTTCAAAGTTCCATGTTCATCTAGTTTTTTTTTTTAAGATGGGGAAAATGCTTTATGCACTGTCAGAGGAAACCGTCTCTCCCTGGGATTCTCACCCACTAAAAAGCCCACTTCTAATTCAGGCATTGATATCCATCCTGGAACCACTTAGCATATTTACTTCAGGATAGAGCCTACTGTGCCCTTATGGGGCTCCTTCTAATTGACCATTATGTGTACTGCTCGTTAGGTTCAAGTTGGGCCTGTCTTTTCTTTTCTTGTAGAACCAATCGAATAAATGTAGAAATGCAGTCCTATTCCTCCTTACCATACATAATGTTAACTATACCCTAAGGTGAAAACTCGCCATGTCTAATGTCCGTGCTGGCAGTCAATCCATTCCCTCAAATTCAGTATGAGCCTTGCAGTCCATATTTTCCTCTGTCCTCCCTATTCCAGCAACATTGCCAGTGCTGAAGAGTGAATTCCCTGGCTTCTTTTTTTGCTGCATCTCTTCCAATTTCATCTCTTCTTTCAAAGAAGTGCTTTTGCTCTTGAGCCCAAAGGTCTATTTATACCACTCCTGCTATCTTGCTATGTGGAGAGTTGCAGAGGACTACTGGCTCTGGTGCTGTCTGATAAGAAGATGCTATTCTCTTGTGCATCTAGTAATATTAATGTTGATAATAATAATAATAATAATAATAATAATAATAATAATAATAAACTTCTTTTTGTGTCATCAAAATGACTGAGGACAACACAGTGAGGATTACAGCACATACTGGGAGGTAGGCTGCAACTTGAGTTCTGCATTATACAAGGAAGGCAGTATGACCAATACTATGCTTCAGCTCAGCAGCAGAAATTTATCGTAAGATTAGTCATTTTCACATACTGAGAAGATACACGAATTGTAAAATGCACCTGTTACGCTGCCCAAAAATAGAACTTGCAATATCTAGATCAGTAGACAATCCACTGGTCTAACAAGTCAAACTCTGTAATTTTAATTGTTCAAAAAATGTAAAACAGAACCTAAATTTAACATAATCTTCATTTTTACTGGAAAATGATCTTTTTTAGGAGTTTTAAAGACCTCAATAAGCCAGCCTGTACATGATGCTCTGCTGTAACAACTCACACCATTTTTTGACACCTTACATCATGCAATTTCATGCTATAGTGATTTATTTCAACTCAAAAAAGTTTTTTTATGAGACAGCGCTCTGTCTAAAATTATTAATAACTAATTATAGTATGATCCTGCAGGCTATATTACTCATATCTTTTGTTGCAACCATTCAGGAAATTCTGTTTCCTGATGTTCTACAAAGAACATATCTATATATGTTAAAATTATTATGAAGACTACAGTACATACTTTTGTGCACTTGCAATAATTGAAAAATGCTAAATTTTAATTTTCCCCTACTTTTTTGTATTATAGTTTACAATAGCTACTATTTCCGTAATACTAGTATCCTGTGATCTTGTAATAACCATACTCTGTTATTTTATTTGTACCATGCAATACAGATGCATAGAAATAATATAATATATTTTTGGATTTCGTTAAGATATAAGACACCAGACAACAAGAACCACAACTCAGAAATGCACACAGCCATCAAACTGAGAGAAAAGGCACACAAACACAACATCACATTAGTAAAAGCAGACAAAGGCAACATGACTGTAATCATCTCCACAGACGACCTACACAACAAAGTACAAAACTTCATGGAACAAAACAACATCACAGAACTAAAACATGACCCCACCTACAGATACCAAAACACAGTAAAACAACTAATCAACAAAGCCAAACACATAATGACACACAAACAAAAGCCCTACATGAGACAAATCCGACCATCAGCCCCTACCCTCCAAGCGCTTCCCAAAATCCACAAAGAAGAAATTCTGATCCGCCCCATTATCAATTACTGCAATGCCCCTGCATACAAATTCGCAAAACATCTAGACAAAATTATCAGACAACACACACAACTAGACAACAACATTGCAGTAAAAAACAACACAGACCTAGTAACAAAAATAAAAGACATACACATCCCCCATAATGCCACATTAGCCTCCTTTGACATTAAAAACCTGTACACAAACATCCCCATCTCTGAAACAATCACCATCCTACAAAACAAACTCAAACAGAACAACACACCAGACGAACTTATCAACGAAATAACAGAAACTGTGAACATTATCACAAAACAAAACTACTTTACATATAACAATAAATTCTACACACAGAATGATGGTCTACCCATGAGCTCACCCATATCCAGCATTCTAGCAGAAGTCTTCCTCCAACACTTAGAAAACAAAAATCCTCACAAACAATGACAGACACTCACATAAAATACTATATTGGCACAGATACATTGATGACATTCTAATACAGGGGAAACAAAAGACAATGTGAACAGTTACTAATGCACATAAACAAAATACATAAAAACATAACCTTTACTGCCAAATTATAACACAACAATAGCATAAACTTCTTAGACCTCTCCATCACAAAACTTGAACACAGGCACAAATTCAGTATATACAGAAAACCGACTACAACTGACACACTAATACACAACTCCTCCAATCACCCAATACAACACAAACTAGCTGCCTTCAGAAACATGATACATAGACTTAACAACATCCCCCTAGATGAAAAAGACTACAAAGACTACAAGATAAAATATCTAGCAGAATCCAATGGGTACGACAGAACAATAGTCAATAAACTCCTACACAAAACACAAATCAAACAACAGACAAAGACAGAAAACAACAAATTCATAACATTAACATATATCAACAAACAAACTGAAAAAATAGCCCACAAATTCAAAAAAGCAGGATACAAAATCGCTTATAAAACTACTAACAAAACAGAACACACACACAAAGCACAAAACAAATTTGATCTTCCTGGTGTTTACAAACTAAATTGCTCAGATTGCAACAAATTCTACATAGGCCAGACAGGATGTAGCTTCAAACAAAGATAGGTACATTGAACACATAAAGGCACTCCACTCCACTACAGATTCCACCTTTCCAAACCACCTAATTGAAGCAAACCACACATACAGAAACTTCGACAATAACATGAACATTCTACACATACACACAAAAGGCCGAAAACTAGACACTCTAGAACAATTGGAAATATACAAACACACAAAAACAAATAAAAACAACATCCTAAACGAACAGACGCAATTCAAATCACACGCATTATTCGAACATATCACACCTCACACACACATCGATCTTTCGAAAATCGATTTCGTCGCCAACAACAAGACGGACAGTACTACCAGCGGCAACCTCTGAAGAAGATTTTAAAAGTGAAAACCAGTTCAGGTTGTAAGGTAAAATTTTTATGTTTTTACCCATTAAAAGTTTTGTGTTCCGAGTCGTAGTGAAATAATTATATTTAATATAATATAATTCATTGTATTATTTACTATATTATCAACTGTATCTTGTTTGACTAAACACTGACTTCTGCCACATTTGTATCTGATAGCCAATTGAAACAGCTGTAATGCATATTTATAGCTAAATGGCTATTGATCCGTAATTAACAACTCTCTATTTCTTACTTCAAAGGATGGGTAGGGAACGACTAAATGCTACAGGTATGATAACATTTTCCAAGAAGCATAAAGTAGTAAAAGACTGTAACAGCATAAGAAAATACATAATATTGTCACGCTTAATATAATTATCATGCTTAATTATCACATAATATAATGTAAGTTTGTTTTGGTTTTAATACTTTTTGTGAAAAAAAAAATCATTGAAACATGTATACACTGATGCCCTCCTGCTGTAAGCAACATGTAATGTGTGTCACGATGTGTGAATACAACATGGAATGCATGAAAAAGTTTAATAATTAAATATAATGGTTTTAACACAAAAATATTTAAGATAAATGACAAATGTTTTATCATCAATGTAATGCTCAAATGGTGCCAAGGGATTTAGCGAAATAATTGTAAGACTTGCCGGTAGACTAATGTGTTTGTAAATGTAAATTTTGGATGTCTTTAAAGAGTTTGGTAGACATGTTTGCAAAAAAAAGCTTCACATACTGTTATCAATTAAGTATATTTGTGTACACTGTTAGATATGGATCTACACATATTTATGGAAACAAACATAACTTAAAACCTAGGACTAAACTATTTTACTTCCATGTTCCATAAGGAAATGGAAGTATGGTGATGGCAAAATAAATCGTGTTCGAGATTATTGTAGATTCTGATTGTACTACCCTCAAAACATGAAAAAGAGTCATTTTTCAAAAAATGTCTGTCTGTCTGTAGATTTTTTTCTATGGCAAACGATAACAGCCGCAAATTGGTAGGGTGCAAGTGACCGTTCTGAAACACTTCCGGTTTCAATTAATTGCTGTTTCATGACGTCACAGAGGCCCTAGCCGTTGGTGTCCGAGCGCTGCATGGCTAAAACACTGTCGTCACTGTTTTATAAACCTGTTTCCTGACTCACAGAGGCCCTGGCCGTTAGTGTCCGACTGCACTGTGACGACACAGAGGCCGTGGTAGTTGGTTTCTGCTGCGTGGGACATGTCCGAAATTTGGTACCCGAAATGTTTAAAACAATGTGTAGGGGATAGGGGTACCCGGAATTTGGTGGTTGACGACACAGAGGCCTTTGGCTCTGGACGAGGCGTCACAGAGGCAATGGTAGTTTGACGTGTCATCGGGTACCGTTACATGAAATTTGGGGGGCATCGGGTACCTGACGGGTCATCGGACACTGAAATTTGGTGATTAATGACGTCACAGAGGCCATGGTAGTTGATTTCTGCATGTAACAGATTTGGTATGGTCCATCGGGTACCGTTACGCGAAATTTGGGGGGCATCGGGTACCTGGCGGATCATCGGACACCGAAATTTGGTGATTAATGATGTCATGGTCCATCGGGTACCATTACGCGAAATTTGGGGGGCATCGGGTACCTGACGGATCATCGGACACCGAAATTTGGTTTTCCATCGGGTACTGTTACGCGAAAAATTTGGGTAATGGTTACCTGACGGGTTCCGAAATTTGGTGATTTGCGGTAATAAATTATGCCCCCTCCGGGATTTGAACCCGGATCTCCGGTGCCCAAAACCGGATATTGTATTATTATCAGTGGCGAAGTTACATGGAGGCAATTGAGGCAATGCCTACCCTAAAAAATTATGTAGAATAAAGATTATAAATACGTATGAACTACGTAATGTAAAGATTATACACTATTACTGTGACTGTCGAATTTATTAAGCCGAAACGTGCTTTACTGAGCGACCGCTAGATGGTGACAGGTGAGATTCGGCATAGCTCGTTTAAAGCGAATGAGGCAACGTGAAGTTGCCTCAGAGTTTTTTTGTATACAACGTATGTAAGCAATGTGCCGGCGTGAGAGGGAAGTGCGGGGAGGGGGGATTGTCCCGCGCTGTACACATAGAGCGTTGAGGCATGTCTCACTTCTGTGGTGCAAACGTTAAGTTAAAGCGCGCTGTTGTTTATAAGTGTGTGTATTCTATGCGGTTATTAAATAAATGTATGCCTGTTATTCCACTGAACTAACAGACTCAAGATTGTTATTTGAATTATTTGTAACATTAAACATATATATAGAAACTAATCACGTTTAAAAATTTGGAAGTTCAATCAGTTGTATTTTGTGTATGACTAATACAAGGTATGTCCAATAGAAACGCGTTTGTAGCTGTAAAGTATTTTAAAAGAAGTCTCCATTAACATTAAGGCATGAGTCCCACTGTTGCACTAATCTGTAGATTCCCTGCTAGTAAAATTCTTGCGGCTGTTTGCGGAACCATTCGCTAACAGCAAACTATCTCACCGTCCGATTTGAACCACCGTCCTTTCAGTGATTCGTTAAAAAAAAATTCAAGTTAAGATTTTTGCCTACCCATTCATTAACTACTAGCTTCGCCACTGATTATTATATATGTTTATATTGTGTTATTATAAAACAGATGCATTCATTTTGTAAGTTAACTTTTATCTTCTCTATTTTTAATGTTTAATAATGTCTCGCTTGCAATTATTAGTTATTGATAATGTCCGTTATTATTAGATTTTTTGGTTTATTGATTTATTCAATCCAATTCAATCTATTATTGAATCCAATATAAATAAATCTATTCACTTACTTTGAATTTGTTTAGTAAATGTTTAGATTTTTTATGAGTAAATATTTATTTGTAGCTCCGTTGATGAATGTAACTGTTGCGTAGATCTCTTGATGTTGGTTCACTCTTCTGTTTAAAAATGTAGTCTGTGTATGTCAGTGTATTGTCTTGACAAGATTATCATACATAAATTAAATTTTCACGTACCTGTGATGAGGTACTGGATGTTCAGTTGTTCACAGATGGTTAATAAACATGACAGTAAACTGTCAAGCTTTTATTGAACAGTATATTGATGCTCTAAAAGCTTTTATAACACTTTTAATATTTACTTGGGCGCCATATGGGTTTTCGACAGAAATGTCCCATAAAAAGAATTCTTCTGAATGAAATGATAGTTAATTCTGGTTTTTAATTACTCTATAAATGATCGGATATTTAGATTGTGATCATGCATTAAACTTCTGCTGGTTTGTTGACTATCAATCGCACCTCAGTCATTAGTAATACTGATTACCTATTGTTAGTTGAAATAATTATTGACAAATGTTGTTGCTGTACAATAATGGTATTTATTATTCGATATTGAATAATTTCAATTAAATACATGCATTGAATAACAATTAACGGATCACAAATCGTCCGGTTTCCTTACTTTGCCTAGCTCAGTTTGGTTAACAATGAAAACTCTAATTAGGATTGATAACTTATTTATTATATTTATTTACCTCAAGGGTGGCTTCGTTTAAATTACAGAATAGAACGCCACTTTATTTCAAAATACTATTATGATATCATATAGTTAGGTTGTACACCTTTAATAATCGGAAATTAGCCTAATGAACGAAAAGTTCGTTTGTTTTGACCCTAATTTTGTGTTCATTTATAAGAACTTTAACATATATAATCTTAAGTCGGAATATGTTAATTCCTCTAAATAACTTTGATACAGTGTTTTCTACTTATAGTATTAATGTATATTGCGTCAGTACAATGGTGTATTAGGTTATACTGTTATTGGCTGAAACGTAAACAAATAAATGTGATCACTGTACTACCTGTTGATTAATCGTACTGATGGTAATTATCGACTTTCTGGGCCGCGCTGGTATTGGCGTGACATATTTTTTTTCTATTCTTCTATACTATATAAACACGAGAAAAATAATCTCAAACGGCGGTCAAACCTATTTACGGAGAAAAAAAATTAAATAATTACTCACATAAGAACGCATGCAACAGGGGTACAGGACGGCCATTTTTCAAACATTTACAAGCGAGTTGGATGAAAAGCGAGTTGAGCCGATACCTGCCGGTTAGGTTCGGAGGGGCGGCCCGAAGGGCCGCGGATATAGTTCATTGTTTCATATAATTCTTGCAAAAATTAAAGCCTAGTACGCACTGGGACTCTTTGAATCGACTCATGTCGCGATTCAGAATCCGCGCTGTGTACATTCATTGTTCGGACTCAGCCCAGACGCTGCTCCGCAACAAAAAACCATGTCCACACCAAGATTCATGTTGCGATTCAGTTCTTTGCGAAAAATGACGGAGGAAATTGCTCTCTCGGGAATTTACCTAGCTCTTTTTTGTATAATTAATAATAGAAACAAGCGCAAAAAACGACAAAAAAGATGGTGGGTTCGCAAATTATTTCATGGCGGGAATCAGCGCGGAAATAATCTTTTGGACACTTAAAAAATGGAAGATGGCATGGGGTTTGGAAATTTTTTGAGAATGTCCCCAACCGATTTTGAAACCATTGTAACCAAAGTTGGTAATAAAATTTGTAAGAAAAGTACCAACTTTAGGGAATCTATCTTCCCGGCCAACAGATTAGCTGTCACTCTTAGATTCCTAGCTAGTGGAGACTCATACACAAGCCTCATGTACACCTTCAAGATTTACTGGTGAGGTTCCACTTTTCATATTTTTCATCTTTTTGTGTTCGCGCCGAAATTGTCCTTTCAATGTATGCAATTTTTTTCAATTTCCGCCACGGATACACTGTATTTACCAGCCAAAGCCGTCAATGTTTTGCTTTTTAATTCACGATTTCTATAGTCTGTGAAGGACACATCCCACAAACAACGATGGGAATGCATCTCCTCTATAAACTGTAACGTTAAATCAGTACTCCACAACATAATTGCAAAAATAAAATAAAAAACAATCACCGAAACGAATCGAAAAACGAGTGCGTAGCGGCGCGAGTCGCTAGCCTGTTCGGATTCACGTCTACACTGGATTTGTTGTTGCTGGTTGAGTAAATTTTGACAAAATGCCTAGTGTTCACACAACTGGGGGTCGCGAGTAGTGCAGTGTCCCGAGTCTCAGAAAGGACTCCTGCCACTGGGTCTTTTGAGTTCTTTTTACATGTTTTTACCTAATTATGGGGGGGGGGGGGTTTGAAGCGACCTGCGATTGGTGGATTATACCACCGGGGCTAATAAACGAGGTCGCTTCCAGGACTCACCTGGTCGCGGGGTGTATTTAACAAGTCCGGCAATGAGGGAATTGTGGGTCACTCTGTCGGAACGAACATAGAATCTACGCGCCAGGCGTCTCACGGTGTCATCAAGAGAGCGGACACCGAGTCCTCTCCTCAAAAGACGAGAAGAGTACCTCCGGGGGACTTTACACGCAAGCTTCAGTCCCCGGTCGAGTACGCGCTGGAGCGTTGTTCTATGACCACGAGCCAGGTATCCCCAAACAGGACAGGCGTAGGTAATCACGGGCAACACGTACGAGTTGACTATGAGCTTACCTTGCTGGGGGGGTCATTGCCGGATTAGATAGCACGGGCCAGAGTCTACTGAGTTGCGCCGAAGCGCGTTGTCTGATATATTGCGTATGGGTTCGCCAGGTGAGTCGGGAGTCCACGTGGAGCCCGAGGTACTTGACGCTGTTGGTCCAGGGTACTCGACGGAGCCTACTTTAAGCGGCCGAGGCCGCTTGCGTTTGCGCGAGAATATTACCGCGGCGCTCTTGGAAGCGTTAACGGCAACTCTCCAGTCATCGGTCCACCCGACATACGCGTCGAGTTGACGCTGGAGCTTAATTGCCCCATAGCTTGCGTTCGGATCTGAGCCAAAAGCCGCAGTGTCGTCCGCGAACAGCGACAACTTAACTCCAGGAACTCGGGGCGTGTCATTGACAAACAGCGAGAACAGGAGAGGCCCAAGGACACTTCCCTGAGGGACGCCAGCGGTAATACGCCTCTCCGAAGAGAGAGCGTGGTTTATTCTCACTCGGAAGCTACGGTCTCGCAGAAAGCTGCCGATCAAATGAACGTAGCAATCTGGAAGAAGGACTTCCGTGAGTTTGTAAAGGACACCCTCGTGCCACACGCGGTCAAAGGCTTTCTCTACGTCTAGGAAGATCGCAGTCGTCTGTTTGCCCTGGCAGCCAGCCTCGGTAATGCATTCCACGAGTCTCATCAGCTGATGAGTCGAGGAGTGCAGCTCACGAAAGCCGAACTGTTCAGGGATCAGCACGTCTATTCTTTCTAGATGGTCGCGGATCCTACGCTGGATCAACCGCTCGAAAACCTTGGACTTCGCGGACAAGAGGCTGATGGGTCTGAGGTTTTCCACGCGAGAAGAATTCTTTCCCGGCTTGGGTATCACTATTACTGTAGCCGTTTTCCATTTCGCCGGAAAGTAGGCCAGTCTGAGGCATGAATTGAACAGGTCAGAGAGGAACTGGGTTCCTCACTCCGGATCCGGATTCATGACTCCGTCCGGGCCAGGCGCCTTCCGGGGCTTGAGCTGAACAATCCTCTCAGAGACCTCCTCCGGGGAGATGGACTGTGATATCGGCCGATAGAAAGCGTTCTACCTCGCGGCAGATTTGCTCAGTGAAAGCCGGGTTCTTGGATGGGTTGGGAGCGAACTGTCGCTCTAAACTGTCAGCCAAGAACTCTGCCTTTTCGAGGGGGCGGCCAAGGGGTTGACCGCCGTGTCCGACCAGTGCGGGGAGAGGCGCGCGTTTACGCTTTCCCGTTAGGGCACTGGGAATCCGCCAGACATTGTGGTTCTCGGCAGGGCCATCCATCTGTGTTACAGCTAACTCCCAGTTGCGTCTACGGAAACGCCAGCATGTCGCGACGCAACTTGCCGGACGCTCTGTTGAACGCAGCCTTGTCAGCCGGGTCACGAGTCCTCTGCCAGCGTCTCCGGAGGCGATTCCTCTCGCAAGCGAGCTGAGACACCTCTTCGGGGATACGCTGATAGTCGGGCGTGAGCCCCGGCTTCATCCGGGATACAAAATGCCTCGTGTTTACTCCGATTCTCGCTTATATAGTTTTTCATCATCCCGTTTAGAGAGTCTTCTGTCTTACTAAACTAGTCCGTGATTGGTTCGAAATTATGTCATGATGACGTAATCCTATTAATAGAAATTACATATCTGGATTTTGCACGCTGTTGTCGTTTTTGTCGGTGTTATCTGTACTTATTCAATATTCGCCAAATTTATGATGTTAACGTTAATTTCTCGACTATTACAATTCCATTTCGGATTCTATTACTATCATTTTACAGCTTATTTATTTATCTTTAATTTGATGTGGCTTGATGCCAGTTTAAACACAGTTTTCATTAATATCTCATCGATTTAAACTTACTAATATATTGTTTACAACTGTCGTCTGCTAACATGGCAAAATCCGACTATTAACTTTTTTCTAATATTTGATTAATTGTTCTTAATTTCTACTTTGAACATGATCAAATGATTAAAACGAATACCTTATTATATACAAATGCTGCATTCAGCTGAACAATATTAATTATCTGTTAAACTATGTTGATTTACTAACATAAACTTTCATCTTTTTACTATTTATATTTTGATATGTCCTTCTCATTCCTTAATCGTATAGTATCACCCATGTGGTGGTACTTTACGTTTTATTCATTCTAGTCATGATTCTACTAGATTATATTTAGTAGGGTTTCTATTTAACTCTTATTTCTTTGTTTGAAATTGGTCATTCATGGCCTATTCTCACCATGTTAAAATGTTTTGTTCCCTGACTGTTATTATCTTTTGGTACACATTTTACTTATTTATGAAGTTATTTACACACATATAGTGCTTACATTTATAGTTATTCTCAATCTATAGCAATACATATTTGGTTTTCATATTTTCTTTTACAAAATTTGACTATTCTAGCATAGTACATTATATTTGTCTTTGATATATCTTTGTTCTACTTATATCAGCTAATGTGATGTTATTTATTCATAATATATGGCTCAATACTATACAAGTCAATTGTTGTTTTATTTATACTGTTTGATTTTATTCATCAATGTATTTATTGGGCTCACTTGACAGTTTATGGGGAAATCTTGTCTTGTCAATTTGTCTTTGTCATTTAGTTTATTTAAGTTGTAGTGTCATTTAGTACATGTAGTGGATTCATCACGGTTTATTTGGATTCCTTCTCTTCTTTTCTTCTTTATTAGTTTATCATTTTCACTGTTACATTCTTTCTGGTTTACTCATTAATAGGTCTTTTAGTATTATTCACCCTTCTGGTGTTCATTATGGTTATGGAACATTTTGTGATGTTACAATTTGAATATTGTTTAGAAAATACATATTCCAATTATGCATTACTAAAATTGTGTAATTGTATAAAGTTGAAATAAATATATTTACTCTGTGTGCCTGCAACATTGTAAAACTAGTCAAACATGGTCTGCTAGCCTGCTCAATCAGTGTGTGTGTGTTGAGTAGCGCAGAAACAGGTAAAAACAGATTATACGCTCTCTCTTTATGATTGAGAGAGAGACGCATCTCAACTCTAAAACTGGTTTTCTTCGCTGCTGCATACCATATTCAAGTTTTTTATAGCTGAAAGCGCACGATAGGAATTATCTTATTGTTTTTGTATAAAGGGTATAATAATAGAAATAACAAAGGTCTTGGTTCATATATAAGTTTTAATAGTATCGATGGACAACGGTGCGAGGGATGATAGACGAAATGTTCAAAGATACTCATGATAATTGGTGGTCAGCAACAAGACCAGACATTGACAACACACAAGATTTTAAAACACAATTTCGCGATAAATACTGGTCGGAATCAACCCAGAACATAGCGAGAAACGATATCAGTAATAGGAGATATGAGTCACAATCAGGACAGACACTAACATCGTACTTTTTAGGCAAAGTATGCCTGGCACATAACTTGGAGCCCAGAATCCCTGAAGAATCGTTAGTGATACAACTTGGTTATCACTACGAAGACACCATCCAAAAGGCCAGAAGACAAGGTCAAGTAAAGACAATCCAAGGTATGGCCAGCTTGTTAGAAGACCACGAACACGATGGGCAGTACAAGCGGAACCGAATGGTGAACATAAAGTACAATCGATATAACGAGAACCATAACCCACCGAACCACAATACGATGAACAATAACCCCCAGAATATTAACTACCATAACCAAAACAGAAACTTTAACAACAACTATTATAGGGGAAACCAGCCAAACTACAACCAGGGGAATCAAACATACAATGGAAACAACCAGAATAACCAACCAGGTAACGGTAATTACAGAGGAGGTGGACAGAACCAACATACGAACGGTCATCCCAATAACAGCAATTATAGAGGGAATAACTACGACCCTAACTACCAATACAACAGAGGAAACAGGGAGAACCGAAACCGAAATAATCGACCCCAAGTAAACTACATACACTCAAACTACATACAATCAAGGAACCACAACAACCAGGGGCGATACTATCCAAGATCACAAACAACCAGTACGAATGATAATCAAACACAGAGCAATGACCATCACCAAAGGAAGGATGATAATAGGCGTTCACAAAGGAATAATAGCGTCGAAGAATCCAGATCTGAAAGCGGGGACCAAAGAAGGGACATACCCTCTGGAAATAATCACAGAAATGAGACTCAAAAAAATGCATGGACCAGATATTGGGACAAGACACTCTGAACTTTACCACAGTATATGTGGATGCCCTGCTTATAACCTCATCAAATTGGAATGAACACTGTACTAGAGTGGAGCAAGTATTAAAAAAATTGTCAGACAACAACATAACTCTTAAGCTGGACAAATCGAAATTTATACCTTTACTAAAAATGAACTTTATCTTGTGAAAAACTTACTTTTTTCGTCGGACGCGTTTCGGCTTAAGTATCCGCCTTCTTCAGCTTTTCACAAGTAAGTTTTTCACAAGATAAAGTTCATTTTTAGTAAAGTGATAGTGCTGTGAAAGAAGAGACAAACAATCAAGACAACCGAAATTTATAGCCCGTGAAGTGCAATTTTTGGGATTTAATTTAACTGAGAAAGGCATATCTCCATCATTAGAAAAAGTTGAAGCTATACAGCGCTTTCCAACGCCTAAGAACAGAAAACAGCTGCAATCTTTTCTTGGGATTTGCAACTATTATAGGAAGTTCCAAGATAATTACTCTAATTTAACTGCCAAATTCCAAAAACAGTTGTCATCCAAAGATAAGTGGACATGGGGGCCCGAACAAAATGAGATATTCAACCAGATAAAAGAAAAATTTTTAACTACAGTTATATTACACCATCCAGACTTCAAGAAGCCATTCTTCCTGAACTGTGATGCGAGTGATGTTAGTTTAGGGGCTGCTTTATACCAGAAGGATGAGAATAGACAACACATGGTTATCAGTTTCACAAGTAGAATCTTAAATAGCTGTGAACGCAACAACCACGTTACCGAAAAAGAATTACTTAGCATTGTATTTGCCTGCAACAAATTCAGGACTTATATTCTGAGATAGCCAATCACAGTGAGAAGTGACCATAAATCCATTTCATTCCTCAAGCAATGTAAACTCAGTCACGGGAGATTAACTCGATGGATATTGGCGTTACAAGAATACAACATTAACTGGGAGTACATACCAGGGAGAAAAAACACAGCCACCAACGTATTATCCCGTATAAACATTCAACAGCAAAGTTTTGAAGGAGAAAAGGAACAATTGGTCAAGGTATATAATATTATAAAAACAGAATTGATTTAGAAAACATAATCCAAGAAATTATAAAATATCAAAATTTGGACCCGAAAATAGTGAGTATCCGGCAGAGAGTGCAAAATGAGGAAGAACCGATTATACAGTTCTATAACATACACAACAATATATTATTTATTAAAAATAACCCTCACCATGGAGAGTGGAAACTTGTTATTCCAGCTACAGTTGAAGAACAAATAATACTGGACTACCACATTAGGTACGGCCATATGGGAGCCATAAAAGTGATAAAGGCATTGGAGGAACAGGTTTATATTAAACATATTTATAGAAAAGTAAGTAAAACGATCCAGAAATGTAATATTTGCCAGATGGTGAAGCGTAACAACGAGAAAAAAGAGGGTATGATGATACCAATAATATCAAATCAAAAATTAGAAAATGTATTCCTGGACATATGTGGACCATTTCCACACAGCGCAGGAAGGCACAGATTCCGATTCATTGTAATTATGTTTGGTCACTTCACAAAATACACGAAAC
This sequence comes from Magicicada septendecula, assembly GCA_034769895.1. Classification (NCBI taxonomy): domain Eukaryota; kingdom Metazoa; phylum Arthropoda; class Insecta; order Hemiptera; family Cicadidae; genus Magicicada; species Magicicada septendecula. Next base: position 736,198,211 of record CM068367.1, read on the forward strand.
TATACTCAATTAACCGCGCGACAACGAAGAAAATCATTGAAATAATCCTAACAAAATTTATACCTGAATTAGGAAAACCTATGTCAATAATCACAAATCATGGAACCCAATTTAAGGGAAAGAAATGGAGAAATAAACTCTGAGAACATGGTATAAAAACATACAAGACATCCGTTAACCACCCCAGCAGCAACCCAGCCGAGAGAGTACTAAGAAAGGTGGGTCGAATATTAAGAACCTACTGTCATAATAGACAAAGAGAATGGCACAATTACCTAAAATCTGCAGAGGAATTTATAAACCTATTACACCACAACTTCATAGAAGCCACACCATACACAATGATGTTCGAGTGAACACCACCTAGGGAAATAAATGACATAATTGAATTTCCCATAAATCCAAAATATCAATTTGAAAAAAGAAAATTTTATAACAGAATAGCAGAAAAGATGGAACAACAAAAAGATAAATATTTCAAGAACCAACACAAAACAATCAATAGGAGAAAAAATCTTAATTAAAAACACAGAATTACCCACCACAATCGAAGGAATTACGAAAAAATTATTATTGTTATATGTGGGACCTTATATTATAACAAGGGACAAGGGCAACAACACGTATGAGATCACTCACCCCATTACCAAGAAAATCAAAGGGGGTATACAATCAGTCATCTATCAAAAATACCACGACGACCATCAGTGACCGAAAAAAAAATGACTAAACGACCAAGACAAATTGAATGAGAAGATATACCAAAGCAAATAAATATGTTTACAAGGAAAATAGAATCCAAGAAGAATAGTGGATGAGGAAAGTTATAAACCAACCAAAAAACCAAAGAAAGAACCATAGCAAACAAAATGATCAAGAAGAAAGTAAGAAAAATAACTATTTAAAAAAGTATAAAAAGTGAGATGAATCAAGGAAGAAATGAAAAGGAATAGAAATGTTAATTGTATCAATAAATAGCAACGCTTCAAGTATTGTCAAATGATATCAACAGGAAGAGGTGAGAAATAAATATGACTCAATCTTAGTATTAATGAAATAAGAAATAAAAAATTCCCTTCAAATATTGTTAAGATTATTGTTATTATTAGTCACGAGATGACTGCATCGAAGAATTATTAATTAAGATTGACTGTTGAATAGGTCCAGCAATCATTTAACTGAGCAGAGATGATGTTACTCTGACCTCAGAAAAAGTGTAGTTTTGAACGACGGAGTTAGGTTAGCCAATAGTGCCCATCCAAATCGATTTCAGCTACAGAATAGGGATAGTTAGGGAAAATAGAATTTACAGGGAATAATTTATAATGAAAAATCAATAAGCCAGATCGTAAAAGGAAACAATAATGAAGAAGAGACTCAGAATTAAAAGAAGTAAGAAGTGAAAGTTGAACTTGAAAATTAACATGAAGCAGGAGAATCCAAGAAGGAGAAGATACAATACAATTGAAAATTTCACTAAAACTTAGAATCACGTTTTATAAAATGATCAATTTTTGTGGATGGTCATTATATAACGTTGCAGAACTCAGACCCTATAAGGGATCCACAAATATAATATAGCTGTAAGAGAAGTAAACTAATTTGAAGCATGATGATCAATAACTATACAAAGGTAATGAGAGAATAAAAAGAAAAATTGTAGACAAAGATAATAATTGAGTGAATAGACTAGACTGACGGACAAATGACTATGACTTAACTCCAGTGATTGGCCAGATAAAGGCTATAAAATAAAAAGTAAACGAATAAAAAACCTAACTAATATTTCATTTTGTAGCATGTATTACCCAAGTTATGTAAAATAAAGTACACCACCAGTAATAAACATGTAAACCCATAGTTATTATATTATGATGATAAAAATACTACCAAGAAAGGGTAGAATAGAATCGAATTGTAAAGACTTGATGAAGGAATTATAGGGACTAATGTTAATAGCCCAAAAAACTAACTTTACACAAAGTTGTATGACTAACTTCGTGATTTAGAATGTTATGTGTTTTAAAATAACATTATTAATATAAAAACAAACACATGAGGTTTTAAAAACTGACTTTAAAATTAGATTTGTCAAAAGTAATTTAAACCAAGAGTGAGAGGTATGTAGTGAGTGTTAATGATAACCAGTGAACCAAACTAATATATGATAGCAACAGTGATTGTAAAACTTAAAGAATTTGAAGATGAATCACTACTGTGAATTTAAACAGAGTGTATTACAAATGTGACTATAGTTTAATAAACACTTAACCAGTGTAATCAATGAAGGTGATAGATAGGTTAGGGATGAGTTAATATAAACAATTAATAGTAGTAATAAAATAAAAGAACAGTGGTAATAAACAATACTAAAATGTTGATAGATAAACAATAAGAAACATTAGTAGTGTGTAGAACCTATGGTATAAGAATTATGTTAGACGATTATTAAAAGATAAGTTTTAGTAGAAAATACGATCAATTTAAAAACCATATTGATAGATTTAATTCAAGGAATTCTTTTGTTCAATTAAGAAATAATGTTAAATGCTCATACAAATGGTAGACAACAAAGATAGTATGTCAATCAATTTTATTGTGTTAATAACTAAGAAACAAATTACTTATGATTTAAATAATAGTAAAACATCCTATGTTACAAAATAGTAACAAGGATGGTGATCACAATATTGTAAATGGTGTCAAGACACCATGCATCAAAGTTGTTGTTAGTTTATCTAAAAAAGTTGTATTTTAAAAGAAGGGTTGGGGCTGGATCATGAGAAGACCATAAACCATTTTAATGTTGTATGTCACCATAGAAAGATTAAGTGGTAAAAAGTTTGTGTAAGAAATATTAGAAAATACAGACAAGCAATTGTATAAGTTTAATAATCACAATAGTACCGGTACTCACAATTGTAATAAGATAGGAATAAAGGATGTTAGACAAATGAACTAGCAAAGGTCAAGGAATGATTTTTTTAAATTATAATAACAGTTATTTATTGTAAAATGGCTCAAAGTCATTCAAAAGTAGACACTATAACTAAGTAATGGCAAGCAGAACCTATGAAAGTAATAGGTAATGGTTAAATTGTGTAAATTAAGAAATTCCAGACATTTATAGCTTAGGCCGATAAAATGCCTGTCAAAATTCAGAAAAAGCAATTTATAAGCAATTAACCATTGTATTTGAGAAATAAGACAAAGTGACTTGTTAATTTCAATTATCTAACCATAAGAATATGTCAGAAATAGAGTAAACATAAAAAATAAGTGAAATATGTAATAAAATAACAATAGCAAATTGGTCAAAACGTTGATAAAGGACCAAGCCCAGCATTATGGGATATCAAATTAATCTTTGAAAGAAAATAAAGACATTGATGTTAATATCTCACACATTGGTAATAACACCAATGAATTATAGCAATTATAAAATATTAGGTCAATTTGGGGCCAAAAACCCAAGCTTTCATAACAATGTAAACAAAATTCTTAACCAATCAGAAGCAGGGAATTATGCTTGGAATTAAGAAAACCGTTAGAATTTTTATACAGTCCATTATTAACGCTCAATGTATGCAGATACCAAACTGAATCCGCTCTAATTAAAAAGTAATAAGAGGGAAATGCACTCAAAATGAACAAATATGAATAATAGAAATTGAATCTGGATCCATTGAACACACGATGAAACCATAAATCAAAATTCAATAATTGAATTTAAAAAAACATTGACTAAATAAAATAGAAAAAAGAAAACCCGAATGATGAAGAACTAAATACTATAATCAACAATATTTTGAAGAATTACCTGGGACTAATCAGAAGAAACAACAAGATTTTGTTAAGTATAAATGAATTCTATATAATTGCAAATAAAATTAATTAGCTTTTCCACAACACAATAACTCTCACTCTGAACTTGGTATGATAAATTCTTTCAAAGATTAGTTGAAACTATATCTTAAAAAAAAAAAACTGAACAACTTCACAAACCATTGTTGAAAAATTATTTAAAACTGCATCAGCCTATTTGAAACTGTAACTTAAACTCTATGTGACGCTTATAAGTCGACACACTTTTTAGACACTAAGAACTGAGTTGTAAGTAAACCTGTATAGTATTTAATTAATATTGATGTAAGGTTGCGTACTTTCATAAACATCTTGCTTTATTTTGTTGTAATCCAAAGAACTCATTCATCATTCTGAACAAAACATTGTATCATTAACCAGAACGCTTGAAGACATGCCTGACCACCCCATTAGCAAGTAAAATTTAATAGCCAGAGCAAACTTTTTTATAATAACAAATATTTTGTACTTAACTTATAAATAATCAGCGAATCTGGACACTAATAAATTAGTACTAAACACTAATAATCGTTCCTTGTTTTATTTGATATATGTCTTAATAATTGTGTACTTTAGCAGTGAAGAAAATTTTTTACCAGAATTATAGGTTGGCAACACTTCAGACTCCACTCGAGATTTGAATTCGCGCCAGTCCATTTGGGTAAATTTAAATTATTATCAAAGAAAAAGAAGACGACACAGGAAGAACCGTTTAATTGTTTTTAGTAAAACAATTTGGTGCCTATCGGGAATTACGGTACATTAATATAAGGACAGGTAAGGAGAAGAACGATACACATTCGGTACTGGTACTGGATTCGGTATCGTTAGCGATAGACTGAAGATAAACGCCAAGGCAAGTCACGGTACATAATCAATTACTGATCAAACAAAATATAGAAGGACGCTATCGGCTTCTTTATAAATTGACACCAACAACTTGGGGCTTTTAAAAGAGGTACAGAAGTATGTTATAACACACACACACACACACACACACACACACACACACACACACACACACACACACACACACACACACACACACACACACACACACACACACACACACACACACACACACACACACACACACGATTAACAAAATAATAATTGCATTTACTACAACCAAAACAAGCTTTAAGCTCTCTCTTTATACACACGTTTTAATAATACAATGTATTACCTTATATATATATATATATATATATATATATATATATTGTTACAACACAAATAAGCCACCCCAATACCAGGGATAAAAAAGATGATTTGGAATATAAAATAATAATTCATATAAAATAAAATGTTTAATATAAAGAAAATAAAATGACGATGACACGACAAATGACGACATGACCTAACCCAAGTGATCCAACAAGAGAAAACAAAAGAAGAAGGGAACAACAAAAAACAAACAAGAATAAAACCAAATGAAGAAGAAAGTGATTAACCAAACCAAATGAAGAAGGGAAAAAACCGAAACCAAGAAAAATGAAACCAATTGAAGGAATTGAATGACTCAATGCCACTTATTAAAATGAACCCAAAGGAGAAGATGGAAAAAACAAGATATACACTAAAAATGAAGAAGGAGGAAAATGAAAAAGAAACAAACCTAAGATAAAGGGAAATAAATAAAAAGGAAACCCAATGATAAGACACAAACAAGTAATAAAGAAGAAAAGCAGGAGAAATGATACACTCAATGTAAGGTTGAAACAGAAACCAATAAATAACTTAAGTATAAATAAATATTATTATTAAAGAATGTTAAATATAAAAGCAAACTAACCCACATAGTAGAGTTAAAAGTAATGATAAAATCAAAAGAGACATAAAATTGTTAATATTGTTAATGATATTTGTAATGAAAGAGACAGTACGGTAGTGAGAAAGTAATAATAGGGATTATCCATTTAGAAACACTTAAAACCAAAAACATTTTAGAAGTGCAAAAGTGGAAGTGTAAAAATCCCAAAATAAAGTGATAAAGAAAAAACACTAAATAAATTATAGTAAACAATAAATAATTTAAAAGTGAAGGTGATGATTAAATGAGAATAATGTATAACAAAGAATGTTTGTACTGTATAGTGAAAAATAGTGAAGGATAAAAGCATAAACACTTAGTAAATCAATAAGAAACACTAAAAGATTAACAGTGAAAAATATTAGTAAGTAAGAAAGTTGTTAAGAATAGTATTAAGTGTAAACAGTTAATTAAGATATGATGAACACTGAAAAGTGATGAAGACAGTATTAATTAAGAAAGAACATTATTGTTAAGTTTAATTGAATGCAGTTATAATTAAAAGGGAGAATCCCATGAAAGAGAAAACAGATAGTGTTAGCATGGAGTGAAAGTAAAGAGTATTTAAAAATTAAGAAGTTAAAACAAATCAATAAACACCCCATGTTACAAGGGATCATTATTAAAGTAAGTTCAAAAAATGTGATGTTGTTTACCACCCAAAAAATGATATAAAGTGAAATGAACTGTAAACAAATGTTATCAAATAAATATTAAATAATTGTTTAAGCAAGTTTATGAATAGGAGATGGCTGGAAGAATTATACAGACCATAGACCTAGATGTTGTATGTTATGTGAACAAAAGTAGTAAATAAGAGCCACATTATTTTTATTGGCAGATTAAATAAATAAGAAAGTAAAGAAATGTAAACGAGAAAACCAGATAGTAAATAATTAGCAATTCATGATGTATAAAATAATAGTAACATAATAATAACACTACAACAGAACCAAAACACATCAATAAATAACACAACCAATTATAATAACAAAGCTAAGCTCATTAGGCAAAAAAGAGACATATTTTGTACGAAATAAGTAAACACAAATAATGGCTACTTAGGCCTAGGAAAATCCCTAACTGTCAAGAACAAACAACTACAAATTGTAATAAGAAAGCAAAGAAATTAGCAAATCCGAGGCGAATAACTAACCAAGGATAAATTGTAAATTATTTTTAAAGCAAAATATTATAATAAGGATTTAAATTAAAAAAGAAATGTAATTAGCAAATATTAAAATAATTGTAAAATCATAAAACTTAAAATAACCCAAACTTGTGGTGTATCAAATTAATCTATGAAAGGAAATACAAATAACAGTGATAATAGTTAATACTTAGGAGGGAGGATAGAGGAATAAAAGCAATCAGAAGATATACAAGGATTCTGAAAAAAATTCAAATTTTGATAACAATGGATTAAGTCAATCTAAGCCAATAAAATTTTATTGGTAACCATACCAACTGCCGTTAGGGAAGGAATTACGGTTGAATATCGTTACTCGTAAAGCGTCACGCTTGCAGAACAGAAGCAGAATATTGAATGACCAATTTTTAATCAAAAAATGTAAAAATAGTAAACGAAATTCTAAACCATGATCGAATAAGAAGCAGACGAACAACTGGAACTGTCAACTGATGCCAAGGACCATATTAACAGGAAATTAAATGAAAATATGACCACATCTAATACGAAAAGGACGCCAGACCTACTTAAGTCCCAAGAGTAATGAAAACAGAAAACGATTGCAGCCCAATCCTCTTCCAACTCAATGATTGATAACACCAAGTCATCTGATGTGTTAAGTATCCTTGAATTACCCTATTTACAAAAAATAAACTCACTTTAAATATTTCTAAAAGTAATTTGAACTCTCACTGTCAACCGAATATTCTCTTTCAAAGATTAATTAAGAAAAATAACACACTGAAAATTTGTTAACATAACACATAACCTGTTGTGTGAATACGAACTTTATAAACACATTTAACGACACTACAGAACAGATTATAACCACACACCTTATTATTTAAGTACACATAAAGTAAGGTAATGTACTTTTTATTGTAATCATAGGAATTATTTACATAGTTACTGTATGGTCTCCAGATCACTGTATATGATTAATAAATAATTACCTTATTTTATCCACTAAGTGATCTTCTTTTTTTTTTTAATTACTACATGTTTCAGGGCTTATATCCCCATCTTCAGGTAAAAACAAAATCTACCCTATTGTTAGGGTTTCGTTAAAAATTCACAAAGCACAAACACATAACACACTTAAATAAATTAACATAGAACATTAAATTTGTATCGGAACGCGCTACAAATGAACCAGTGAACTGGCCGAAGTCCGACTTTCAACTGATCCTTACACGCTATTCACGGTTTGTTTTCATAGCTGTGTCATATAGTTTATTTGACTTGAATGACAACTGTTCATTAAGTACCTGATTGTTATTTCTTCTTAAGGCCTTGTATATTTCAAATTCCTCTAGGGCATCCAGTAGTTGACCCTTTTTACCTATATGTAAAGGTTCCAAATTCTCTTTAAATCCAGTGTATGTATGATTTTCGTTTATTAGATGTTGTGTGTAATGCGATACAATACTAATGTGCGTAATCCCCAATACTAATGTATCGCATTACGCACAACATCTAATAAACGAAAATCATACATACACTGGCTTTAAAGAGAATTTGGAACCTTTACATATAGGTAAAAAGGGTCAACTACTGGATGCCCTAGAGGAATTTGAAATATACAAGGCCTTAAGAAGAAATAAAAATCAGGTACTTAATGAACAGTTGTCATTCAAGTCAAATAAACTATATGACACAGCTATGAAAACAAACCGTGAATAGCGTGTACGGATCAGTTGAAAGTCAGACTTCGGCCAGTGCACTGGTCGTTTGTAGCGCGTTCCGATACAAATTTAATGTTCTATGTTAATTTATTTAAGTGTGTTATGTGTTTGTGTCTTTGTGAATTTTTAACGAAACCCTAACAATAGGGTAGATTTTGTTTTTACCTGAAGATGGGGATATAAGCCCTGAAACATGTAGTAATTAAAAAAGAAAAAGAAGATCACTTAGTGGATAAAATAAGGTAATTATTTATTTAAGGAATTATTTGTCTTGTAATCAAAAGAATCCCGATTTTGAATGAGTATATTGCAACTTAACCAAAAGTGCAGCCATACTGGAGTAAATACCTCGTTTCGGAATCGATTTCGTCAGCCTGAGAGAAAGTGTTTCATGTAAAATGTCGGTGCAAAATTATTAATCAACCAGAATAATATAAATTGTCAAACTGAAATATTACAAATCAACTATTAAAATAACTAGTACAAAGAGTAACTATTGTTTTCATTTCATAGGGAGTGTATTGTATTACTTGTGTTTGTTAACGAAAGCTAGATTTGATGACCAGTGCTCACGTTGCAATTCGAACAACTACCTACTCGATTCAGGAGGCTGAACGAGCGGGAATTATTTGAACGCCCCGGCCGTCATCGCTGAGATGATATATCTTAACCCTATTAAGATATTAGTTAATAAGTTTAATTGTTTTAATAAACAATTTGGTGCCACCCGGGATTAACACACCCCTATTTAAAAACAGGTATGGTTACTGCTGTGTTGTACTGTTAATTATAGCATCGCTACGGACATCGTTAGCGCAAGAATAGATGTAACGACCCTAGTGCGAGACGAACGCACTGCACAAACACTACACATATACAATATACCCGTCGTTAATCAGAAACGATCCCAATACAACGTTACAATATATGTATATATATATATATATATTGTAACACGACCCTTTTTGTGGCTGTAACTTAATCTGTCTGACTGTTTTTGGTCTAGCCACTTGGTCACCAGACCGCTGTATGCCGGTCGTTACAAAAGAATATAATGTATACGGAAAATTCACAAAAAATAGAATTTTAAAATAATAAAATAATTTTGTTTATGTTTATAGAGGTATGTATAAGAGATAAATCTGTTTTTTAAAAGGTTCTGGTAAAATTTTAATAACAGGTAGGTATTTATTGACCGTCGAGCACTTCTTGAAGATTTGCACCAAGTCTGGAGTTAAATAGATTAACTCCAGGTAATAATCGATTGGTGACTTTTCTGACTGGTCCAATATCTTGTTCAAAATAGAATATATTCTTCTCACTTAAGTCCTTCAGCCTTATAAATACCCTTAAATTACCCTGTGAAATAAGTACAGATGCAAAATAATGGAAATATAAAGATTTATTGACAATTTTAAATAAATAATCGATATTTTATCGATGGAGAGCAATTATCGACTCTGTCTCAGGAATTATCGATTGTGTCATACAGAACAAAATTTTATGTTATATTATATTAAAAGACAGGTTCTTTGAGCGATTAGAATTAATAGTCAGAGAAGGGTGACGAGAAAGTATAACATTAACAATTAAAAATAAATACAATAATTACTATTCAATAGTATTTAAATAAATTCGGTATATAATATTTGAATATAAATGTTTTGTCAAACCAATGAAGACTGATGTGACGTGAGTGACTGCGATGTAGTAAGCAGGTTTCATTTTCAAGATGGCCGCTACTCGGGTTGGTCTTGGCTACTGTATATGCGTTGAGTCAGAAAATTACTATAAAATTACCTTCATCAAGGTCTAAAATGTCCCCGCACTGGTGTAATATGTCTGTTAATCTGTTTGGTGTATTCTGGTGAAGTGTTCTGTGTAAACTGGTGTTAGTTAGTTTATTTTCTATGTGTTCAACTTCTGCGGTTACGTTTTCAAGTTATGGTTAGGAATTTCAGAATATATCAGTTGAGATATAGTGTTTTACTTGTTTCTATCACTCGTATTATGTAGTTAAGTGTTTGTTTTCACTATTGTCGTGAATGTATTAACAGCTTTAGCTTTTAAAAGTGTTTAATTCGCCTAACTCTCGTTTCACTGATTTCAATGGCTAAACACTAGTATCATTTTCAATTCGATTTTAACAAACGTTCTTCACCCAACTGTCCAGCTTGATATTCAACAAAAGACTAATTAACTTGGTCATAAATCTTGCCCAGTTAATCCTTGAAAAAGTATTGTTAACATTTTTCGACTTCCCATACATATGATAAAATATTACATTATGTATGGAATTTATCTATTTTATTACTCACTTTTATGAATTATTAACCTTATTATTGGTTTAATCATCTCATTCCCTTTAAATTGATGTATTATAGTCCATATCTGTAGGTATTTTATGGAAATTAACAAATTTCTTTACTTTATGGAAATATAGGGTCAAAATTGGATTTCCGTCTTTATACAAAATCCCCTCCATTTAAATATTATTAATACTATTATAATAAATTTTAATTAGTCATATTCCTCTTCCTTTCCTTAAATACATATAAATTACACCTTTGAACTGGTTTTTTGTGTTAATCTGTAAATTTGACATTGCTCTTTAAAATTAATTAATTTATATATTTTGACAATTTACAAAATGTTAAGGTATATTTCCTTATTATCATTTTAATTCATAGGATCATTCCTAGTAGTGGTTAATTGTGTTATCTTATATAAATCTTGGTAGTTTACAGGATTTATAAGTGAGTTATACTATTTTATATTGGTTCTCTGATTTCACCAAATGGCCTAGATTTTAGAATTTTATATTTCTTTCTTTCTCAAATAATTTAAACTTAATTCCTCCTCTGACTTTACATAATTACAATTATATGAAAATAACATGATTTATAACTTATTGTGTTGTGTAGTAGTTAATTAACACTACATATTTAAAATAAATAATTATGAACATGGTTTAGCAATCTGCACAATTGAACATATTGCAGATATGGTTTGAACATATATCTTTTAACTATTTTTGAGCTAACATAGCATACCTATTAGAACATTATTACTGGTATGTAGGTTATTATTTATCAAACATAATTCTTTTTAAAACACATAACATAAATCTTATTTTCTAATAAACCTTACAAATACATTTATTTAACACATTGATTTTAGGACTGTGAAATAACAGTCTGTCTAAACATGTTACACTTATTCATACTATATTAGTACCAGTCCTTTCTGGTTTAAACCATTATTATTGTGATCCCCTACATAAGTAAACATTAACTCCCATACTCTATTTATTATCATTTTTTACAAATGTCTTGTAAATAAAGATTTACATTAAAATAATAAAATACTGGAAACCTTCCATTTTATTATTTTATTATGCTGTTTATTATTAGATTTTAAAGTTGTGATATAGCATACTACTAAGTTATAGTATCACCAACTTTAAGTTTATTGCATTTTTTTTTAAAAAACAACACTTACTCAAATTCACTTTCACTGTTGGTTCTGATATTTTGAGTCTTATTATCTCAGACCAGACCTTTAGTAATCATGGACCGTTAAGACTAGTTTATTTTCTTTATTACACAATAGCTTCAGCCGGTGCACTTCTTATAACGCTATACAGCACTTTAGTTTTCTCAATAATTACATTTTATAAGATTTTGGGTATGTTATACTTTCTTTTGCATAGTTTTTGTGGGTTTGGGATTGATAGTAGTTTATATAATAATAGGTTTTACTACGGTGTTTCTTTCATACTATTTCTTCCTCTTCTCCTGTCTTCCTTCTTGTCCTTCTTCGTATCTTCCTTCTGGTATTCATTCTTGTCCCTCTTCTAGTCTTCATTCTTGTCCCTCGTCTAGTCTTCACTCTTCTGTTCTTCCTTCCTCATTCTTGGGTAAACCAAGGTACTTGGTGTTATCACGACTGAGGTTTAGTTTGGAGTATTTAATTTATTCACTGAACTGACTTTATTCTTCTATACAGGTTTCAGGGTATTGTTTTCTTCCTGTTCATAAACTTTATTCTTCCCTCTTCTTGTTTTTGGGGTATTTTGGTATTCACCACTCTTTAATTGAATCTCTTTTTTCTTGATATTGTCTTATATAACTGGTTTACTGCTCTGAGCTTCCTGGGTAACTTACTGTTTTTATACTATGAGTTGATGAGTTGTTTCTATACTTTCTTTGGTTTTTAAAACAGTGGTTTTTATATATAATGTAGTGAGGATTTTTATTTTATTGTGGTTCATTCCTCTGATTTATTTAAATGTCATTCAATATTATTATAACATTTGTTGGTGTAATTAAACTTTATGATTTCACATGACTTAAAATGTAGTGGATTTTCTGTCACGCTACAATATATATATATATATACAGGGTCCGCCAGTGAAGCGGAAAATTTTGAAAGTCCAATAGTTCATTTTCTGCTCACGAGAGGGCGTGGAGGTTTTCGATTGTTGTTTTACATTTAATGCCATTTGATAAACATGGAGCAGTGGTCCGGTGCACAGCGTGCTTTCTGTGTAAAATCGTTTTGTAAGAATGGTGACTGTGTGACTTCTGTACAACGATTGTTTCATAATCATTTCAATATTCCATGACATGGAAGAGTGCCGACCGCTCATGCAATTATGTCATGGGTGAAAAAGTTTGAAGAAACTGGTTCCACATTAAACTTAAAGCATGGAGGAGCAACAAGGTCTGTAAGAACAGAGGAAAACATTGAAAGAGTTCGAGTAGCATTGACGCGTAGTCCACAACGTTCTGCAATGAAACATGCATCCGCACTAAACATTAGTGACACATCATTATGACGAATTTTGCATAAAGACTTATCTTTTCATCCTTACAAAATTCAAGTAATCCAGGAGTTGAAAGATGGCGATTGCTGGCTCGCAGGATTTTTAGCGAAGAAATATTGCGACGTGTATGTAAATGATGATGAAAACTTTATTCACCGCATGTTTATGTCAGATGAAGCACATTTTCATTTGAATGGATATGTAAACAAACAAAATAGTCGATATTGGAATGATGAAAGCCCAGGTGAGTTGCATGAGAAGCCATTACATATTCCGAAAGTTACGGTGTGGTGTGCAGTTTCATCATCTGGCATTATTGGGCCATATTTTTTCCAAGACGATAGAGGAAACACCACAACTGTCAATGCAGACTGCTACACACACATGGTCAGAACCAGAGGCGAAGTTACATGGAGGCAATTGAGGCAATGCCTACCCTAAAAAATTCTGTAGAATAAAAATTATAAATACGTATGAACTACATAACGTAAAGATTATACATTGTTACCGCGACTGTCAAATTTATTAGGCCGAAATGTGCTTTACTGAGCGACCACTAGATGGTGACAGGTGAGACTCGGCATAGCTCGTTTAAAGCGAATGAGGCAACCTGAACTTGCCTCAGCGTTTTTTGTATACATCGTATATAAGCAATGTGCCTTGTGATAAGGAAGTGAAGGGAGGGGGATTGTCCCGTGCTGTACACATAGAGCGTTGAGGCATGCCTCACTTCTGTGGTCCAAACATTCAAGTTAAAGCGCGCTGTGTTTATAAGTATGTTTATTTTATGCGGTTATTAAAAGTGTCCCTGTTATTCCGCTGAACTAACAGATGATCAAGATTGTTATTTGAATTATTTGTAACATTAAACATATATATAGAAACTAATCAAGTTTAAAAATTTGAAGTTCAATCAGCTGTATTATTGTGTATGACTAATACAAGGATTGTTCAATAGAAACACGTATAGAGCTGTAAAGCATTTTTTATTCAAGGATTTTAAAAGAAGTCTCCATTAACATTAAGACATGAGTTCCACTGTTGCACCAACCTGTAGATTCCCTGCTAGTAAAATTCTTACGGCTGTTTGTGGAACCATTCGCTTACAGCAAACTCTACCTCAGCGTCCAATTTGAACCACCATCCTTTTAGTGATTCCTTAAAAAAAAATTTAAGATAAGATTTTTGCCTACCCATTCATTAACTACTAGCTTCGCCACTGGTCAGAACTTTTTTGATGCAACAGCTCCCTAGGTTTCCGGAAATTAATTTTTTCCAGCAGGATGGGGCCACAAGTCATACTGCTCGTGTGTCCATGGCTGCTTTAAGAGAACTCTTCCCGGATGGACTCATATCCAGATATGGCAACATCTCGTGGCCTGCAAGATCCCCAGATTTGTCCGCATGCGACTTTTTTCTTTGGGGATTTCTGAATAGCAGGGTGTACATCGATAGACCACACACCATACCGGAATTAAAAACGAATATCAGACAAGAAATTGCACGGATTCAACCTGACCTGCTTCGTCGAGTGATGGAAAATTTTCGGTCAAGATTAGAAGAATGTTTACAAAGAAATGGCTCTCACTTGAGCGGCGTTATTTTTAAAAAGTAAAATAATGGCATACTTTACTCAACTCAAATCTGTAAAAAAAATTCTGATAATAAAAGTTTCATGAAAAAATTGGGTACTTTTAATTTTCCCGCTTCACTGGCGGACCCTGTGTATTGTTACAACACAAAAAAGCCACCCCAATACCAGGGAAAAAACTATGCATCAACTATATTAAATGTTTAACTAATTAAATAAAATGACTATGACGAGACAAATGACTATGACCCAACCCAAGTGATTGACTCAATAAAATGAAATAAAATGAGAAGATATAATAAGACACAAACAAATGATATAGAAAAGGAAATGAGAAATAGTAAAATCAAATGATAATTATTAGAATCAAATAAATAATAAATGTAAATGATAATTATTAAAATCAAATAAAGTAAAGACAACCAAAGTACACTAACCAAAGAAATAGAGATTAAATGTTATAAATAACTCTATAATGTATAACTAACCATTATGAAGTGAGAGATAGATAGATAGTGAACATGATTAAGTGAGAAAAGAGAAATTAATGTTAGGGAACACCCACTAGTAACACTCAAATACTATAAAAAAGTGCAAAGTGCCAGTGTAAACCCCCAAAATAAATAGAAAACCCTACTGATAGGTATAGACACCTAAACACCAGTGATAAACACTACAGTTTAATGGTGAAAAGTGCTAGAAAATAAGAATATTGTTGTTATTAGGATTAAGAGTGATTGTAGATTAGGAATACAATGGTATTCAGGGAAAAAATCCCATGAGGAGTCAAAATATTAGTGTTACCATGGTTAGATAGTAAAGTTTAGAAAAATATACTAAAGAATAGAAAAGCAAAATAAGTAAAACATCCTATATTCAAAGGGATAATTAGTTAGATAACGTAAATGGTGTGATAATGTTAGTCACCAAAAAATAAATAAGAATAAACAAAATATAAACAAGATTAGCATAGTAACTGTTAAAAGATTTGTTCAATTAAGTTTATGAGAAGGAATATGGCTGAAAGAGGTATACAGACCATAAACCTAAATGTTGTGTTATTTTTTTATAAATAATAGTAAATAATAGACAAGTTATAAAGTAAAGAGATAAATTCTTACGAACTTAATAATACTGGACAAGCCAGTTAGAAAAGCATAGACAGGCCATGATTTTGTAAATTAATGAGAACATACAATTATTATAAAGCAACCCAAATCAATTCAGAAAGTAAACAAATCATTTGTGACACAAAACAAAACAATGTATAAAGGTAAAATAATATTTAATTTGTGTAAAATAAGAAAATATAGCCAATTACTACTTAGGCCTATAAAATGCCTAACTGTATAAATCCAAAATCAACAAATTATAAGAAATTAAATATAGTATTAGCAAATCCAGGGCAAGTAACTAGTTCGTGATAATTAGTGAATCATATTGAAATGTAAAAGTTATATTAAGGACATAAAATAAGAAAGAAATGTAATTACATAATAATAACATAATTGTCAAAACATTAATACATAAGCAAACCCAGCTTTGAGGGATGTCAAAATGATCTTTGAAAGAAAATAGGAACAGTTGTGATAATATCTCATACATAGATAAGAAGACAGAAGAATAATAGCAATCAGAAGATATTTATTCATTTTGAATAAAAATTCAAAAATTATAACAATGGGCATAAGTTATGAATAGCCAATGAGAGTCAGACAGTTGCCATAACAACCGAACGTTATTTATTAGATTTCCATTAAAAAACAGTTAGTTCATTATTGAAACTCAAGACGAAGGGACGCCAAGCCGTATATGACTCAAATTTTAATTTAAAACAATAAAAAGTAATCCAAATTTTATAACATGAAGAAACAAGAAGTATGATGAGGAATTAGTCCATCCAAACGAGGCCAAGGACCAGATTATTAAATTCAAAATTAATAATTTCGACCAACATATACGAAAAAGACGCCAGGCGGAATTAAATTCCAAAATGAAGGAAGATTGATGACCAAAAAAGGACCCAACCTATTTCAACAGAAGAACTCTTCACCATAATGCAACCGATTTGATAAGTATTGCTGAATTACCCGAATTTACGGAATAAATTATTACTAACTTTTTCTCACAACTCTATTAACTCTCACTATGAACTGATGATCCAATTTCTTTCAAGGATTAATTAAAAATAAAACACTAAACTTATATGAAACCAGAATATAACCTGCATAAAAATTACGAACTTTTGACACACACACTTTTTAATACTTCTGGAACAAATTGTAATAACACCTTATAGTATATGTACCAGTAATGTAAGGTAGTGTACTTTATTGTAATCATATCAATATTTTTTCGTAACCACAAAAATCCCGATTGATTGAACGAAATTAAAATAAACATTTATAGACGCTATGTCTAACTAAATCGTTCTGAATCAACTTTCGCCTACCTTGGGAATTAATTGTCTCTTATTGCCGGAGCAACTTTGTTTAATAACAACATATAATTTTGTATAAAAATGAATAACAACTAATCACAAGTTAATAAACTAGTACAGAGTTGTAACCACTGTTCTTTATTTCATAGTAAATTGTATTATATGATTTGTGTACATTAGCGATGAGCGACAGTGACGGTAAACGCTAGGCATCGGAAACTCTGCGAACTACCAGCAAGATTAATAAACCCGCACGTGGCAGGAGTAATTTGAATTCACCATACCGTCATAGAACGAACGCTCGATAGTCCTATTTTTTAATTGTTTTCAGATTAAACAATTTGGCGCCACCCGGGAAATACAACCACATATTAAAGGACAGGTACTTTAATATGTAATTGTAATTCCCGTGTGGTGCCAAATTGTTTAAACACAAACAATTAAAAAATATGAAAATCGAGCGGTCGTTCTGGACGGTATGGGCTGATTCGAATTACCCTCGCAATTTGCGGGCGTATGAATCTAGCTAGTAGTTCGCCGTGTTGCCGACGTCTAACGCTTGCCGTCAATTTCACTCGTCGCTAAAGTACACAAATCTTATACTGCAATTTACCATGAAATAAAGAACGGTGGTTACAACTCTGTACTAGTTTATTAACTTGAAATTATCTGTTATTCAATAAAATACAAAATTATATATGGTTATTATACAAAGTTGCTCCGGCAATAAAAAGACAATTATTCTCAGGTTGGCGAAAGCTGATTTAGAACGGTATTCGACATGGCGTCGACAAATGTTTATTTTCTATCGTTCGTTAAATCTGAGTTCTTTTGGTTACAAGAAAATATTAATATGATTATAATAAAGTACACTACCTTACATTGATGGTACTTATATACTATTAGATTTAATTACAATTCGTTCCTGAAGTGTTAAAAAGTGTGTGTTAAGAGTTTGTAATTTATACCCAGTTATTTTCTGGTTTTATACAAGTTTAGTTTTTTATTTTCAATTAATCCTTGAAAGAAATTTGATTATTAGTTCGTAGTGAGAGTTAATTGTGTTGTGAGAAAAAGTTAATAAGAATTTATTCCATAAATTCGGGTAATTCAGCAATACTTATCAAATCTGTTGAATTAGGGTGAAGAGTTACTCAGTTCGAAATAGGTTGGGTCCTTTTGATCATCAATCTTCCATCATTTATGCATCTGAGTACGTCTGGCTTCTTTTTCGGATAAGGTGGTTTAAATAATTAATTCAGAATTTAAAAATGTGGTCTGTGGTCTCGGTTGAATGGACTAGTTCTTCATCAGACTTCTTGTGTCTTCATTTTATTAAGTTTTGATTGATTTTTGCCTATTTTAAATTAAAATTGAGTCGACTATGGTTTGGCTTCTATAGGTCTTGAGCGTCAATAATGAGCTAACAATTTTTAACGGAATAATAATAAATAACGTTCTGTTGTTATGGCAACTGTCTGTCTTCTCATTGGCTGTATAAACATACATCAACATAGCTGGAAACCCACAGAGGGGAAATTTCCCCTCCGCTGACAAACTTCCCACTACTACGTGAGTACGCGTGTACTAGTTGGTACAGTCACCACTGCAAGCAGGGTTCGGAACGCTTTGTTTGTGTCAGTGTTTATTTAAATTTCAATAATTTAAGAGCTGTTTTAAATATAAAAATTGCACACTCGTGCGCTCATAGCCCCCAGGTGGTAGCAAATATGCCTTATATTTTTATGTCTTAAGAAAAATATCCACTGTCCCTTTAAAAATAGAACCAAACAACGAAATGCAAATACTACTGGTAATTATAAGCTACTGTAATTTCTAAATTTTGTTATGCAAATTATTTTCTATTTAATGTTTTTGGATCTAAAGAACAACATTTATAATCGTTAACGTACTACAAATTAAACACAGAACACTAACAAAGTATACCGAAAATTATTGTAAATTATTGTAAAATTATTGTACGCCTATAAATATGCCGACATTATCAAATTAATCCATTCATCACCTCACCCCACTGTTATTTTATGCAATAAAATAGATCATTGGAACTATGTACTATAGAAGTAGCCCTACACAAGACAACGAAAATGAAAAATGGAATTATGTTTATACAAATTACCTTTAATGATTCCAAGGATCATCTTCAGGGCTCTTTTTCATTTCATGTCAGTAGACGATCAGTAATATGCAGTCCTATGGTCACAAATAATTGCTAACTGTTCAAATAGAAAATAATAAATTTTTTACTGTGCAAGTCATATAGTAATATGACTTTTTTTATAGTAATGTACTTTTTTGTAACAAAAAAATTTTCAACTAAGTTAACAGCTATGACAGCAGGTAAACCACACTTCACATTAAGACTTCAATTCCTGATAGAGTTTCTTCACTGTCCGTGTCCATTTGACTACATCCGCTGGCATCATCCTCATCTGTGTCACTGGTTTCCCCTCCAAGTTGAATGATGAAATTTTCAACAGCGTTTTCTATTTGTGGTTGAGATGTAACGTAGTCTTCTTCAACCTTTTTTACATGGTCACATTTTTTTTTGCCAGGATTCTCTGGTGATTTCCCTGAATTTTTGTACTGTTAGCTGCTTCACGTCTTCAATTGTAAACGTTGTGTTGTTGGTTGCTACCCAGTTCTTCACCTCGGCCCAAATAAGTTCTATTGGGTTGAGCTCCGGATGGTATGGAGGTAAGCGCAATACAGTGTGGCCGTGTTGTTGAAGGAGCGAATCGATTACATATTCTTTGATCCTTGGTTTATGTAACGAAATCAACTGCAGTAACTGTACCTTCAGCATCGAATCATCGAAAGATATTCGGTTACTTTGAAGCCACTCTTGCATTTTACTTTTAGTTGAAGCGGAGGTTGGACACTTTTTTGACTGTACATTATGGTATGGTGCATTGTCAATGACAAGTACACTTTTTTCTGGCAGGTTTGGTATTAATTTTTCTGTCAACCACTTTTGGTAGTTTTCAAAGTTCATTGAACCGTGATAGCCTCCTGAACACAGACTTGATTTCCACATGGTGAAGCAGTTTTCAATTAAACCCATCTCTCCTCCCGCATGAATTATTATAAGTCTTGCTCCTTTAGTGAGGGGTATAGCGACAACTTCATTGTTATTGTCTGCCCACGATTTCTGGCTCACATGTGACGAGTGAATATAAGTCTCATCCATGTAAACTACTGGTCGCCCTTCTTCTCTGTATTTCCTAATGTTTTTTAAATATTCGTGTCTGTGGAAGGCTATGTGTTGTTGTTCAATAAGTACATGTCTGTTGTTTCTCGTCTTTTTCCATTTAAAACCCAACTGTTTGATTACTGTCCTTAATTTTGTCTTCCCTCCATTAAACCCTATATCTTTCACTAATTTTGAATGTAATTTTGGTAGTGTAGGTAGAGATTTTTCGACGAGGTAAAAGCTGTTGATCGTTCGGAGTATAACAGATTTATCAAAATCGTCCAAATCTGTCACAGGGTTTTCTCTCTTCCTTTTCTTATTTGGCGTTTAAAATAATGGTTGCCCTTCGCTTCTCTGCCTCTTCGCTTCCTGGTTTATTCTCGCTAGTGTCATCCAACTTACACCAACTGCAGCCGACACTCTTTCTCTAACTTTTTTACAGTCTATTAAAAACCCTCCATGATCTGCTTCCTTCTTCATAAACTCCATCACATTGTATATAACTTCGCGAGTTTGGCTTTTAAGCACCTTTCCCGACAACTTACTCATTGTTAAGCAATCACTAATAACAAAAATTAAAGATATAAAATGTATCGCGACGAAAAACAATACAAACAAATTAGTTTTAAATAACATCACAGAAAGGTAAACCTAATCACTAAGATAGCTATTAAAATACAAAACCACAGCACAGATTGCAAAACACAACACACAACAGCAACTCAGTAACTTTTGGAATGCTTGCAGACTGTACGTGTAAACAACACCACACTTACAGTCACACTGTATGGTGGGAGACGCTCATTCATTGCGCATGCGCTAACCAGGCAACTTCCTAAATTGATGTGTGTATACATTTGTATCTATTGTTATGATATTTGAATTTTAATTCAAAATGACTAAATATCTTCTGATTACTATTATTCTTCTGTCTTCTTATCTATGTATGAGATATTATCACAACTGTTTATATTTTCTTTCAAAGATCATTTTGACATCCCACAAAGCTGGGTTTGTTTATGTATTAAAGTTTTGACAATTATGTTATTATTATGTAATTACATTTCCTTCTTATTTTGTGTTTTTAATTTAACTTTGACATCTTAATATGATTCACTAATTGTACTTAACTAGTTACTTGCCCTGGATTTTCTAATACAATAGTTAATTTCTTATAATTTCTTGATTTTGGATTTATACAGTTAGGCATTTTATAGGCCTAAGTAGTAATTGGCTATATTTTCTTATTTTCACAAATTAAAGATTATTTTACATTTACATATGTGTTGCTTGGTGTCACTTATGACTTGTTTACTTTTTGAATCGATTTGGGCTGTTTTATTATAATTGTATGTTTTTATTACTTTACAAAATCATGGCCTGTCTATTATTCTCTAATTTCTTTTCCTGTGTTATTATGTTTGTAAGAATTTATCTCCTTACTTATCTATATTGCCATTTTTTATAACTTGTCTATCATTTAATATTACTTATAAAACATAACACAAAATTTAGGTTTATGGTCTGTATACTTTTTTCAGCCATATTCCTTCTCATAAACTTAATTGAACAAATCTTTTAACAGTTACTATGCTAATCTTGTTTATATAATTAATTATTTTGGTGACTAACATTATAACACCATTTATTTTATCTTACTAATTATCCCTTTGAACATAGGATGGTTTACTTATTTTGCCCTTATATTCTTTAGTATATTTTTCTTCTAAACTCTACTATATATTTTTTCTCTACCTAACCATTGTAACACTAATATTTTTAATCATTATGGGATTTTTACCCTGAATACCACTGTATTCCTTCTCTACAATCACTTTTAATTATAATAACAAGAACATTATTAATTTATTGGTATTTTTCACCATTAAACGGTAGTGTTAATCACTGGTTTTAGGTGTCTATACCTATCTGTTGGGTTTTCTATTTATTTTGGGGTTTACACTGGCACTTTGCGCTTTTTTATTGTACTTGAGTGTTACTAGTGGTTATTCCCTAATATCGAATTCTCTTTACTCACTTAATCACCTGCACTCCCTACCTATCTCTCACTTTTGGGTGTTTTATTGTTTTATTCACAATTATTAGTTATACTGTTAACAAGTTTCATGTTCAGATTCTCTTATCATTATATAGTTATTCATAACATTTAATATCTATTTCTCTGGTTAGTGTACTTTAATTGATATTACTTTATTTGATTTTAATATTTATCCTTTACATTTATTATTTGTTTGAGTCTTTTTCATCATCATTTGAGTTTAATATTTCTCATTTTCTTTTCTTTATTATTTGTTTGTGTCTTTTTCATATACCTTCTCATTTTTATTTTCTTTTATTGGGTCAATCACTTGGGTTGGGTCACAGTCATTTGTCTCGTCATAGTCATTTTATTTTCCTTCATTTAATATAGTTGATTCATAGTTTTTTCCCTGGTATTGGGGTGGCTTTTTGTGTTGTAACATAACCCCTCTCCATCAAATTGATCATTTTGGTAAAACACTAGCATAGTTTTTTATGAAATTATCAGTTATATATAATTTTTTCCTTTTTCTTCTTGTTTATTTCTTCTTTCTTGTTTCTCTTCTTACTTGTTCCACTCCTTTTTATTTAGTTATTTTTTAGATCTGTTTTTCCTTATTTCCATTAGTGCGTTCTCCCTGTTATATATAATTTCCCTAACTTTTAGTAGCTGGTTTCATCCATTACTACCTTTTTTTCTGAGATCAGAGGAACATCATCTCTGCTCAGTTAATTGGACCTATTCTCAGTCAATCTTAAATACCTTTTTGTCATCTTGTGACTTTCATTAATAATAATATTTTGGGGATTATCCACTTCATGGTTCTTTAGATCATTTTAACTTTTTTCTACTCATTCTTCCTTCCGCTGTACCTTTGCTATATTCTGTTATCTACTCACACAGTTGATTGTTTTTATTTATTTAGTTGTTAATTTCATTATTTCTAACTTTTAATTGGTTTGTTTTTCTTTTCTTCTCGTGATCATTTTAATTATTTTAGACATTTTTTCTTTTCTTCTCCTTTGTTGATTACCCTTAGTGTTGCTTTAGCCACTTGCTGTACATTTGCTTTAGCTATTATTTTTTTTTCTTGTACCAGTTCCTTTTTATTCTTCGTATTGTTTAAATTAGCAGCCATCCTTACTATTTCTTTTATGAATTTGCTAACTGCTATAATTTTTTTTTTTTTTTTTTTTGTTCGACTAAGCTTTTTGTCATTACTGACATCTTCAGGTCTTAAACAACCTTTAAGACCTGAAGATGTCAGTAATGACGAAAAGCTTAGTCAAACAATAAAAAATTATAGCAGTTAGCAAATTCATAAAAGAAATAGTTCCTTTTTACTTTCTCTGAATATTCTATATTCTTCACAATTTTATGTATTTGTCTTGGCAGTTCTTGCTTGGTTCTATATTTGTTTATTTTAATTGGTCTCCTTTCTAATTCTATTATATTATTAATTCTTGTTTTGACTTTATTTGTTTATTTTGTTTTATCTCATATATTTTTGAAATATTATTGTAAGTTGGTTGTACTTACTATTTAGGAATTTTGTAGTTTATTCCTTTATTTTATCTCTTATTTTTTTATTTTACCTCATACGTTTTATAAATAATAGCGTAAGGTGGTCTTACATATTTTTTGAATTTTGTAATTTATTATTATGATTGTTCATCCTTCCTCGTAGAACTTCTTGATGTAAACTTGGTTATATACTCCTTTGATCTTACTTCATACGTATTGTTGCCATTGTCTTTTGTTATGACATAAGGTCCTACGTATAACAAGAATAGTTTCTTGGCTATACCTTCGAATGTACTAGGTAGTTCACGATTTTTTATTAGACTTTTTCTCCTAAGTGATATTTAATTACTTTTGTCTGGTTCAGTGAATATTTGTTTTTTTTTTCTATCTTCTCCATGATTCTGTTGTAGTATTTATTTTCTTCACACGGGTCTTCTAGGTTGGTTGGAAAGTCTATCAAATCCTGTATCTCTCGATGTGGCTTTCTTCCAAACATCATAGAATATGGGGTGTTTTCAATGAAATGGTGGTAACTTATGTTCAAAAATTCTTCTGTTGATATTAAATATTTTTGCCATTCTCTCTGTTTATCATAACAGTATGTTCTCAAAATGCGTCCCACCTCTCTCAATACTCTTTCAGCGGGATTACTGCTTGGGTGGTATACGGACGTTTTGTATGTTTTTATATTTACAGTAATTCCAATAATTTCTCTCTCCACCTTTTTCCTTTAAACTGTGTTCCGTGATCGGTTATTATTGTATACAGTTTTCCAACTTCAGTTATGTATTTGTTTTTTATTATTTCCAAGATTTTCTTTGTGGTTGCTCTGTTTATAGCATATAATTTGGTGTATTTGGTGTAATGGTCAAATAGAATCACAATGAACTTGAATCTATGCCTCCCTCCGCTACGTGGGAATGGTCCACATATATCAAGAAACACTTTTTCAAGTTCATTATTTGATGTGATGGGTATCATCATTCCATCCTTTCTCTCATTATTGGTTTTAACCATTTGGCATATAGTGCATGTTTTGATATTTTTAAT
Source organism: Magicicada septendecula (assembly GCA_034769895.1). NCBI lineage: Eukaryota > Metazoa > Arthropoda > Insecta > Hemiptera > Cicadidae > Magicicada > Magicicada septendecula. Next base: position 736,223,450 of record CM068367.1, read on the forward strand.
CACTTTTCGTATTATACTTTTAATAAACATTTCTTCTTCCAAAGCTTTGACTATTTTTAAAGTTCCCATGTGTCCGTATCTGACATGGTAGTCCTTAATTAATTTATTTTCTAGAGATGTTGGAACTACTATAGGTGTACCACAGACAAAAAATAGTTCCAGTGCGCATGCGCTGGCTTGGCGGAGAAGGCTCTCACCCCCACCATGTCCGTTAACAAACTTGACGGCTGTGTAAGCGGCCGCAGCGGGGACTGTGTTATTCAGTTAGATGTTTATACATATTTATGAATAATTTGAGATTTTGTTTAATATATAGGATTTCTTCACAAATAGCCTACAGCAAAACATCCATTACCCGTTTTAATTCGGAATGTGCAAAGCACGGTTGTCAGAAAACACGGTTAATCCACTGATCCTTCCATGTGTCGTTGTGGCTCCCGGAAATTGTAACAATGAGCATAATTGCGTCCACTATAGGATCGGAACTGATCATCATGTGTACACATATCCACCGCATACTTCCGTGCATAATTTACACGTACTGGACGAACGGGTAGTAATTTTGAACAAAAATATTTGTGAGGATGAGAACAAATAGGTATTGTAAATAATGAATAGAGACGTAAACTGATAAAATATACTTTATTTCGATTTATGTGATGTGTAATTTTGTTAAAATAAACGTGTGCAGGAAAAATATTACGTATGCAACAAAAGAATATTCTAAAAACACGTGTACAGAGAAAACGAAACTTAATCACAAAAACACTACGAGCTTTTCCATTAAATTAAAACGGTAATAATTTTTCAATGCCGCAATTACACCCTGGTTCAAGGACTCACAAAAACTAAAGAAAATTGAATTTAAAAACAGCTTTTATTTCATCATCATCCAATAATAGATCTGATTATAATGGGTGGAGAAGGACGTTATCAATTAATAAAACTGCCTTATTCAGTAAACCGAATGACAACTGTTTAAAACCATGATTTTAAAATGTGTCTGTCCATATGAACACCTTTTTTGATGATGATAATAAGATGATAATAATGAACCACCAAAAGACTTGTGTCAATTTTTCGTCAAACATAGCTGCTTTTTTGCTTTCTCTATAACTTGCAGTTTTAATTTATGCGTACCGGCAGCGATAGTAGCGCATTAAGTAGTCATTCTCTCTTTGCTGATTTTGTGTCAAACAACGTTTTTTCGGCAGCAAAAGTGTTTTACAACATACGATGATGATTGAGAATGTATTTAAATTATTAAAGTAGATATTACATTGGCAAAATTTCAGTTACTAGATAAAAACATTTAACTGTGAAAATACATCTATTCTAGACGAAATAATTCATGCAAAAGGCTGTATTTCACTTTGTCTGGCTCATTACCATCTCGATCTGAATCCTACAGACCTCGTCTGGGGAGATATTAAAGGAGAACTTGCACGTAATTGTAGTGAATTATCTTTTGACAAAAAGCAGAATTGTTGTGCAAAATATTTAAAAATTGTACAATAGAAAAGTTGAAAAAGTATTGTGCCATACAACAAAAATTGAAGAACTGTAGTGGATTACGGACGATTTTATAGACGAAGAAATGGACAAAATAATTATTTTTATGAGAGAAATTCACATCCAAGTACAAATAAATATTCAGATGACGAATAGGCAAGAAAAATGGATACCATAAATATTTATCATTTATTTTCTTATTATTACAATAATTAAAAATAATTAAAGTTAGTATATCATTTAAAATGTTTAATGAACATTAATTTTTGCTACTGTGATAGGCACCTCGATTTACACAGGCGGTTGCTTTATGAATTGTTTTTATAGTATGTCTTACATAAATTTTAGGGTTGGGTTCTATTAATATTATTTTTAAATTATGTACAAAAAAAGGATTTTTAGAATTTGTTAATATATTTTATAGGAACGTGCATAATTATATTATGATTTGTTACTTCCATAGTCTGTTGCAAATTAATAGTACACGTAAGTTACCGCACACTAGGAACGAGTTATTGCCGGTATACAAATATCACGTGTAAAATACTGCAGTAAACAGTGTGACTGATGACAATGGAGGGGGTAACATTCCCCCTTCGTTGTGACGTGGTTGTGGTGGCAATCCCTACTCCAACTATTTTTTGTTTGCGGTCGAGCTATAGCTTCCAATTTCCATGATTCCTTTTGATTTTGATGAATAACACATCCTTATGTATGCAATAAATTCTGTTAATAATTTCTTCTGATTCCATCACTCTCCTTCGTATGTTGGCTAATTTGGTATCTTGTTTCTGCTGTTGTATGATCTCATTTACTATCTCTTCCAGGTCCTTTCAATCCTTTAATATATAATACACCTTGGCGATATTCTCCTTTTCTCCTTCAAATGTCTGATTGTCAACATTTATTCTGGATAATTTGTCGGCCGCTACGTTCTTCCGGCCTGGAATGTATTCCCACATGATGTGGTACTCTTGCAGAGCGAGGATCCAACGGGTGAGTCTACCATGACTTAATTTACATTGTTTAAGAAATGATATCGATTTATGGTGCTTCTGACTGTGATGTGGTACCCTAGGATGTATGTTCTAAATTTTCCGCACGCAAACACTATACTTAACAACTCCTTTTCCGTAACATTGTAGTTACGTTCACAACTATTTAACATTCTGCTGGCAAAGCTGATGACCAGGTGGTGTCCTTCTTTATCCTCTTGATACAGTTCAGCGCCCAGACTGACGTCACAATTCAGATAGAAGGGTTGCTCAAAGTTGGGATGATGCAGCATCACTGTTTCTAAAAATTTTTGCTTTGTGAGTGTTAGTATCGCATCCTGTTCGGTTCCCCAGGTCCACTTGTCTTTAGATGAGAGTTGTTTTGAAAATTTGACAGTAAAAATTGGAGTAGTTATTCTGAAATTTACGGTAGTAGTTGCAAATACCCAGGAAGAATTGCAACTGCTTCTTATTTTTAGGGGCAGGGAATTTCTGGATGGTTCATGGTTTCTACAATAATAATTCTTTACGACTGGGTCTTGGTTCAATGCTGTCGGTGTAGGGTTGCAGTTTACTATTTTTGCTGACCATATTCCTCTTTCAGATGTTAAAAACACTATCCCTTGTTGTAGGTTTATTATGGCTGAGTGTTGTCGTAATACGTCGCACCCTATAAGTATATTGAATGGTAGTCCACTCGCTACCAGGAAATTGGTATTTCTGGTAAGTTCTGGCTGTTTAATTCCAGTGAGACTTGCTTTCTTACAGTTTTGTTTTGTTTTCCTGTTGCTCCTATTATGATTATGTTATTAATCGGCAATGTGGGTATTGGTAGTTTGCAGTTAGCTTGTATCCGTTCTAGCTCGGTCTGGTTTATTAGGGAGATGTTTGACCCTGTGTCAATCATGATGATGGTTAGCGATCCATTTATTGTGGCCTGTATGTGAACTATTTCATTGTTAATTCTTGGCAGCTGGTTGTCCTCTTCTTCCAGGAGTTCTTCTCTTATGTTTTTTAGATAATTATTTGAGCCAATAGTTATAATTTTATGATGGTTTCGTCGCGTCATTTGTCTTAGTAACCCAAGTGATTGGTCATGTGAAGGGCGTTCCTTGGTTCTCACTGACCTTGTTAGTTTAAATCTTGTGGTACGGTGTTGGCCCGATTATCTGACTGGTTCATCGCTGGTTCATTTACAGGCTCTGGTCGAATACTCATATTGTTTCCTGACGTTTCAGTGGTCCTATTTCCTTGAAATGGATCATTACTTGAGGTTGATGCATTATACCAGGAGTTTGCCGGTGTATTCGGGCAGTACCTCCTCTGGTTTGGCTGACTCCTTCCATTGATAAAGTTGACCTGTCGCCATTCATCTCTGGTTCGGTTATTCCCATTTCCCCTATTGTACTGATAATTCGGGCCATAATTGTTACCTTGGTAATTACTGTTATTGGGGTGGCCGTTAGGACGTTGGTTTGGTCCATTTCCTCGGTAATTATTATTTTGATTGGTTCCGTAATATGCTGGATTACCCTGATTGTAATTTGGGCGGTTGCCCCTATATTGATTGTTGTTATTATTCCGGTTTGGGTCACCTTGGTTGTTATTCTGGGGGTTGTTATTTGACGGGTTGTAACTCGGTGGGTTTCGGTTCTCATTCCACCGGTTGTATTTCATATTGACTATCCTGTTGCGCTTATATTGACCATCATTCTCATGATCTTCTAGTAGGCTTGCCATACTTTGGATGGTTTTAATTTGGCCTTGTCTTCTGGCCTTTTGAACGGCATCCTCATAGTGGTACCCCAGTTGTATTACCAATGATTCCTCCGGTATTCTTGGTTCCAGATTTCTAGCTAAGCACACCTTGCCAAGAAAGTATGATGTTAGGGTGTGTCCCGCTTGCGGTTCATATCTTCCATTACTGATATTGTTCCGCACCACGTTCTGGGTCGACTCTGACCAATACTTGTAGCGGAACTGTTTTTTAAAATCCTCCATGTTGTTTATTTCCGGTCTTGTCGCCATCCACCAATTGTCATGGGTGTCTCGGAACATCTCGTCAATCAGGCTGCACACTGTTGTCCATCGAGTTTCCTGGTTCTTTTCTATCATTTCCTCGAATCTTTTGAGGAATTCCATTGGGTTGCGCCGGTAGCTTCGGAAATTTATTAGCTCCCGGTTCTCGCTGGTTATTATGTGGGTGTTGTTACAGGGTTTGTCTCTCAGCGCATCTAGCTCTTCCTGCATCTGTCTTTCTCGTTGGTTGAGCCCCTGGATCTTCTCTTTGTTTTCCTTGATTTGCCCGTCCACTTGGTTGAGGTTGGTATATACTCTTTCTACCCTTTTGCTGACATCGGTTTGTATTTCCTTATGTTTTTCTTCCAACCTTTTGAGCACTACTTGTTTGTTTCTGGTGCATTCGATTGTAGCTATTTGTTGAAGTTCCTCGATCCTATGCTTCCTATGTCCTTCCTCTCTTTAATTATTTAATATACCAATTTCTTCTATATCTTAATTTATTAGGTGTCGTGGGATAGTTAATTATGACTACCTTATCTCTCTATTTAATCTAAAAGTGTTGGTGTGTATGAAACTTATGTATGTTGGGTATTATTCAAAAATTCCGCTCAAGCCTATTCTGCTTTGCAGAGAATAAGAGAAATTTCGTATGTAATTCTCCTCTCTTTAATACCGGAGGAGTCCACAACTAGTGCTGCAGTTCCAAGACAAAGGAAATTTAGAGGTTAACCCACCGCGTATGGTGATTAATGGTTAAACTCTCTATCGGTTTGTTTCTTATTCACACTTCATTAAAAAATACATAAATGATAAGATATTGAAATTATGCAATGATTCTTTATTAGTTCAAATATTTAACATCCAATAAGATTGTTCTTACTTGAGATACGAAAAGGCTATAAGTCTGAGTTAATCGATTATCGATCGGTACAATGTTTTATATTAAAATTCAGTTATGATTGTTTTTATAATTATTTTAGATACAGGGCGTGAAGGTTCTTTCAACTGTTGGGAAGATTTAAAAATACATAAATAGGAATGCAAGATATTACAAGATTAAAGTTTATTTTATTTAATATTATTTAAATAATTGAAGTTTACTGTTCGCTGGACCATGCAACTCGAGAAGGCTGTTCACATCTAACCTTGTTAGTTGTCATTCAGTATCAAATGCAGATGAGATGATTTTCTTCAGTCTTGTCTTCAAAGTCGTAATAAAAGTGGAATCCTTGGTCCTGGGTTGATGCAGAAATACCGCTCCTTTTGTTCACCAACGGCCAAACTTGTGATTACGTGCTTTGACAAACTCCGAATCCAAATACGTTTTTCTATTGTATGATGTAAACTGCGATGTCCAATGTGATTTGATGGTTATTCTATTTTTGTTTGGTTTAGAGGATTAAATCCTTACACAGGTAGTTCTTTATCTGGTTTTATTACTTCATTCAATTAACATTCGTTTCATGATCTGATATTGGGCAATCCAAGTCATTCCTTTGAATTTAATTACTTATTATCGTTTTATACTATCCAATTAGACAATTTGGTTAATGTTTATTTGGCCCAAATTATGGTAATTAGTCCTTCATTGATTGTGAATGTTGATGTATTTAATAATTTAGATTAATTCAGGTTTTTATTGACCATCTCTCGTGGTTAAACTCTTCTCGTTCATGTCTTAAAATTCAATAATCAAAATCAACAACCTATATTCATTTTGTCGTCCATAGCAACAAACTTTTTTATTCTTATTCAATATTTTGTTATATAGTAATAATTTCATATAATATTCTTCCACTCATCAAAATAATTCCTTACTAAACTTCCATTATATCAGAATATAATCTTATTTATTGCTTGTTTACTAATTTCTATATATTCTGCTGGTTTTTCACTCTTAGCCTGTTTCTTTTGATAAATATTATTTTTCCGATATCAAACATTATCTATCGATATCATTGCACTGTGGCATTATCATAATTTGTTTAGTTTGGGTTTGTTTATTATTTATTATTAATTATTATTGGTTTCTACTAACTTATTGAATTATATTTAGTATTTGTTATTAAATTCTTTACCTAACCTTTCTGATCTGAGTGATTATACAGTGTTATTGGCTGTTAGGCCTGTTATTATACCTTGATCTACTTTTGAATTTAACTTGTTAACAACTATAGCCTTTTTATACAAGTTTACAAACATAATCAACTTTTAACTACGTACATGTACACAAATAATTATCTTTATGATATCTAACAATAACTTTATCTTGACCTATAGATCACACGTAAGAAAAATGAAATTAATTAATACTCAATAACTGAGTTCCACCACATTTCTACAACAGTAAACGAATAATACATATTACTTCATTATTTGATATTATATCAACAAGTAAGCTTTCATATGATAACACAAACTATAACATCATATTTATGATAATAACATAACATTATACAATTCATAATAAGTATTTTAGAGTAACTTATAACGTACATTATTGACTCATTCCTATCTATTTTCACACCATCAATTACTTTAAAATAGTCAATATTAGTTTTCTTTCTTACAATTTTTTATCAATGTTTTTTATTTATTTACCTCTCACTGAACATTGAGACTTATCACTATTATCTTTATTACATGCTTATTTTTTATTATCATTACTACCTTGCATTCTTATTACTTTTATACAATGATGAATTAATTTCTCTGACCCTTTTATTAGTGTGGGATATAAATATTTACTTCCCTATTCTATTTTTAATATTTTTCTTTATGTAACGTCGGGGACCGCATTTCTGTTGCATTACAATATATATATATATATATTTTTCTTTATGTAACGTCGGGGACCGCATTTATGTTGCATTACAATATATATATATATATATATATATATATATATATATATTATATATTGTAATGTAATGAAACTAAGGTCCCCTACGTTACATAAAGATTTATAATTATCAAAATAAAAAAACGCTAATTCTCCGTTGTAATAAAGGTCAGAAAAGTAAACCATTATTAAATAAATAAATAAATAACACCCAAATAAGAGTACAAGGTAATAGAAAAAAAAAAAAAATGTTTATAAATACAAACTATGAAGTGGTCAGTGAAAAGTGTAAGCGATAAACATAGTGTCAAATAACGTGAAAATAATATAGACAGTTTAGACTAATCAATTAATTAACTGAGAGTAGACTAATTAATTGGTATTTAATTTATTTTATATTAATGTGCATGTTATTATGTTTTATCATGTTGTTTTGTTATCATGGTATTTATGTTGTCTTTTGTATGTAGCAGATGTGAAGCAATTGCTTTAAGAAAGTATCAATTAATTGATGTTAATTTCATTTATGTTAACGAATATGACACCATAGAATTGGTGTTAAACTTTATAAGAGTAAATATTTTGGTACTCACATTAAATAAATAATAGAGGTATTGCTAGATTATATTTGTAAACTTGGCCAGTAAGGCATTAATTGTTGATAAGATGCCAAAGGGTTATTGTAATTATGTTATAAACAGAACAAGGGTTCTATACTAAAATAAGTAATAATAAATTAAAATCAGAATGAAACAAAAATGGAATGATTGGCCATAAGCCAGTGACACATTGTACAGGAAGTCAGGTCAGAAAAGTTAAATAATTAAAAAATGTAAAAACATTAAATGTAATATAATAAATTAAAAGACAGCAGTAGTAGTAATTAATAAAAAGATAAGTGACTTAAAATACAATAAAATCATAACACATGTAATAGAACAAATGGGCCCAAAATTAGTATTTTGTAATGAGAAGATAGTACATGTTAGACTAAGAAGATCAAGAAGAAAATACAGAAAAATGTATATAATTTAATAACAAATATTATGTGAAAGTTTTATATGATGTAATGTAACTTTAGTAAGGGAGTATTTTATTAAGTAAGTGCAAGAACATTTTTTTAATTATGGCTCTAGGATAACAAATATTATCCAATAACAGAACGAAGACTGGTTGTCAAGGACGACAAAATGCAAGAAGTTCTGTTTATTCAATTACACTCAATTGTTATATATTATTATATAACTGTGTTCCCCGGGTTATTTTGCCCCACTGTTGTGTTCGTCAATTTATTATACAACGGGTGTCTCCTCGTTAAGCCTCTCTGTTGAGAGTGCCAATTTATAAGGTATCTTATTTCAATATGTGGTATAATAACGTTTAAGTATATCCCAGTTCTCCCTTTTTTAATATAATTGTGTTATTGTGAGTGAAAATTATGTATAGAGTGTGTAATTCGAATTATTCGTTCAAGCCTATTCCGCGTTGAAGAGAAGAGAAGGAATTTTTATTGTCTTCTCATTCTCTTTAATATCCAAGCAGATACGGACTCTGTACAGAATATGATTAGAGACAATGTCAGCAATGGAAGGTTCAACATTAATCAAGAACAGTCCCCAACTACCTACTTTTTGGGAAAAGTGTGTCTGGCGGGTCATTTAGAACAGCGAATACCAGAGGAGTGTTTGGTGAACAAACTATCATACCATTTTGAAGAAGAAATAGTTTGCGCTAGACGCAGTGGGCAAGTAAAGACGGTAGGAGCGATGGAAACATTGTTAGCCAGCTATGAAATGGAAGACTATTATCAGAGGTCTCGAAGACAAAACGACTATTCGAACAATAGGAGAGAAGAGCAGAATAGAGAACTGCAAATGAAGCGAATCTCTATTGAATAGGTATAACCATAATAATTATAACCGAAATATTAATAACAATTATATGACTAGCAACTACCACAATAATAATTATCAAAACAATAACCATTATAATAACCCTAATAGTAACCGGTACAGCACAGGCCGAAGGAATTTTGACAATAGAAGAGACTATTGGAATAGTAACCGAGTGAACAATGACAGACGAAATCAACACGGTAATATAAGTCGAGATGATGACCTGCCTAGGAACCAAGAAAATAGCAGAGAGTTTAGACCAGATGATGGCAACCCAGGAAACACTGCTAGAGATGATCGTCCGCAGGATAGGGTGGAAAACTAAATTCAGCAGTGGAAATGTCAAGTAGCCCCTCACTGCTGGGATTGAAAGGGTGTACACAAACAAAAAAAGACAATAACAAAATTATAATCATTACAGAAAACAATTATTTGAAAAATATACGAGAGGATCTAACTGAAGAAGGGTTACCGTCAGAAAATAAAAATGACAACCAAATAATATATATAACGGCAGAATTGCAAGGAGTTATGACCGAGATGGTGATTGACACCGGGGCGAACGTGTCACTTTTAGACAAAGTAGAATATAACAGAATAAAAGAAGTATATAAGAAAAATATACCAACATTACCAGTCAATAACATGGTAATAATAGGTGCTACTGGCAGGCCAAACAATATGATACGGCAACAAGTAATGATGGAAGTATCCAGCAGAGGTAAAACTATTCCTATGGTGTTTATGGTAGTGCAAGGATTACCATTTAAAGCGATGCTGGGGTGTGATACGCTGCGGCGCCACTCAGCTATTATTGATATGGGCAGGGGAGAAATAACCCTGTACCATGAAAATGGGGAATGGTCAAGTGAAATAGTGGATCGGAAAAGTGCCACTCACCACCGACATTCTTTTACCCTAATACGTGATGACGGAACGGATTATAAAACACCCTTTGAGGAATTAGCCTGTGTTAAGGATAATGAATGGAAAGAAAAATTACAAGAAATTTATTCGTTTAAAGTTACCAGTACGAGCGAAGTGACACCGGAACAAAAAAATCAATTAGTAAAAATCTACAACAAATATAAAAAAGTATTTTCAGATTTGCCTGGAAAGGCTAAGGATTTCATTTGTGAATTGTCATTCAAACAACCCATTAACTTTAATAGGAAATCATATCCTATACCCCAGTCCCTAAAACAGCAGTGAGAAGGGAAATACAGAGTATGATAGAACAGGATATAATTGAGTATAGCTCATCTCCGTACACCAGCCCGATAGTAGCCATAAAGAAAAAGGACGGTACAGTACGCCTATGTTTAGATGCCCGAGAGATTAACAAAAATATAATTAATGATAGGACTTCACTAGGGGAAACTGAGGAATTAATGAAGAAATTTAAGGATTGTAAGTATATGAGCATTTGGGATTACGTTTGTGGATACTGGCAGGTGGAGTTGCATCCCAACAGTTGAAAATATGTTGCATTTTATTTGAGGGTAGAAATTACCATTTTAAACGTCTTCCTTTTGGATTAGTAAACTCTGTGGCGGTTTTCATCAAATGCATGGACCAGGTCCTGGGTAGGGAAGTGTTGGACTTCACAACGGTATATGTAGATGAGATATTGGTAACATCAACCACATGGGAAGAACATTGTCAACGTGTGGAAATGATATTAAGCAAATTAGAAAGAAGCAACATTACTCTTAAATTGAATAAATCAAAATTAATAACTAATCAGTTACAATTCCTCGGTTTCATACTCTCTGAAAATGGGATATCCACATCCCCTGAAAAAGTGGAAGCCATTCAAAACTTCACCAGACCAAAAAACATTCGTCAGTTGCAATCATTTCTAGGAGTGTGTAACTACTACCGCAAATTCCAAAAGAATTATTCCCAATTAACAACCAGGTTCAGACACTTACTATCATCTAAACATAAATGGAAATGGAATGAGAGAGATGATGAGACATTCAGTTTAATTAAAGAAAAATTTTACAGAACATCATTCTGCATCATCCTGATTTTAATAAGGAATTTTTTATAAATTGTGACGCAAGTGATGTAAGTCTGGGTGCTGAACTATACCAGGAAGACAGGGAAGGAAATCACCAAGTAATAAGCTTTGCCAGCAGGGTGTTGAATCAGTGTGAACGAAATTACAGTGTCACGGAAAAAGAATTATTGTGTGTGGTATTCGCATGCGGTAAATTCCGCACATACATATTGGGATATCCCTTAACAGTACGGTCCGACCATAAGTCCATATCATTCATACAAAGGTGTAAGTTAAGCAATGGGAGACTAACTCGATGGATATTGGCTCTCCAAGAATATAATATAACATGGGAATATGTGCCGGGTAAGCAAAACACCGTAGCCGACGCTCTATCTAGAGTGAACCTGGAGAGTGGTACTTTTGAGATTGAAAGGGAGGATGTTGGAAGAGTATATCATGTGGTAACAGCCAGAGAAGAACTAGTAGAAGTATTAAGGAAAATTCAGGAAGAGCAGTCAAAAGATCAGAGATTATCTACCATCCGGGAGCGCCTCACCAATAACGATACCATAATTGTACAATATTATCACATATATAACGGTTTAGTTTTCATAAAATCCCCTGTCATGAATAATAGGTGGAAATTGTATATTCCCAAATTAATGGAGTCATCAATAATAAATAATTACCATCAAATGTATGGACATATGGGTCCTATTAAAGTAGTAAAGGCACTGGAGGAGCATGTGTATATTAAGGGTTTAAACAAAAAGGTAAGGGAAATAGTAAAAAAGTGTGTGATATGCCAGAAGGTAAAAGTGAACAACGAGCGAAAGGAAGGGACTTTAATAACAATAACCTCGGAGACGAAATTAGAAAAAACTTTTCTTGACAGTTGCGGGCCTTTTCTACGCAGTCGAGGCAGGTGCCGATATAAATATGTTGTAATAATACTAGACCATTTCACACGATACACTAAACTGTACCCTATAATAAAGCATCCACCAACATTATCGTTAAGGTGATCGCAGAAAAATACATAATCCATATTCCATAATAACAGACCATGGAACCCAGTTTAAAGGTCGAAAATGGAAATTGGAAATGGCAAGTCGAGGAATCAAAACATACAAAACTTCTGTTTACCATCCTAGCAGTAATCCTGCTGAAAGGGTACTTAGAGACGTAGGGCGAGTCCTCCGTACTTATTGCTATGACAACCATAAAAAATGGGGTGAATTCATAAGTAAAACAGAAACCTTTTTAAATATTGCATATCACGAAACTATTGGTGTTACACCATACCAAATGATGTTTTCAAAACTGCCACCTTGAGAAATTACTAATATGATACACTTCTCTGAAGGACCAGAAGAAGAACTCAACCTTACCCATGTATATAACAGGTTACTCCACAAGATGGAACTTAGAAGGAAAAAACAGAATACAACAGGAAAAAATATCATTAAGTACACAGTAGGTAAAAAATTTTTAATAAGAAACAGGGAACAACCCAGCAGTTCTGAAGGAATAGCTAAAAAATTATTGTTATTATATTTTGGGCCTTTTTTAATAAGTAAGGATAACCAAAACAATACATATGTGGTGACTGACCCAATTAGTAACAAGGTAAGGGGTACTTATAACCAAGCTGAAATAAAAAAATACTATGATTAAGAAGAAAATATTCCAAGACATGAAAACTATAAGTTTATTTTAGAGCACAGACCACATTCAGCTAAAATAAACTTATTTTGGAGAGGGAGTATATGTAACGTAACGAAACTAAGGTCCCCTACGTTACATAAAGATTTATAATTATCAAAATAAAAAAACGCTAATTCTCCGTTGTAATAAAGGTCAGAAAAGTAAACCATTATTAAATAAATAAATAAACAACACCCAAATAAGAGTACAAGGTAATAGAAAAAAAATAAAAATGTTTATAAATACAAACTATGAAGTGGTCAGTGAAAAGTGTAAGCGATAAACATAGTGTCAAATAATGTGAAAATAATATAGACAGTTTAGACTAATCAATTAATTAACTGCGAGTAGACTAATTAATTGGTATTTAATTTATTTTATATTAATGTGCATGTTATTATGTTTTATCATGTTGTTTTGTTATCATGGTATTTGTGTTGTCTTTTGTATGTAGCAGATGTGAAGCAATTGTTTTAAGAAAGTATCAATTAATTGATGTTAATTTCATTTATGTTAACGAATATGACACCATAGAATTGGTGTTAAACTTTATAAGAGTAAATATTTTGGTACTCACATTAAATAAATAATAGAGGTATTGCTAGATTATATTTGTAAACTTGGCCAGGAAGGCAATAATTGTTGATAAGATGCCAAAGGGTTATTGTAATTATGTTATAAACAGAAGAAGGGTTCTATACTAAAATAAGTAATAATAAATTAAAATCAGAATGAAACAAAAATGGAATGATTGGCCATAAGCCAGTGACACATTGTACAGGAAGTCAGGTCAGAAAAGTTAAATAACTAAAAAAAGTAAAAACATTAAATGTAATATAATAAATTAAATGAAAGCAGTAGTAGTAATTAATAAAAAGATAAGTGACTTAAAATACAATAAAATCATAACACATGTAATAGAACAAATGGGCCCAAAATTAGTATTTTGTAATGAGAAGATAGTACTTGTTAGACTAAGAAGATCAAGAAGAAAATATAGCAAAATGTATATAATTTAATAACAAAGATTATGTGAAAGTTTTATATGATGTAATGTAACTTTAGTAAGGGAGTATTTTATTAAGTAAGTGCAAGAACATTTTTTAATTATGGCTCTAGGATAACAAATATTATCCAATAACAGAACGAAGACTGGTTGTCAAGGGCTACAAAATGCAAGAAGTTTTGTTTATTCAATTACACTCAATTGTTATATGTTATATAACCGTGTTCCCTGGGTTATTTTGCCCCACTGTTGTGTTCGTCAATTTATTATACAACGGGTGTCTCCTCGTTAAGCCTGTCTGTTGAGAGTGCCAATTTATAAGGTATCTTATTTCAATATGTGGTATAATAACGTTTAAGTATATCCCAGTTCTCCCTTTTTTAATATAATTGTGTTATTGTGAGTGAAAATTATGTATAGAGTGTGTAATTCGAATTATTCATTCAAGCCTATTCCGCGTTGAAGAGAAGAGAAGGAATTTTTATTGTCTTCTCATTCTCTTTAATACCCAAGCAGTCCGCGAATAGCGCTGTGGTTCCCAGACAGCTGAAAGTCATAGGTTAGCCCACCGCGTACAATAATACTCAGTTACACTCTCTACTTATCTTATATCTTGTTCACACTACACTAAATATTATATAAATGAGAAGATATCGTTGAATTCTGAAGGGATTCTTTATTAATATTTTAATATTTCTTGTCCAACAAAGTTGTTTCTTTTACGGAGATACAAAAGGCTATATGTTAGAAGTAATTGATTATCGATCGGATTCAGAGTTTTATATGATATTAGTTATTATTTTATATTTCTTTAAACACAGGGCGTGAAGGTTCTTTCAACTGTTAGTAAGATCAGAAAATGCCTAAATAGGATACAAGGTATTACAATATAGAATTAAGTTTTTATTAAATAATATTTAAAATAATTGTAGTTTACCGTCCTCTGGACATCGTGACTCGATAAGGCAGTGTACAGATAACCTCGTCGTCGTGTTTGGTCAATAACAGAATGCAGATGAATTTGTTCTCGTCAGTCTTCGCTCCTAGTTGAAATAAAAGTTGAATTCTTGGTCCTGGGATGATGCAGAAATACCGCTCCTTCTGTTCACCAATGTCCGAGTTTTGTGGTTACGTGCTTCGACGAATTTCGAGTCCAACTACGTTTTTTCTATTGAATTGTGGAAACTGAAGTTCAGATATAATTTTGTGTTTTATTTTCGTTTTCTTTTATGTTATAGGATTATATCACCTTATTCAGGTAGTTATTTCTCTGTTTTGGTTGGTTAATTAAGTTAACATTTGTTCATTATATTGAGTTTTACTATCAGAGTTCTTCCTTTATATTTTTCATTAATTTTCATGTATAGGTTTTAGATTGTTCAGTTACATAATACGGTTGAATGACAGTGGACCATACTATTGTGATTTATTATTCATTTTACTTCCCAATTGTATTATTTGTATTTAAATTAACCAAATCTTTTCTGAGTGTCTTTTAACTAAACCGTCTTCGTTCATGTAAATTATTTCAATAATCGAATCAACAAATTCTATCTCTCTCGTCGTCCCTGACAACCATCTTTTCTATTCTTATTGGATATTATATTATACTATAACCATTTCATACAATGTTCTTCCACTCATCAAAATAATCCTTTTCTAAATTTCCATTATATCCTATTATAATTTTACCTATTGTTTGTTACTAAATTTTGTATATTTTGCTGTCGTTTCCTCTTAATTTACTTACTTTAACAAGTATTATTTTTCTGTTACAAAACATTATCTATCGGTATCATTGCACTATGGCATTATGAGAATTTATTTAAATTGAATTTATTTATTTGTTATTAGCAATTATTATTAACATGTCTGTCGGCATCCAGGTCACTTATAATGACAAATAATAAATAAATATATTCACCTTTTCCTGTCTCGTGACCACATGTATTGACGCAAAGATATTATTTACGCGTTTCGATACTATGTATCGTCATCAGAATATATATTAAAATATAATCACTCAAAGAGGTCGTTAAAATTTAAAACATTAAAATCACAATATCGAAACCAAATAAGTATTTATACGAAGCGAGTGCGCACTCGACGAAAGCCGGCCGGACACTGATTGATATCAGTTATAGATAAATTTTAGTGCTGTGTCATATAATGGATTCGACTTGAAATGCAAGTGGTCGTTTAATATGAAACTGCGGTAATATTTGTCATTATGTGCTCTATATATTTCAAATTCCTCACGTGCATTTAAATAAGTGCCTTTACCACAGACATGTAAGGGTTTCAAATTGGTGTCAAAGCTTGTATAATTATGGTTCTCCTGTATAAGATGACGAGCATAGTTAGACTTTATATAAGATTGTGTTGTCAAGTCTTTTACATTATGCTTTGGAGTGTGCTCAACGAAACGTTTATAAAAACCTCTCCCTGTCTGACCGATATAAAAGCATTCACAGTCATTACAAGAAAGCCTATAAACACCTGTTTTCATTTCCAAAGGTGTACTGGTTCTATTACAAAGTCTATTAAACAGATTGTTACTGGTTTTAAATGTTACAGTTCTATTGTTACTATTTAATACTTTGGATAAAATTTTGGGCATAATACTGGTGTAGGCTGTTGAAATAAAGGTTGGTTCCTTATCTTGTATCACTCGTGGTTTTGACAATATACGCTTATGCTTTTTACGGAGGTTATCAACCATGGAAGATGTGTAACCATTGGCAACAGCAATGTGTTTTATAATATTTAATTCAATTGTAAAATCATTTTCATTAAGAGGTATCGTTAACAACCTGTGTATGAAATAATTATAAGCCGTCATTTTCTGCGAGAATGGGTGGTGTGAGTCAGCAGGTATGGTTACACCTGTGGTAGTAGGTTTCCTATATATACTATATTTCAATTTATCATCACATTTGGTGATGGTCAAGTCAAGAAAATTCAGTTTGTTATCTATTTCAGTTTCATGTGTAAATTGAATGTGTTTGCTGATATTATTTAAAAGATTTTTAAAGTTTTCTATTTGACGTAATGTGCCCTTGTATATTATGAATGTGTCATCCACATATCGTGCGTAGAACATGATGTTTTTCTTATGAACATTGTTAGAAAACAAGTGTGTGTTTTCGTAATGATTTAAATAAATATCTGCCAAAAGGCCTGACAGCGGTGAACCCATTGCCAAACCATCGCATTGACTATAAAATCTGTTGTCAAATTCAAAATAATTTTGGTTTAAAATAACTTTAAGTAGGTTTATTAATTCATCTATTGCTTGAGTGTTTAATTTGTTGCATTTCATCAGATTGTCCCTTAAAATATTAAGTGTATCGTTTATTGGGATATTTGTGTACAAATTAACAATATCGAGGGACATTAATTTATAATTAGGAAATAATTTGATATTATTAACTTTATGTATAAATTCAGTTACATTTATGAGAGTGTGGTTATTTTCTATAATTAAACTATCCTTAATGATTTTTACTAATTTCTTAGCTGTACGGAACCCTGGCGCTGTAGTGAAATTAACTAACGGTCTAATTGGCATATCAATTTTGTGGATTTTTGGCAATCCAGTTAATATAGAGGCTTTAGCGTTACAAGGTTTTAAGTAACGGCGAGTACGTTGATCAAATAAACTTGTACTTTTATTAATCTGTATATTAAGATTTTTGACATACCGGTGTGTAGGGTCCGATGCTAGGTTTATAATATTACTGTTTGAAATGAAGTTTCAAACACTCAAGCAATAGATGAATTAATAAACCTACTTAAAGTTATTTTAAACCAAAATTATTTTGAATTTGACAACAGATTTTACAGTCAATGCGATGGTTTGGCAATGGGGTCACCGCTGTCAGGCCTTTTGGCAGATATTTATTTAATTCATTACGAAAACACACACTTGTTTTCTAACAATGTTCATAAGAAAAACATCATGTTCTACGCACGATATGTGGATGACACATTCATAATATACAAGGGCACATTACGTCAAATAGAAAACTTTAAAAATCTTTTAAATAATATCAGCAAACACATTCAATTTACACATGAAACTGAAATAGATAACAAACTGAATTTTCTTGACTTGACCATCACCAAATGTGATGATAAATTGAAATATAGTACATATAGGAAACCTACTACCACAGATGTAACCATACCTGCTGACTCACACCACCCATTCTCGCAGAAAATGGCGGCTTATAATTATTTCATACACAGGTTGTTAACGATACCTTTTAATGAAAATGATTTTACAATTGAATTAAATATTATAAAACACATTGCTGTTGCCAATGGTTACACATCTTCCATGGTTGATAACCTCCGTAAAAAGCATAAGCGTATATTGTCAAAACCACGAGTGATACAAGATAAGGAACCAACCTTTATTTCAACAGCCTACACCAGTATTATGCCCAAAATTTTATCCAAAGTATTAAATAGTAACAATAGAACTGTAACATTTAAAACCAGTAACAATCTGTTTAATAGACTTTGTAATAGAACCAGTACACCTTTGGAAATGAAAACAGGTGTTTATAGGCTTTCTTGTAATGACTGTGAATGCTTTTATATCGGTCAGACAGGGAGAGGTTTTTATAAACGTTTCGTTGAGCACACTCCAAAGCATAATGTAAAAGACTTGACAACACAATCTTATATAAAGTCTAACTATGCTCGTCATCTTATACAGGAGAACCATAATTATACAAGCTTTGACACCAATTTGAAACCCTTACATGTCTGTGGTAAAGGCACTTATTTAAATGCACGTGAGGAATTTGAAATATATAGAGCACATAATGACAAATATTACTGCAATTTCATATTAAACGACCACTTGCATTTCAAGTCGAATCCATTATATGACACAGCACTAAAATTTATCTATAACTGATATCAATCAGTGTCCGGCCGGCTTTCGAGTGCGCACTCGCTTCGTATAAATACTTATTTGGTTTCGATATTGTGATTTTAATGTTTTAAATTTTAATGACCTCTTTGAGTGATTATATTTTAATATATATTCTGATGACGATACATAGTATCGAAACGCGTAAATAATATCTTTGCGTCAATACATGTGGTCATGAGACAGGAAAAGGTGAATATATTTATTTATTATTTGTTAATTATTATTAACTTCTCCTAACTCATTAGATTTTATTTAGTATTTGTTACAAATTTCTTTACCTAACCTTTCTGATCTGACTTACTATATAATGTTACTGGTTGTTAGGCCTATCATTATACTTTTATCTACTTCTTATTTTAATTTGTTACTGTCTGCATTATTATAGAATCTTTCATTTATTTATGACATGGTTATACTACCCCCTTTTGTATCTCGTTAACAATTATAGCCTTTTTGGCCTAGTTTACAATTATAATCATCCTACTATCTAAGTACATATATACAAATAATTAACTCTATAAAGTCTAACAAAAGCTTTATAATGAAATATGGATAACACCTAAAATGAAATTAATTAGTAATCCATTAATGAGTTTAACAACAGCTCTATAATGGTATATTGATAACACATAATAATTATTTACTTGGTATTCTATTAAAAGAATAACTTCACTTGCTACACACAAAAAATAACATCACTATCATGATAATAATATAACATGATACAATTAATAACAGGTACATTTGTGTAACCTAAGTCATGTAACACTTACTCATTCTTCTCTCCTTTAAAACATCAATTATTATGAAACAGTCTAAATTAGTTTTTACATTATTTGTCAATGTCTGTTGTTTACACCTTTCACTGAACTTTGAGGTTTATATTTATTAACATTATTAATTTCTTTTCTTTCTACCTTGTATTCTTATTTTATTTAATCAATTATGGGTTGGGTTTCTGACCTTTTACAAGTGTGGATAATTAATATATTTATTCGATTTTAAATCTTATAAGTTGATTTATGTAACATAGGGGACCGTATTTTCGTTACGTTACATATGCTTCCCCTCCGAAAGAAGTTTAGTTTACCTGAATATAATTTGGGTCAAAATAAACTTATATCTTTTCATGCCTTGGAATGTCCTCCTTTTATTCATCGTAAAGTTTTAATGGTAATTGACGGGAATTCTTAATGTAACATTTTGGACTCGTATTCACCTTTCTCTATTTGATGACAATTCATTAATTATATTAATACTCTTGGCTCGTTTCTTTTAAACATTACTTGTCAATGATTGGTCACAATAATCAGTAAAACTTTGTTTTAATATTCTCCTATTTCTAGTTACTTCTACAAATGCGTTTCTCCATTGATCTTCTGTCAGCTATCTTCTTTCTGTTTTCTTCCTTCATACTTTTGGAATCTGATGTCAATCTTCGCAGCGGTTTTATTATCCCTTAAATATTTAATTTCCCTAACATTCCCTAACATGTGAGCTGGTACAGTTCAGAGAGGCACTGTTTGGCTTCATACTCTGCTGGCCATACTACACTTCAATATAATACTGCTGGAATTCATCTACAGTCAGTTATAAAAAATACAATAATATCATAATAGTCTCTTTATTTGACTAATAATAAACATTTTGGGGATTCGTTATGCTGTCGCGTTTTACATTTAATTATATACTGTATATATTTCTTTTCTTCTTGATTCCTTCTTATTTTCATTAGCTATTTTCAGATAACATTTTTGACAGTCATTATTTGTAACTACCTTTGATCTTCTTTCTTGTGACAGAAGTTCTACGTACTATCTCTTCCTTTGTCATTTCCATTTCCAAGAAATTCTAAATTGTATTTGCATTAATTATCCCCATTCTTTAGTTTCATCTTAATTATAGTCATTAAATTATCCATTGTTCTTATTATTTTACCATCTTGTCTGATCACATTCCCACTAATTGTGTTGATATATATTTTTTCTTATTCCATTTAAAATCATACTGGTTATAAACAATTATGTAATCTGTTCTTCAATTCTCTTGGCATTTTGGCATGTATCTTAAATCACATTGTTTTTAATTATTTTGTGTAAGTTTTACTTTATATAGTTTTTTAACATTGGGGGGTTTATTTGTGACAGTACAAAAAGTATGATATAAAAATATGGTATGCAAGGTAGTAAACTATGGTATTTCAATGTTTTAAAATCATTTATATGTGTGATACAATTTCCCTTGGGTTTCGCATACGACGACGCAGATCAGAGACAACAAAACAATTTCAAGGACAACAGAATACGTGCCGATAAACAGACTTGTAATGGTTACTGTAACCAATACCGGCTCTACTTACTTCTATCTCATTGGCCAACAACGCCCAACGTCATTAAAACCACAATGACGCTATAAAAATACGTAATCAACAAGACTATTATGTAACGAAGAAACAAAGAACGATAACGTTTACACACACACACGTACGTAGAATTTGGGTAGTGTTGAGTCCCAGTCTATACAATACAGCTGCAGTAGTAACACCTGTCTCACAGGCAACTGGCATTTTACACCGGTTTAGTGTTTGAAATAACTCAAAATGTAATCAAAATGTGAAATGTAACCACCTCAGTAAACTTTAGACAGTGTGCAGTGATTGCTTTTCAAAATTAGAAGTAGAGTCAGTGAATTTGATATGATGTAACAACGCCAGCGGAGGGAACAACATGTGATGCACGTCTAGAACTTCCAGTCGACGAAATCAGGGAAGTGAAAACCCAAATTTATATTTAAAGAGCTCTTTAATCAATCATAGAGATGTGTACACAAAAAAATAATTTTGAAATTATAAGTATGAATGCGCGAGAGGAAGTAGGGTGTGCCCGATAATGTCGACATCCCATCGGGGTGTTGGTTTGCGTTTTCTTTTAAAGAATTATCATTAAATTAATTAAATATGAAGCAGCTGCATAATCAATATAAAGATTCTGGTAAATTAATGTTTGATAAAATATAACTGATTTTAGTATGAAAGCGAGCCAATATATTGAATGGCCGCCATATTGGAATATTGTCCGGTGTACACAACTAAAAATGCAGAAATAAATTACGATTGATGTTCATGGTGTCAAAGAAACGTATTCTCATTTCAATTCCTCCTTGTGTCAGCATTCACGCTGAGTCGAATCCTGGACCGTTAGGTAGTAATAATAAGTATAATAACAAAACTGAAGCAAACGAATTCACAAATTATGGTGGATACCATAATTATGGTATGTGTGACAAACGTGTCTGATCGAAATAAAGTAAACAAAACAAAATATAGGTTACTGGTTGTTTCCACATACATATACAGATGTATTTTATTAAGAGTATAAAAAACGAGGAAAGAAACAAATGGGCCCGAACTGGTGACTATATAAAATATATAAATACATTTTATATAATAAGCCTGAATTGTGGCAGAGGGGGGACATTGAAAATGAGAATGCGGTTGTAAAGTAGATGATAACGATAAGATAAAGCGACAAACCATTAACAAATTTCATAATGGCAGAGAATAAAGAAAATAATTCTTTATTAAACATAATTGATAGTACAAACAACAGCCAAATAAGCATGACGGAATCAGTAGTTATGAGTGAAGGAATAGTGCACTCAACACCAGTTTCAAATAACAGGGTTCAGAATAATGAGATCATGAAGATGATGCAAATGCTGTTTAGTGAACAAAAAAGCGAAATTAGAGGAATTCAGAATAATTTTAATATAAAATTTGACGAGATAAAAAATGAAATCGAAAAACAAAATTTTAATTTTGATAAACGAGTTGATGAAATGCACGCACGTTTCGATAAAACGGAAGAGAAAATAGTTGCATTAGTTAATGAGAAGTTTGATAGACAAAAGAATAAAGTAGATGAAAATTACGAGAGTAAAATGGGGGTAGAGAATAGTAGAGAATCAGATAAATTGAATGAAAATAAAGACAAGGTAAGTAGTGGTGAGAATTATGATAATAGAATTAAGAATATGGTGTTAGAAAATAATTGTGTGAGTATTGAGAGTGTAGCTTGGTGTGATAAAGAGAGATATATTGAGAGAGAGAAGTGTTATTGGGAGAGTTATTATGAGAGATATTTTAAAAGAGAGAGATGTTTTGAAAGTGAGAGATATTGTGAGAGAAAGAGGTAGATAGAGATTTTTAAGATGAGTAGAACTTATGAAGAATTTATGGAAAAGTTAGAAACAGAGATGAGATATAATAAAAATAAGAACTTACTTTGTAATGAAGCTGATATAGCAGTAGGAGAGGATGCTAATGAAAATAATGACTTTATAACGTACCTAGTGGTGACTGATTATACTGGAGGTGACAGGACAATAACCAATCGTGACAGGTTATATGATGAATTGATAGGTAATAACCCTATCAATGATGACGGTTTTATAAAATATAAGAATTTAAATGTGTATTATATTAATGATGTTAATATAATGTATTTAAGAAAAAATAAATTGTACAGACCGAAGATAAGACTATTGTTTAACGATGGAGGGTAGACCTTCTATTGTGTTATGAACATTTAATTGTGTGGACAGTGTTTTGTAAAAAATGGACTGATCAGGACTGATTACGGTAAATGATTTCATGATTAGGTGAATTGTATATTTTTGTGTATTGATGTCTATGTATTTGTGTAATTTTGCTATTGTGTATTCTATGTATTTTTTGTGTGTAAACTATTGTAGAATTTTAAATAAGTAAAAGAAGTTTAATAATGATTTTGAAAGGATAATATGGAATTTAGATTATAAAGGGTTAGTAAATGATTATATATTTGGATATTGAGAGGTATTGTTGTTAGTTGGTAAGTGATGAATTTTGTAATGGTGTATTGAGTTGAAATGTTGTAAAGAGTTTGGGTAGTAAGGATAAAATAGAGTTATTGGGAGTTAGGAAAAATAAAGTGTTGAGATGCTGATAAAATATAAAGAGGTGTTAGATATTTTAGGGACACAGTGGTTAGTAATTATATGTAGAGCTGAGTGATGTGAGTGGTAATTATATTTGTTGTTGAGGGGGATATTTTGTAATAAGGGTAGTGGTGTAGGGAGTCCAACGAGAGATGTTGAGACAGGAAGGGATCGATTAGCGCCGGAAAGGGTTATCTGAAAGGGTCAGGAACCGATAAGGGAATGAGTTGGTTAGAGTTCGAGTACACACATACTAGTACAAAAATGAGCGGTGCCAGAGGTTTTAAATGGGATTTGTGAAGGGGGTTATTATTGAGATATTGGTGTCATATTATATATAAATGGTTAGAAGCGGTTGTTAGTGGAAAAAAGAGGTGAGTAAGGTTAGGTTGACAAATACCAAAATAAGATAGAGAATAATAATAGAGAGTCACCCAAACTAGTAAGGATAAAAGGGTTAGAAAGGGAAAATTCATGGTAGGAAGGTAATTGTAACAGAAAGGTAAATGATAAATTTTGAAAATTTTTGTATAGAATCTAAATGAATGTTAAATGATAAAAGTTAATAGAGAGTTGATAGGAAAAATGTTATAAAATTTTGCTACAAGTTAGGTAAATCTGAATTAAGTAATGTGAATTGTTCAATGTTAGTGTTTAATGCTTATGATGTACAATGTTTTATTGTGTTTTCTTATGTTGATGATAGAGTGTGTGGATAGGAGGTTACTACTAGGATAGTAACGATTATAATATTGAAATTTTGTAAAGTTTGTTCATTCCCTAGAAATGGTTCGGTTATAAAGAAGGTTAAAAGTAAGAAAAGGTCGTAAAGAAATTATAAAGCTTTAAAGTTGTTTGTCATAATATAGATATTGTAAGATGATATGAAGTAAAATATTAGGGTTAATGGTTGTTGCTAAAGCAGTAAGGTATAGTTTATTTAGGTTAAAAGTAATTGTTTTCATATGGTAAAGGGAGTGAAGATAGTTGATAGAAGTCAAAAGTGTGTACTAGGTACCGGATTGGTAAAAAGGAGAAGTAATTTCTATCCTAATTCTTGTCATACTTTGTGTGAAATTTTTAGAATTAAGCAAACCAATGCCCCGCAACGCAAACCAACGTACTAAGAGGAAACATATCGGTTATGGATATGGATATAGAGAAGGCCATTATTTAAAATTTTGTATCGAATGTTTCAGAGTTTTATGGTGTGGTGACCGCGGTCCTGAGCTGGCTGGTGCGTCAGAAAAGGAGCGTAAAGTGCCTCATGGCCTTATGGTGTAGGGATCTCTCTGGAGAAGTCCAGTAAGGTCAGAAGGTGCGAACCTCATCATTGGACCAAGGGTAAGTGATTGAATTTTTTTATATATAGTAACATTACAGGGGGTTGTGGCTCCAAATCTGAGCTGATCCTTTTGGAGAAGAGTCAATGAAAGTTTTTGTGTCTCGACACAAAACCTTTCATTGAGGGGGTTTTGTGACAGTACAAAAAGTATGATATAAAAATATGGTATGCAAGGTAGTAAACTATGGTATTTCAATGTTTTAAAATCATTTATATGTGTGATACAATTTCCCTTGGGTTTCGCATACGACGACGCAGATCAGAGACAACAAAACAATTTCAAGGACAACAGAATACGTGCCGATAAACAGACTTGTAATGGTTACTGTAACCAATACCGGCTCTACTTACTTCTATCTCATTGGCCAACAACGCCCAACGTCATTAAAACCACAATGACGCTATAAAAATACGTAATCAACAAGACTATTATGTAACGAAGAAACAAAGAACGATGACGTTTACACACACACATGTACGTAGAATTTGCGTAGTGTTGAGTCCCAGTCTATACAATACAGCTGCAGTAGTAACACCTGTCTCACAGGCAACCGGCATTTTACACCGGTTTAGTGTTTGAAATAACTCAAAATGTAATCAAAATGTGAAATGTAACCACCTCAGTAAACTTTAGACAGTGTGCAGTGATTGCTTTTCAAAATTAGAAGTAGAGTCAGGGAATTTGATATGATGTAACAACGCCAGCGGAGGGAACAACATGTGATGCACGTCTAGAACTTCCAGTCAACCAAATCAGGGAAGTGAAAACCCAAATTTATATTTAAAGAGCTCTTTAATCAATCATAGAGATGTGTACACAAAAAAATAATTTTGAAATTATAAGTATGAATGCACGAGAGAAAGTAGGGTGTGCCCGATAATGTCGACATCCCATCAGGGTGTTGGTTTGCGTTTTCTTTTAAAGAATTATCATTAAATTAATTAAATATGAAGCAGCTGCATAATCAATATAAAGATTCTGGTAAATTAATGTTTGATAAAATATAACTGATTTTAGTATGAAAGCGAGCCAATATATTTAATGGCCGCCATATTGGAATATTGTCCGGTGTACACAACTAAAAATGCAGAAATAAATTACGATTGATGTTCATGGTGTCAAAGAAACGTATTCTCATTTCAATTCCTCCTTGTGTCAGCATTCACGCTGAGTCGAATCCTGGACCGTTAGGTAGTAATAATAAGTATAATAACAAAACTGAAGCAAACGAATTCACAAATTATGGTGGATACCATAATTATGGTATGTGTGACAAACGTGTCTGATCGAAATAAAGTAAACAAAACAAAATATAGGTTACTGGTTGTTTCCACATACATATACAGATGTATTTTATTAAGAGTATAAAAAAGAGGAATGTAACATATTCTTAATATCTTCAAAATAATTTCTTTGTAAACACATAGTAAGACGTTCCTACTTCTTTTAGAATTTTTGTGGTTTTATTCTTAAACTTCATCTTAGTGTTTCTATTAACATATTATTTTTTATTCCTTATTTAATATTATTTCTTTAGTTCCTTCTTTCCAAATGGTTGCCTGGTTGGTTTTCAGAAAATCAGTCCCCCTTTTTCTGGTTGACTACTTCTTGTTTTAACCATGGTCCATTAATTCAGGTACTCCTTTTCCTCGGATTACTGTAGTGTTCATAATAATTTTTGTACTTGTTAAATACCTATCGTGTATCTGGTACTGTAACTCTGTTGATTCAAAGTCTTCATTTAAGTAACGGTTTTCCGTCATAGTTAGATCCCTTTTAATTAACAGGTATTGTACCTCCTCTAACCTAACGTAATCACTCATATATGCTACCATTCCATTCCCTTTGACCTCTGTATTACTTACCAAATGTTTTACTGGTATATTCCGTATTAAAGATATAGCTGATGTTGTAGGATACTCTTCGATCGTTGATATATTTAAATGATATTTAAATTTATTTAAGTTCTTCTTTATTATTTTATGGTGGTTTACTTTTGCCATTTTTATAAAGTTTTTTCTATAATTCTTAAATTTAATTAACTCCCTTCGTTCATTAATTGGGAGGTTACATGCACTAATTAATCCACCCTTCCTCATCTCCAATTCTTCTTTTGTATTTAATATTTTCTTTCTACTTATTTTTCTTATTTTCTTGATATTCTCTTTGTTTTTTCTATTTTTATTTTCAGATAGCAATGCATTTTGGTCTTCTCTAATTTCTATTTCCTTGCTGCTCTCTTCAGTGTTCGGACTTAGTTTAATACCTTCGGAAGTGCTGTCTAGGGTTTCAGTCATATTCTTTAAACACCTATCCATTGTTTTCATTAATTTTTCATGGTGTCTCTGGTTATCTTCTCTAATACTTTCCTTAACGCTATCAATTTTCTCCATCATTAGCCTCATCATTGCTCGCCAATTTGGTTCCCCTCTGGCTTCCGCTTTGTCGCCCGCCTGTTGCTCCTTTTCAGTGTCCATAACTACTTCTATTTCTTGTTCCTGTCCACTTTCTTCCTTCTCCGTGTCTTCTGCCCTCTTCTTCGATTTACCTCTGGTATTAGGCATTTTTAGTCTCCAACAGTTGCCTGCTCATGTTAAGTAATATTTATAAAATCAATGTTTTACTTAACTTAAGCCCTACACTAGTTGAGCGCCAATTTATTATATAACCGTGTTCCCCGGGTTATTTTGCCCCACTGTTGGGTTCGTCAATTTATTATACAACGGGTGTCTCCTCGTTAAGCCTCTCTGTTGAGAGTGCCAATTTATAAGGTATCTTATTTCAATATGTGGTATAATAACGTTTAAGTATATCCCAGTTCTCCCTTTTTTAATATAATTGTGTTATTGTGAGTGAAAATTATGTATAGAGTGTGTAATTCGAATTATTCGTTCAAGCCTATTCCGCGTTGAAGAGAAGAGAAGGAATTTTTATTGTCTTCTCATTCTCTTTAATACCCAAGCAGTCCGCGAATAGTGCTGTGGTTCCCAGACAGCTGAAAGTCATAGGTTAGCCCACCGCGTACAATAATTCTCAGTTACACTCTCTACTTATCTTATATCTTGTTCACACTACACTAAATATTATATAAATGAGAAGATATCGTTGAATTCTGAAAGGATTCTTTATTAATATTTTAATATTTCTTGTCCAACAAAGTTGTTTCTTTTACGGAGATACAAAAGGCTATATGTTAGAAGTAATTGATTATCGATCGGATTCAGAGTTTTATATGATATTAGTTATTATTTTATATTTCTTTAAATACAGGGCGTGAAGGTTCTTTCAACTGTTAGTAAGATCAGAAAATGCCTAAATAGGAATACAAGGTATTACAATATAGAATTAAGTTTTTATTAAATAATATTTAAAATAATTGTAGTTTACCGTCCTCTGGACATCGTGACTCGATAAGGCAGTGTACAGATAACCTCGTCGTCGTGTTTGGTCAATAACAGAATGCAGATGAATTTGTTCTCGTCAGTCTTCGCTCCAAGTTGAAATAAAAGTTGAATTCTTGGTCTTGGGATGATGCAGAAATACCGCTCCTTCTGTTCACCAATGTCCGAGTTTTGTGGTTACGTGCTTCGACGAATTTCGAGTCCAACTACGTTTTTTCTATTGAATTGTGGAAACTGAAGTTCAGATATAATTTTGTGTTTTATTTTCGTTTTCTTTTATGTTATAGGATTATACCACCTTATTCAGGTAGTTATTTCTCTGTTTTGGTTGGTTAATTAAGTTAACATTTGTTCATTATATTGAGTTTTACTATCAGAGTTCTTCCTTTATATTTTTCATTAATTTTAATGTATAGGTTTTAGATTGTTCAGTTACATAATACGGTTGAATGACAGTGGACCATACTATTGTGATTTATTATTCATTTTACTTCCCAATTGTATTATTTGTATTTAAATTAACCAAATCTTTTCTGAGTGTCTTTTAACTAAACCGTCTTCGTTCATGTAAATTATTTCAATAATCGAATCAACAAATTCTATCTCTCTCGTCGTCCCTGACAACCATCTTTTCTATTCTTATTGGATATTATATTATACTATAACCATTTCATACAATGTTCTTCCACTCATCAAAATAATCCTTTTCTAAATTTCCATTATATCCTATTATAATTTTACCTATTGTTTGTTACTAAATTTTGTATATTTTGCTGTCGTTTCCTCTTAATTTACTTACTTTAACAAGTATTATTTTTCTGTTACAAAACATTATCTATCGGTATCATTGCACTATGGCATTATGAGAATTTATTTAAATTGAATTTATTTATTTGTTATTAGCAATTATTATTAACATGTCTGTCGGCATCCAGGTCACTTATAATGACAAATAATAAATAAATATATTCACCTTTTCCTGTCTCGTGACCACATGTATTGATGCAAAGATATTATTTACGCGTTTCGATACTATGTATCATCATCAGAATATATATTAAAATATAATCACTCAAAGAGGTCGTTAAAATTTAAAACATTAAAATCACAATATCGAAACCAAATAAGTATTTACACGAAGCGAGTGCGCACTCGACGAAAGCCGGCCGGACACTGATTGATATCAGTTATAGATAAATTTTAGTGCTGTGTCATATAATGGATTCGACTTGAAATGCAAGTGGTCGTTTAATATGAAATTGCGGTAATATTTGTCATTATGTGCTCTATATATTTCAAATAAGTGCCTTTACCACAGACATGTAAGGGTTTCAAATTGGTGTCAAAGCTTGTATAATTATGGTTCTCCTGTATAAGATGACGAGCATAGTTAGACTTTATATAAGATTGTGTTGTCAAGTCTTTTACATTATGCTTGTATATATACATACAATTTATGCTTATATTACATAAATTTTGTATATTTTGCTGTCGTTTCCTCTTAATTTACTTACTTTAACAAGTATTATTTTTCTGTTACAAAACATTATCTATCGGTATCATTGCACTATGGCATTATGAGAATTTATTTAAATTGAATTTATTTATTTGTTATTAGCAATTATTATTAACTTCTCCTAACTCATTAGATTTTATTTAGTATTTGTTACAAATTTCTTTACCTAACCTTTCTGATCTGACTTACTATATAATGTTACTGGTTGTTAGGCCTATCATTATACTTTTATCTACTTCTGAATTTAATTTGTTACTATCTGCATTATTATAGAATCCTTCATTTATTTATGACATGGTTACACTAAACCCTTTTGTATCTCGTTAACAATTATAGCCTTTTTGGCCTAGTTTACAATTATAATCATCCTACTATCTAAGTACATGTATACAAATAATTAACTCTATAAAGTCTAACAAAAGCTTTATAATGACATATGGATAACACCTAAAATGAAATTAATTAGTAATCAATTAATGAGTTTAACAACAGCTCTATAATGGTATATTGATAACACATAATAATTATTTACTTGGTATTCTATTAAAAGAATAACTTCACTTGCTACACACAAAAAATAACATCACTATCATGATAATAATATAACATGATACAATTAATAACAGGTACATTTGTGTAACCTAAGTCATGTAACACTTACTCATTCTTCTCTCCTTTAAAACATCAATTATTATGAAACAGACTAAATTAATTAGTCTAACATTATTAATTTCTTTTCTTTCTACCTTGTATTCTTATTTTATTTAATCAATTATGGGTTGGGTTTCTGACCTTTTACAAGTGTGGATAATTAATATTTTTATTCGATTTTAAATCTTATAAGTTGATTTATGTAACGTAGGGGACCGTATTTTCGTTACGTTACAATATGAACGAGGACAGTTCAGTTGTCATGAATCGAGAAAAAAAGAAAATCTAAAGAATAAATTTATGTAAATCCTAATAACTATTAACTAACAAAAAGGACAGTTGATTGACTTTCGAGGGTTATCAATCAGAGCATATAATTCAACCTACCAATAAAATTAAATAAAAATCCCCAGGAATAAAATTACTGATCAACTACAGTCAAATGAGTAATAATGAAATTTAATAATAAATAAATGAAGACAACCCAAGACCTGAAGAAATCAAATTAATTAAGTATTTGAAAAAAAAAACGAAAGGAAAGAAAATTAAAATTACGCCCTGAACCTCACTTTTTACGACTCAGCGAAGAACTAATACTACACAAAATCCATTGGGACCCGTAACCACCAGAAACGCAAACATTAGCGAAGATCAAGAACTGGAACTTCCACTACATCCTGGGACACAAACACCAAACTTTTATTGAGAAGCTGAAGACTGACATATTTCAGACATTTGGCCATCATTCGACTACCAGCACCAGTTTATCGGAGCGCGGCCATTACGAGTAACTTTGTCAACATACGGTAAAACTCAATTTATGTTTAAATATTAATTAATAAGATTTTATGATTAAATTGTAATACCTTGTAACCTTATTTTGCATTTTCTGACCTTCCTAATGGTCACAAGAACTCTTCGTACCCTGAGATTAAGAAAAAATAACAATATAATTAAAATTAAAACATCTAAACCCGAATTCGATAACTAATCGATTCATTCCAGTGTGATCGATGTGTTGTATCTGTGCCAAGAGAAAACATCTGTTTTGAAAAAATATAAAAATAAAGAATCTTTCCTGAAATTGATGAGTTATTATTATTTGCTGATGATTTAGTGTGTTTTGAAGAATTTATAGCATATAGAGGGAGAAACGAGAGGAATCCAAGGCTTAGAACAACTTAACCTATAATAACCGGCTGACTATCAACCACAGCGCTAGCTTGCGTACAGCTGTTGAATTACGAGAGAAGAGAAAACTATTTATGGATCTTACTCTCCTCTCTCAATGTTGTGTACAGATTAGGCCTCAATAGTAACAAGATAATCATTCAATATACTCACTAATATTGTACTCTGCTCTTTCCGAACCGATTTAATTATTACATAATATATTAGAGATAAGAACATATTATACTTCTCATTAATTTTTTTTACAAATTAACACTTACAGCAGGTGACTGGCCATCAACAGAACAACATTACATTAACTTACTAATAACTTATATGTTAATAAACAAAGTGGATAAGGACAAAAACGAGAAAATTCACAAATCACTAATTCTCGTGCTATTACAAATAGGCGCTCAACTTGTAGGGCTTGAGTTAAGTAAAAAAAATTGACTACATCGCTATTACTTAACTTGAGTAGGCGACTATTAGAGGCACAGGAATGCATACAAGAGGTGTTTCTGAAAGGACCAAGAAATGGAAGAAGATAGACGAGAAGAAGAAGCAGAGATAATTACGGACACCGAAATGGAACAACAGGCGGGCGATAAAGAAGAAGCTAGAGGAGGACTAAATTGGGAAAAATTAATGGAATTAATGAGTAGCATGAAGGAGGATATTAAACAAACTAAATAAAAAACAAACAAATGTTAGAAAAGCTTGAAGAAAACTCAGAAAAGCTAGAAAATAAAATAGACAGTATTAAAGAAGATTCCAAAAAACAGAAGGAAGAATTAAATAAAAAATTTGAAGAAAACTCAGAAAAGCTAGTAAATAAAATAGACAGTATAAAAGAAAACTCACAGAAACAAAAAGAAATTTTGAGTGAGAACTTAATCAAACTAATGAACGAGAAATTTGAGAAGAATAAAGAGGAAACTAATGAGAATAACCAAATGAAATAAATGAAAGCTTAAACCAAATT
Organism: Magicicada septendecula; assembly: GCA_034769895.1. Classification (NCBI taxonomy): domain Eukaryota; kingdom Metazoa; phylum Arthropoda; class Insecta; order Hemiptera; family Cicadidae; genus Magicicada; species Magicicada septendecula. The sequence continues at coordinate 736,256,431 of CM068367.1, forward strand.
AACGAAAGGTTTGACAGAAACGACGAGAGCATAAAGCAGATTCAGGAAAACAACAAACAAATAGATGGAAAAATTGAAAACAGTAATAAGGATTTGCGGCAAATTATAAATGAACAAAACCAAGCATTGAGAGAAGTCATAAACGAAAGGATTGCAAATGTCAATGAAACACTTAGCAAAAGGGTGGATGATTACGAAGAGGAAGTAAGACAGCAAATAGCTGAAACCAAGGTAGGTCTAGAAAAGACGGATGAAACCATCATACAACTCGGAGTGGAAGTAGAGGCCAGAATAAACCAAATAGAAAACAATAACGATACTAGAGTAAAAGAGGTACGACTAGAAACCCAAGGAAAATTAGACGAAGAACAAATTAACATAGCTGGAAGAATAGAACTAGTTAACAATGAAATAATACAAATAAAAACTCAAGTGGATCATAATAACGGGAGCGTTGAAAATATACAAAATCAGGAGTTGATTAATATGATGGAGTCAATCGAAAATTTACAAAATAGACCAATGTACCTGGCACACCACATAGCCCCTGATCAAAAGGAAAACATTAATTTCCAAATTTATAGAGGAAACCCCATTGAATTTTTAGATAGGATAGATGAATGGTTTGGTAGAATTAAAGTGACCCGATGGAATATAATTAAGAATTTGTTAGATGACTGTTTTAAAAACATAAATGATAATTGGTGGTCTGCTGTTCAAAATGAAACAAATAATTATGAAGAATTTAAGAAAGTTTTTAGATCAAAATATTGGTCGGACTCCGTACAGAATATGATTAGAGACAATATCAGCAACGGAAGGTTCAACATTAATCAAGAACAGTCCCCAACTACCTACTTTTTGGGAAAAGTGTGTCTGGCGCGTCATTTAGAACCGCGAATACCAGAGGAGTGTTTGGTGAACAAACTATCATACCATTTTGAAGAAGAAATAGTTCGTGCTAGACACAGTGGGCAAGTAAAGATGGTAGGAGCGATGGAAACATTGTTAGCCAGCTATGAAATGGAAGACTATTATCAGAGGTCTCGAAGACAAAACGACTATTCGAACAATAGGAGAGAAGAGCAAAATAGAGAACCGCAAATGAAGCGAATCTCTATTGAATAGGTATAACCATAATAATTATAACCAAAATATTAATAACAATTGTATGAATAGCAACTACCGCAATAATAATTATCAAAACAATAACCATTATAATAACCCTAATAGTAACCGGTACAGCACAGGCTGAAGGAATTTTGCCAATAGAAGAGACTATTGGAATAGTAACCGAGGGAACAATGACAGACGAAATCAACACGGTAATATAAGTCGAGATGATGACCTGCCTAGGAACCAAGAAAATAGCAGAGAGTTTAGACCAGATGATGGCAACCCAGGAAACACTGCTAGAGATGATCGTCCGCAGGATAGGGTGGAAAACTAAATTCAGCAGTGGAAATGTCAAGTAGCCCCTCACTGCTGGGATTGAAAGGGTGTACACAAACAAAAAAAGACAATAACAAAATTATAATCATTACAGAAACAATTATTTGAAAAATATACGAGAGGATCTAACTGAAGAAGGGTTACCGTCAGAAAATGAAAATGACAACCAAATAATATATATAATGGCAGAATTGCAAGGAGTGTAACGGTACAGAAATGGGAATTTTATTTTATATAAATCAGTATTTAATTCAGTAATTCAGCAGTTAACTTTCACCTGTGGGGAGCCCCAACCAGCAATGCACATACAGTTAGCCTAAACAATTGCCCAGACGTATTGCGTAACCGCCCAGCAGCAGGCTCTTTGTGAATCACAGTCTGCAGTGGGTCATTAGAGAGTGAACAACAGTAAGCAGTATCAGACAGTAAAGTTTGTTAATTAAAAAACAGTGGCCTCGGGTTTACAAGATAGGCCGTTAAAACAAATTCGGCCTATCTAAGAAAGTGTGTAAACATTTAAAAGTATTAAAAGTGTACAAATAATAACGTGCGGCCAGTTCCATTGCAACGTACGGCTGAGCGGCCAGACAATCAGCAGACAGTTACCAGAACAAAAACGGTAGCCTCGGACGAGTTCTTGGTAGGCCGAAAAATACAAAAGTAGGCCTACCAAGTAATATAAAATGACGTAAGGCAATAATAAACTGTGTTCGGAGTGGAGAGTGACTAGTGAAAACAGTTCCGGACAATATCGTGTACAACATTTGGATATTACACAAATAGGTAACAAGTGTAAAGACAGTTCATTTGGCCAAAACATTATAATTAATAAAGAGCTCATTAATTAAATAGGAAGTTTTAAAAAGAAATGTAAATTGAGTGAGTGTGTGTATGGGTTATTAAAAGTACTGGCTCAACTAGAAAGATGTAGTAGTAGTCTATACAAAATTATTGGACTAAAATTAGTAAACATTTTAAATATAAAGAAAACGTAATAATCAATGATAGAGTACTTAACTAAAATAATAAAAAGAGTAATTAAAAGGTTCATTCTTCTATAAACATGTGTTAGTGTAGTTATTTCGCCGTAAACAATTTCCTAGTTTTCTGTGTTGACCACTCGTCTAACGAAATTTGGGATTTTCTGAGTTTTATTATGGTCAGATAGCGGGATTTTATAAGGGCAAGTGTGTAGAATGGTTTCGATATTAAACCATAAAATATCGTGGCGACCTGGGTAATTTTTAAAGGTAAGTTTTACGGGGACTATGACGGTAAGTAAAATTCTGGCAGCGGTGAGTATTATTTTATGATGAGTGTATTATGTAATTATAAAAGGTAGAAGGTGAGTACCTTTACAAGTGGCGACCCTGCCAGGATGTTCGTATAAATATTATAGGAGCTAGACCTGTTTTAAAGCACAGAAAATAGGAATTGGTAACGGTGTATTTGTAGAAATAATCGTATATATATTTACGCTATAAAAGGTTATGTTTTGATAGGGTTATTGTGTTTACTTGTCCTGTTGACAATGATTGTGTTAGGTGTTTTGATTTTATAAGATAGTAGTGGTTTTTTATATATAAAGGGTATGATATAAATAAATTTTGAACATGACTGATGTACAAGATAAGAATAGACCTAACGATAGTGTAGGGGTGGAAGAAAAGGAGTATACATTAAATGACATATTTGACCTTTTAAAGAAAGGTTTTGACGAGATGGACAAAAAGTGGGATGAATGGTTGCGGGAACTAAAGACAGGCCAGTTAAAGGAGAACTCAGAAGTTGAATTAAAACAGGTAAGTGATAATAATGTTGTTAATGATAGTGAGGGAATAATTAACCAGGTGAGTGATAACGATAATTCTAATAATGAATTAATAAATAACAGTGACAAAATAGTGGGAGAAGTAGTGTTGACTAGTGAATATAATGATGGTGATTACAATTCTGAGGTAAGTGGGAGTAATACAAGTAATTATAATGATGAAATAACATTAAATAAGAATAATGATTATATAGCTGAAAATGGGATATCTAAGAATGATACGGTAAGTAACAGTGGTGAAATTAAAAATGTGGTGTTAGAGTGTAAGGTTGTGAGCAGAGAAAGTGTTGATGAGGTTATAAGTGTGTGTGTAGAGAGGTTAAATGGGCAAAGGGCAGATGTTCCCCAAGTTTATGGTGAAACGGAGTTTTCACAGGTGTTTAATGAGGACAGAGTTTCCTCCGGTATTTGTACAGAAGACAAGGTGTCTTCAGATGGTCCCTGTATTTTTTGTGATTTGACTGGTAAAGCCAGTAGAGGTAACAAATATTTAATGGTGCCCTTTGCATGAGATGGGAGAGTTCAGTATGGTTATGAGAGGTGTTGTAATGAAAGAGAGAGAGAAATAAAAATTTTTGAGGTTATGAAATGTTGGTGCAGGTGTTAGATATAGAGAGAGATGAAGAAAGTGAATTGTATTATGAAACAGAGAGAGAGGAATATGTGAATAAAACTGTTATAAATGATAAAACAACTGACTTGATGTTGAGAAAAAATACTTACGGAGACTTTATAAAAAATACTGATGTTGACTTGATTTATGATAAGATAATTTTGGGGGTTAACCCTATAGATTATTATTTTGGTATAATGGAAAAAGTAAAATTTTATGGCCATTACACAGAGAATAGCCATATGATGAATGCAAATAAAATTGACAAATGTTATACAAAAATAAGACTATTATACGATGATGGAGGTTGAAAGCAGTGTATGGACATTTTAAATACTTTAATATATGGTAATGACCTGGCGGAATTAGATATTGAAGCACGGCAAATAATAATTGGATATGACGAAATTTGTAAATAAATAAATGTGGTAATGTTAAATGTATTGTGTTAATGGTATTCTGTTGCAATGTATATTATAGCTTATGTGTAACCTATGTTTGCAATGAGAGGGGAAGGTATAATAATAAATAATAATACTTTATTCCACTAAAATAATAATGAACAGGAGGTAATAATGAAGCCAATTTTGTATTGTGCAGTTATATTCAAAGTGTTTTAAATAATATAACTAAAGTTAAAATGTTTTTAATAAAATGTCATTAAAGTAATTGTGGTGAATTAAAAGGATATCCGATCTGAATTGGAATAAAAAATGTAAGAGATAAATATGTGAACTATAAGATTTATAAAAATTGAAAAGTGCAGTACAGCTGTTAGAGGTGAGGTAAGCAGAATGTTGAGTGGTTATAACTGTGTTTATGAAAACAAGTCTGGCACACAAGTGGTTATGTAAACAGGTATGCTGTATGTTGTGACTAAGGTCTACAGTCATGCTTGGTGACAATAACAAAAAATGTTGTAGTCTGCTGAATCAGTATCTTGAGTAAAATCTTATTATGACATAAAAGAATTGAAGTTAATTTTTTCAGATAAAATAATAATGAGGTAATTACTGTAACTTAGAGTTTGAGAAATTAAATATAATTAAATTAATTTGGTAATTAAATTAATTGGAAAGATGATTTTAATAATAAATTTAAATCTATTCTGATTCAAATTTCAAATGTAATTGTTAAATAAATGAAAGATGTATTTTATTTAAAAATGAAAACTGAAGGAAATTTTGTGTAAATGTAATTTTGTATAATTAAGGTGTTATTTTGGATGGGTAATATTATACGGGGAATATTATTTTGTTTATATGATTGAACTGCAAGTAGACTGTAAGATTTATTATTATTTTAAACTAAAGCCAGTACTTTGCAAATAACAGAACCAGTACTTTGCAAAAAATGAGCCTGTATGGCTAAGAGGAAACAAATCAGTTGTGGGATATGGAGTGATGGAAGGCCGTTTATTAAATTTTAAGTGAATGTTTCAAAGTCAGGTGATGCTGGGGCGGGTATCTGTTCGATTTTTCGGTGTTGGGATCTCGAACAGAGAAGTCCAGTAAGATCGGATGGGTGCTGCCGCAGTCGCCAGACTAGGGGGGTAAGAACTCATGATGTGATTAGAGTGTTCAGGGGGGTTGCGGCGCCATATCCTCACTGATCCTCTTAGGGTTTAGGCAATAAGAGTTTGAATGTTTCGGCTTTCAACCTCTTATTGGGGGGGTATTGTAACGGTACAGAAATGGGAATTTTATTTTATATAAATCAGTATTTAATTCAGTAATTCAGCAGTTAACTTTCACCTGTGGGGAGCCCCAACCAGCAATGCACATACAGTTAGCCTAAACAATTGCCCAGACGTATTGCGTAACCGCCCAGCAGCAGGCTCTTTGTGAATCACAGTCTGCAGTGGGTCATTAGAGAGTGAACAACAGTAAGCAGTATCAGACAGTAAAGTTTGTTAATTAAAAAACAGTGGCCTCGGGTTTACAAGATAGGCCGTTAAAACAAATTCGGCCTATCTAAGAAAGTGTGTAAACATTTAAAAGTATTAAAAGTGTACAAATAATAACGTACGGCCAGTTCCATTGCAACGTACGGCTGAGCGGCCAGACAATCAGCAGACAGTTACCAGAACAAAAACGGTAGCCTCGGACGAGTTCTTGGTAGGCCGAAAAATACAAAAGTAGGCCTACCAAGTAATATAAAATGACGTAAGGTAATAATAAACTGTGTTCGGAGTGGAGAGTGACTAGTGAAAACAGTTCCGGACAATATCGTGTACAACATTTGGATATTACACAAATAGGTAACAAGTGTAAAGACAGTTCATTTGGCCAAAACATTATAATTAATAAAGAGCTCATTAATTAAATAGGAAGTTTTAAAAAGAAATGTAAATTGAGTGAGTGTGTGTATGGGTTATTAAAAGTACTGGCTCAACTAGAAAGATGTAGTAGTAGTAGTCTATACAAAATTATTGGACTAAAATTAGTAAACATTTTAAATATAAAGAAAACGTAATAATCAATGATAGAGTACTTAAATAAAATAATAAAAAGAGTAATTAAAAGGTTCATTCTTCTATAAACATGTGTTAGTGTAGTTATTTCGCCGTAAACAATTTCCTAGTTTTCTGTGTTGACCACTCGTCTAACGAAATTTGGGATTTTCTGAGTTTTATTATGGTCAGATAGCGGGATTTTATAAGGGCAAGTGTGTAGAATGGTTTCAATATTAAACCATAAAATATCGTGGCGACCTGGGTAATTTTTAAAGGTAAGTTTTACGGGGACTATGACGGTAAGTAAAATTCTGGCAGCGGTGAGTATTATTTTATGATGAGTGTATTATGTAATTATAAAAGGTAGAAGGTGAGTACCTTTACAAGTGGCGACCCTGCCAGGATGTTCGTATAAATATTATAGGAGCTAGACCTGTTTTAAAGCACAGAAAATAGGAATTGGTAACGGCGTATTTGTAGAAATAATCGTATATATATTTACGCTATAAAAGGTTATGTTTTGATAGGGTTATTGTGTTTACTTGTCCTGTTGACAATGATTGTGTTAGGTGTTTTGATTTTATAAGATAGTAGTGGTTTTTTATATATAAAGGGTATGATATAAATAAATTTTGAACATGACTGATGTACAAGATAAGAATAGACCTAACGATAGTGTAGGGGTGGAAGAAAAGGAGTATACATTAAATGACATATTTGACCTTTTAAAGAAAGGTTTTGGCGAGATGGACAAAAAGTGGGATGAATGGTTGCGGGAACTAAAGACAGGCCAGTTAAAGGAGAACTCAGAAGTTGAATTAAAACAGGTAAGTGATAATAATGTTGTTAATGATAGTGAGGGAATAATTAACCAGGTGAGTGATAACGATAATTCTAATAATGAATTAATAAATAACAGTGACAAAATAGTGGGAGAAGTAGTGTTGACTAGTGAATATAATGATGGTGATTACAATTCTGAGGTAAGTGGGAGTAATACAAGTAATTATAATGATGAAATAACATTAAATAAGAATAATGATTATATAGCTGAAAATGGGGTATCTAAGAATGATACGGTAAGTAACAGTGGTGAAATTAAAAATGTGGTGTTAGAGTGTAAGGTTGTGAGCAGAGAAAGTGTTGATGAGGTTATAAGTGTGTGTGTAGAGAGGTTAAATGGGCAAAGGGCAGATGTTCCCCAAGTTTATGGTGAAACAGAGTTTTCACAGGTGTTTAATGAGGACAGAGTTTCCTCCGGTATTTGTACAGAAGACAAGGTGTCTTCAGATGGTCCCTGTATTTTTTGTGATTTGACTGGTAAAGCCAGTAGAGGTAACAAATATTTAATGGTGCCCTTTGCATGAGATGGGAGAGTTCAGTATGGTTATGAGAGGTGTTGTAATGAAAGAGAGAGAGAAATAAAAATTTTTGAGGTTATGAAATGTTGGTGCAGGTGTTAGATGTAGAGAGAGATGAAGAAAGTGAATTGTATTATGAAACAAAGAGAGAGGAATATGTGAATAAAACTGTTATAAATGATAAAACAACTGACTTGATGTTGAGAAAAAATACTTATGGAGACTTTATAAAAAATACTGATGTTGACTTGATTTATGATAAGATAATTTTGGGGGTTAACCCTATAGATTATTATTTTGGTATAATGGAAAAAGTAAAATTTTATGGCCATTACACAGAGAATAGCCATATGATGAATGCAAATAAAATTGACAAATGTTATACAAAAATAAGACTATTATACGATGATGGAGGTTGAAAGCAGTGTATGGACATTTTAAATACTTTAATATATGGTAATGACCTGGCGGAATTAGATATTGAAGCACGGCAAATAATAATTGGATATGACGAAATTTGTAAATAAATAAATGTGTTAATGTTAAATGTATTGTGTTAATGGTATTCTGTTGCAATGTATATTATAGCTTATGTGTAACCTATGTTTGCAATGAGAGGGGAAGGTATAATAATAAATAATAATACTTTATTCCACTAAAATAATAATGAACAGGAGGTAATAATGAAGCCAATTTTGTATTGTGCAGTTATATTCAAAGTGTTTTAAATAATATAACTAAAGTTAAAATGTTTTTAATAAAATGTCATTAAAGTAATTGTGGTGAATTAAAAGGATATCCGATCTGAATTGGAATAAAAAATGTAAGAGATATGTGAACTATAAGATTTATAAAAATTGAAAAGTGCAGTACAGCTGTTAGAGGTGAGGTAAGCAGAATGTTGAGTGGTTATAACTGTGTTTATGAAAACAAGTCTGGCACACAAGTGGTTATGTAAACAGGTATGCTGTATGTTGTGACTAAGGTCACCAGTCATGCTTGGTGACAATAACAAAAAATGTTGTAGTCTGCTGAATCAGTATCTTGAGTAAAATCTTATTATGACATAAAAGAATTGAAGTTAATTTTTTCAGATAAAATAATAATGAGGTAATTACTGTAACTTAGAGTTTGAGAAATTAAATATAATTAAATTAATTTGGTAATTAAATTAATTGGAAAGATGATTTTAATAATAAATTTAAATTTATTCTGATTCAAATTTCAAATGTAATTGTTAAATAAATGAAAGATGTACTTTATTTAAAAATGAAAACTGAAGGAAATTTTGTGTAAATGTAATTTTGTATAATTAAGGTGTTATTTTGGATGGGTAATATTATACGGGGAATATTATTTTGTTTATATGATTGAACTGCAAGTAGACTGTAAGATTTATTATTATTTTAAACTAAAGCCAGTACTTTGCAAATAACAGAACCAGTACTTTGCAAAAAATGAGCCTGTATGGCTAAGAGGAAACAAATCAGTTGTGGGATATGGAGTGATGGAAGGCCGTTTATTAAATTTTAAGTGAATGTTTCAAAGTCAGGTGATGCTGGGGCGGGTTCTGTTCGATTTTTCGGTGTTGGGATCTCGAACAGAGAAGTCCAGTAAGATCGGATGGGTGCTGCCGCAGTCGCCAGACTAGGGGGGTAAGAACCCATGATGTGATTAGAGTGTTCAGGGGGGTTGCGGCGCCATATCCTCACTGATCCTCTTAGGGTTTAGGCAATAAGAGTTTGAATGCTTCGGCTTTCAACCTCTAATTGGGGGGGTATTGTAACGGTACAGAAATGGGAATTTTATTTTATATAAATCAGTATTTAATTCAGTAATTCAGCAGTTAATTTTCACCTGTGGGGAGCCCCAACCAGCAATGCACATACAGTTAGCCTAAACAATTGCCCAGACGTATTGCGTAACCGCCCAGCAGCAGGCTCTTTGTGAATCACAGTCTGCAGTGGGTCATTAGAGAGTGAACAACAGTAAGCATTATCAGACAGTAAAGTTTGTTAATTAAAAAACAGTGGCCTCGGGTTTACAAGATAGGCCGTTAAAACAAATTCGGCCTATCTAAGAAAGTGTGTAAACATTTAAAAGTATTAAAAGTGTACAAATAATAACGTGCGGCCAGTTCCATTGCAACGTACGGCTGAGCGGCCAGACAATCAGCAGACAGTTACCAGAACAAAAACGGTAGCCTCGGACGAGTTCTTGGTAGGCCGAAAAATACAAAAGTAGGCCTACCAAGTAATATAAAATGACGTAAGGTAATAATAAACTGTGTTCGGAGTGGAGAGTGACTAGTGAAAACAGTTCCGGACAATATCGTGTACAACATTTGGATATTACGCAAATAGGTAACAAGTGTAAAGACAGTTCATTTGGCCAAAACATTATAATTAGTAAAGAGCTCATTAATTAAATAGGAAGTTTTAAAAAGAAATGTAAATTGAGTGAGTGTGTGTATGGGTTATTAAAAGTACTGGCTCAACTAGAAAGATGTAGTAGTAGTCTATACAAAATTATTGGACTAAAATTAGTAAACATTTTAAATATAAAGAAAACGTAATAATCAATGATAGAGTACTTAACTAAAATAATAAAAAGAGTAATTAAAAGGTTCATTCTTCTATAAACATGTGTTAGTGTAGTTATTTCGCCGTAAACCATTTCCTAGTTTTCTGTGTTGACCACTCGTCTAACGAAATTTGGGATTTTCTGAGTTTTATTATGGTCAGATAGCGGGATTTTATAAGGGCAAGTGTGTAGAATGGTTTCGATATTAAACCATAAAATATCGTGGCGACCTGGGTAATTTTTAAAGGTAAGTTTTACGGGGACTATTACGGTAAGTAAAATTCTGGCAGCGGTGAGTATTATTTTATGATGAGTGTATTATGTAATTATAAAAGGTAGAAGGTGAGTACCTTTACAAGTGGCGACCCTGCCAGGATGTTCGTATAAATATTATTGGAGCTAGACCTGTTTTAAAGCACAGAAAATAGGAATTGGTAACGGCGTATTTGTAGAAATAATCGTATATATATTTACGCTGTAAAGGTTATGTTTTGATAGGGTTATTGTGTTTACTTGTCCTGTTGACAATGATTGTGTTAGGTGTTTTGATTTTATAAGATAGTAGTGGTTTTTTATATATAAATGTTATGATATAAATAAATTTTGAACATGACTGATGTACAAGATAAGAATAGACCTAACGATAGTGTAGGGGTGGAAGAAAAGGAGTATACATTAAATGACATATTTGACCTTTTAAAGAAAGGTTTTGACGAGATGGACAAAAAGTGGGATGAATGGTTGCGGGAACTAAAGACAGGCCAGTTAAAGGAGAACTCAGAAGTTGAATTAAAACAGGTAAGTGATAATAATGTTGTTAATGATAGTGAGGGAATAATTAACCAGGTGAGTGATAACGATAATTCTAATAATGAATTAATAAATAACAGTGACAAAATAGTGGGAGAAGTAGTGTTGACTAGTGAATATAATGATGGTGATTACAATTCTGAGGTAAGTGGGAGTAATACAAGTAATTATAATGATGAAGTAACATTAAATAAGAATAATGATTATATAGCTGAAAATGGGGTATCTAAGAATGATACGGTAAGTAACAGTGGTGAAATTAAAAATGTGGTGTTAGAGTGTAAGGTTGTGAGCAGAGAAAGTGTTGATGAGGTTATAAGTGTGTGTGTAGAGAGGTTAAATGGGCAAAGGGCAGATGTTCCCCAAGTTTATGGTGAAACAGAGTTTTCACAGGTGTTTAATGAGGACAGAGTTTCCTCCGGTATTTGTACAGAAGACAAGGTGTCTTCAGATGGTCCCTGTATTTTTTGTGATTTGACTGGTAAAGCCAGTAGAGGTAACAAATATTTAATGGTGCCCTTTGCATGAGATGGGAGAGTTCAGTATGGTTATGAGAGGTGTTGTAATGAAAGAGAGAGAGAAATAAAAATTTTTGAGGTTATGAAATGTTGGTGCAGGTGTTAGATATAGAGAGAGATGAAGAAAGTGAATTGTATTATGAAACAAAGAGAGAGGAATATGTGAATAAAACTGTTATAAATGATAAAACAACTGACTTGATGTTGAGAAAAAATACTTACGGAGACTTTATAAAAAATACTGATGTTGACTTGATTTATGATAAGATAATTTTGGGGGTTAACCCTATAGATTATTATTTTGGTATAATGGAAAAAGTAAAATTTTATGGCCATTACACAGAGAATAGCCATATGATGAATGCAAATAAAATTGACAAATGTTATACAAAAATAAGACTATTATACGATGATGGAGGTTGAAAGCAGTGTATGGACATTTTAAATACTTTAATATATGGTAATGACCTGGCGGAATTAGATATTGAAGCACGGCAAATAATAATTGGATATGACGAAATTTGTAAATAAATAAATGTGTTAATGTTAAATGTATTGTGTTAATGGTATTCTGTTGCAATGTATATTATAGCTTATGTGTAACCTATGTTTGCAATGAGAGGGGAAGGTATAATAATAAATAATAATACTTTATTCCACTAAAATAATAATGAACAGGAGGTAATAATGAAGCCAATTTTGTATTGTGCAGTTATATTCAAAGTGTTTTAAATAATATAACTAAAGTTAAAATGTTTTTAATAAAATGTCATTAAAGTAATTGTGGTGAATTAAAAGGATATCCGATCTGAATTGGAATAAAAAATGTAAGAGATAAATATGTGAACTATAAGATTTATAAAAATTGAAAAGTGCAGTACAGCTGTTAGAGGTGAGGTAAGCAGAATGTTGAGTGGTTATAACTGTGTTTATGAAAACAAGTCTGGCACACAAGTGGTTATGTAAACAGGTATGCTGTATGTTGTGACTAAGGTCTACAGTCATGCTTGGTGACAATAACAAAAAATGTTGTAGTCTGCTGAATCAGTATCTTGAGTAAAATCTTATTATGACATAAAAGAATTGAAGTTAATTTTTTCAGATAAAATAATAATGAGGTAATTACTGTAACTTAGAGTTTGAGAAATTAAATATAATTAAATTAATTTGGTAATTAAATTAATTGGAAAGATGATTTTAATAATAAATTTAAATTTATTCTGATTCAAATTTCAAATGTAATTGTTAAATAAATGAAAGATGTACTTTATTTAAAAATGAAAACTGAAGGAAATTTTGTGTAAATGTAATTTTGTATAATTAAGGTGTTATTTTGGATGGGTAATATTATACGGGGAATATTATTTTGTTTATATGATTGAACTGCAAGTAGACTGTAAGATTTATTATTATTTTAAACTAAAGCCAGTACTTTGCAAATAACAGAACCAGTACTTTGCAAAAAATGAGCCTGTATGGCTAAGAGGAAACAAATCAGTTGTGGGATATGGAGTGATGGAAGGCTGTTTATTAAATTTTAAGTGAATGTTTCAAAGACAGGTGATGCTGGGGCGGGTATCTGTTCGATTTTTCGGTGTTGGTATCTCGAACAGAGAAGTCCAGTAAGATCGGATGGGTGCTGCCGCAGTCGCCAGACTAGGGGGGTAAGAACCCATGATGTGATTAGAGTGTTCAGGGGTGTTGCGGCGCCATATCCTCACTGATCCTCTTAGGGTTTAGGCAATAAGAGTTTGAATGCTTCGGCTTTCAACCTCTTATTGGGGGGGTATTGTAACGGTACAGAAATGGGAATTTTATTTTATATAAATCAGTATTTAATTCAGTAATTCAGCAGTTAACTTTCACCTGTGGGGAGCCCCAACCAGCAATGCACATACCGTTAGCCTAAACAATTGCCCAGACGTATTGCGTAACCGCCCAGCAGCAGGCTCTTTGTGAATCACAGTCTGCAGTGGGTCATTAGAGAGTGAACAACAGTAAGCAGTATCAGACAGTAAAGTTTGTTAATTAAAAAACAGTGGTCTCGGGTTTACAAGATAGGCCGTTAAAACAAATTCGGCCTATCTAAGAAAGTGTGTAAACATTTAAAAGTATTAAAAGTGTACAAATAATAACGTGCGGCCAGTTCCATTGCAACGTACGGCTGAGCGGCCAGACAATCAGCAGACAGTTACCAGAACAAAAACGGTAGCCTCGGACGAGTTCTTGGTAGGCCGAAAAATACAAAAGTAGGCCTACCAAGTAATATAAAATGACGTAAGGTAATAATAAACTGTGTTCGGAGTGGAGAGTGACTAGTGAAAACAGTTCCGGACAATATCGTGTACAACATTTGGATATTATGCAAATAGGTAACAAGTGTAAAGACAGTTCATTTGGCCAAAACATTATAATTAATAAAGAGCTCATTAATTAAATAGGAAGTTTTAAAAAGAAATGTAAATTGAGTGATTGTGTGTATGGGTTATTAAAAGTACTGGCTCAACTAGAAAGATGTAGTAGTAGTCTATACAAAATTATTGGACTAAAATTAGTAAACATTTTAAATATAAAGAAAACGTAATAATCAATGATAGAGTACTTAACTAAAATAATAAAAAGAGTAATTAAAAGGTTCATTCTTCTATAAACATGTGTTAGTGTAGTTATTTCGCCGTAAACAATTTCCTAGTTTTCTGTGTTGACCACTCGTCTAACGAAATTTGGGATTTTCTGAGTTTTATTATGGTCAGACAGCGGGATTTTATAAGGGCAAGTGTGTAGAATGGTTTTGATATTAAACCATAAAATATCGTGGCGACCTGGGTAATTTTTAAAGGTAAGTTTTACGGGGACTATGACGGTAAGTAAAATTCTGGCAGCGGTGAGTATTATTTTATGATGAGTGTATTATGTAATTATAAAAGGTAGAAGGTGATTACCTTTACAAGTGGCGACCCTGCCAGGATGTTCGTATAAATATTATAGGAGCTAGACCTGTTTTAAAGCACAGAAAATAGGAATTGGTAACGGCGTATTTGTAGAAATAATCGTATATATATTTACACTATAAAAGGTTATGTTTTGATAGGGTTATTGTGTTTACTTGTCCTGTTGACAATGAATGTGTTAGGTGTTTTGATTTTATAAGATAGTAGTGGTTTTTTATATATAAAGGGTATGATATAAATAAATTTTGAACATGACTGATGTACAAGATAAGAATAGACCTAACGATAGTGTAGGGGTGGAAGAAAAGGAGTATACATTAAATGACATATTTGACCTTTTAAAGAAAGGTTTTGACGAGATGGACAAAAAGTGGGATGAATGGTTGCGGGAACTAAAGACAGGCCAGTTAAAGGAGAACTCAGAAGTTGAATTAAAACAGGTAAGTGATAATAATGTTGTTAATGATAGTGAGGGAATAATTAACCAGGTGAGTGATAACGATAATTCTAATAATGAATTAATAAATAACAGTGACAAAATAGTGGGAGAAGTAGTGTTGACTAGTGAATATAATGATGGTGATTACAATTCTGAGGTAAGTGGGAGTAATACAAGTAATTATAATGATGAAATAACATTAAATAAGAATAATGATTATATAGCTGAAAATGGGGTATCTAAGAATGATACGGTAAGTAACAGTGGTGAAATTAAAAATGTGGTGTTAGGGTGTAAGGTTGTGAGCAGAGAAAGTGTTGATGAGGTTATAAGTGTGTGTGTAGAGAGGTTAAATGGGCAAAGGGCAGATGTTCCCCAAGTTTATGGTGAAACAGAGTTTTCACAGGTGTTTAATGAGGACAGAGTTTCCTCCGGTATTTGTACAGAAGACAAGGTGTCTTCAGATGGTCCCTGTATTTTTTGTGATTTGACTGGTAAAGCCAGTAGAGGTAACAAATATTTAATGGTGCCCTTTGCATGAGATGGGAGAGTTCAGTATGGTTATGAGAGGTGTTGTAATGAAAGAGAGAGAGAAATAAAAATTTTTGAGGTTATGAAATGTTGGTGCAGGTGTTAGATATAGAGAGAGATGAAGAAAGTGAATTGTATTATGAAACGGAGAGAGAGGAATATGTGAATAAAACTGTTATAAATGATAAAACAACTGACTTGATGTTGAGAAAAAATACTTATGGAGACTTTATAAAAAATACTGATGTTGACTTGATTTATGATAAGATAATTTTGGGGGTTAACCCTATAGATTATTATTTTGGTATAATGGAAAAAGTAAAATTTTATGGCCATTACACAGAGAATAGCCATATGATGAATGCAAATAAAATTGACAAATGTTATACAAAAATAAGACTATTATACGATGATGGAGGTTGAAAGCAGTGTATGGACATTTTAAATACTTTAATATATGGTAATGACCTGGCGGAATTAGATATTGAAGCACGGCAAATAATAATTGGATATGACGAAATTTGTAAATAAATAAATGTGTTAATGTTAAATGTATTGTGTTAATGGTATTCTGTTGCAATGTATATTATAGCTTATGTGTAACCTATGTTTGCAATGAGAGGGGAAGGTATAATAATAAATAATAATACTTTATTCCACTAAAATAATAATGAACAGGAGGTAATAATGAAGCCAATTTTGTATTGTGCAGTTATATTCAAAGTGTTTTAAATAATATAACTAAAGTTAAAATGTTTTTAATAAAATGTCATTAAAGTAATTGTGGTGAATTAAAAGGATATCCGATCTGAATTGGAATAAAAAATGTAAGAGATATGTGAACTATAAGATTTATAAAAATTGAAAAGTGCAGTACAGCTGTTAGAGGTGAGGTAAGCAGAATGTTGAGTGGTTATAACTGTGTTTATGAAAACAAGTCTGGCACACAAGTGGTTATGTAAACAGGTATGCTGTATGTTGTGACTAAGGTCTACAGTCATGCTTGGTGACAATAACAAAAAATGTTGTAGTCTGCTGAATCAGTATCTTGAGTAAAATCTTATTATGACATAAAAGAATTGAAGTTAATTTTTTCAGATAAAATAATAATGAGGTAATTACTGTAACTTAGAGTTTGAGAAATTAAATATAATTAAATTAATTTGGTAATTAAATTAATTGGAAAGATGATTTTAATAATAAATTTAAATTTATTCTGATTCAAATTTCAAATGTAATTGTTAAATAAATGAAAGATGTACTTTATTTAAAAATGAAAACTGAAGGAAATTTTGTGTAAATGTAATTTTGTATAATTAAGGTGTTATTTTGGATGGGTAATATTATACGGGGAATATTATTTTGTTTATATGATTGAACTGCAAGTAGACTGTAAGATTTATTATTATTTTAAACTAAAGCCAGTACTTTGCGAATAACAGAACCAGTACTTTGCAAAAAATGAGCCTGTATGGCTAAGAGGAAACAAATCAGTTGTGGGATATGGAGTGATGGAAGGCTGTTTATTAAATTTTAAGTGAATGTTTCAAAGACAGGTGATGCTGGGGCGGGTATCTGTTCGATTTTTCGGTGTTGGTATCTCGAACAGAGAAGTCCAGTAAGATCGGATGGGTGCTGCCGCAGTCGCCAGACTAGGGGGGTAAGAACCCATGATGTGATTAGAGTGTTCAGGGGGGTTGCGGCGCCATATCCTCACTGATCCTCTTAGGGTTTAGGCAATAAGAGTTTGAATGCTTCGGCTTTCAACCTCTTATTGGGGGGGTATTGTAACGGTACAGAAATGGGAATTTTATTTTATATAAATCAGTACTTAATTCAGTAATTCAGCAGTTAACTTTCACCTGTGGGGAGCCCCAACCAGCAATGCACATACCGTTAGCCTAAACAATTGCCCAGACGTATTGCGTAACCGCCCAGCAGCAGGCTCTTTGTGAATCACAGTCTGCAGTGGGTCATTAGAGAGTGAACAACAGTAAGCAGTATCAGACAGTAAAGTTTGTTAATTAAAAAACAGTGGTCTCGGGTTTACAAGATAGGCCGTTAAAACAAATTCGGCCTATCTAAGAAAGTGTGTAAACATTTAAAAGTATTAAAAGTGTACAAATAATAACGTGCGGCCAGTTCCATTGCAACGTACGGCTGAGCGGCCAGACAATCAGCAGACAGTTACCAGAACAAAAACGGTAGCCTCGGACGAGTTCTTGGTAGGCCGAAAAATACAAAAGTAGGCCTACCAAGTAATATAAAATGACGTAAGGTAATAATAAACTGTGTTCGGAGTGGAGAGTGACTAGTGAAAACAGTTCCGGACAATATCGTGTACAACATTTGGATATTACGCAAATAGGTAACAAGTGTAAAGACAGTTCATTTGGCCAAAACATTATAATTAATAAAGAGCTCATTAATTAAATAGGAAGTTTTAAAAAGAAATGTAAATTGAGTGAGTGTGTGTATGGGTTATTAAAAGTACTGGCTCAACTAGAAAGATGTAGTAGTAGTCTATACAAAATTATTGGACTAAAATTAGTAAACATTTTAAATATAAAGAAAACGTAATAATCAATGATAGAGTACTTAACTAAAATAATAAAAAGAGTAATTAAAAGGTTCATTCTTCTATAAACATGTGTTAGTGTAGTTATTTCGCCGTAAACAATTTCCTAGTTTTCTGTGTTGACCACTCGTCTAACGAAATTTGGGATTTTCTGAGTTTTATTATGGTAAGATAGCGGGATTTTATAAGGGCAAGTGTGTAGAATGGTTTTGATATTAAACCATAAAATATCGTGGCGACCTGGGTAATTTTTAAAGGTAAGTTTTACGGGGACTATGACGGTAAGTAAAATTCTGGCAGCGGTGAGTATTATTTTATGATGAGTGTATTATGTAATTATAAAAGGTAGAAGGTGATTACCTTTACAAGTGGCGACCCTGCCAGGATGTTCGTATAAATATTATAGGAGCTAGACCTGTTTTAAAGCACAGAAAATAGGAATTGGTAACGGCGTATTTGTAGAAATAATCGTATATATATTTACGCTATAAAAGGTTATGTTTTGATAGGGTTATTGTGTTTACTTGTCCTGTTGACAATGAATGTGTTAGGTGTTTTGATTTTATAAGATAGTAGTGGTTTTTTATATATAAAGGGTATGATATAAATAAATTTTGAACATGACTGATGTACAAGATAAGAATAGACCTAACGATAGTGTAGGGGTGGAAGAAAAGGAGTATACATTAAATGACATATTTGACCTTTTAAAGAAAGGTTTTGACGAGATGGACAAAAAGTGGGATGAATGGTTGCGGGAACTAAAGACAGGCCAGTTAAAGGAGAACTCAGAAGTTGAATTAAAACAGGTAAGTGATAATAATGTTGTTAATGATAGTGAGGGAATAATTAACCAGGTGAGTGATAACGATAATTCTAATAATGAATTAATAAATAACAGTGACAAAATAGTGGGAGAAGTAGTGTTGACTAGTGAATATAATGATGGTGATTACAATTCTGAGGTAAGTGGGAGTAATACAAGTAATTATAATGATGAAATAACATTAAATAAGAATAATGATTATATAGCTGAAAATGGGGTATCTAAGAATGATACGGTAAGTAACAGTGGTGAAATTAAAAATGTGGTGTTAGGGTGTAAGGTTGTGAGCAGAGAAAGTGTTGATGAGGTTATAAGTGTGTGTGTAGAGAGGTTAAATGGGCAAAGGGCAGATGTTCCCCAAGTTTATGGTGAAACAGAGTTTTCACAGGTGTTTAATGAGGACAGAGTTTCCTCCGGTATTTGTACAGAAGACAAGGTGTCTTCAGATGGTCCCTGTATTTTTTGTGATTTGACTGGTAAAGCCAGTAGAGGTAACAAATATTTAATGGTGCCCTTTGCATGAGATGGGAGAGTTCAGTATGGTTATGAGAGGTGTTGTAATGAAAGAGAGAGAGAAATAAAAATTTTTGAGGTTATGAAATGTTGGTGCAGGTGTTAGATATAGAGAGAGATGAAGAAAGTGAATTGTATTATGAAACGGAGAGAGAGGAATATGTGAATAAAACTGTTATAAATGATAAAACAACTGACTTGATGTTGAGAAAAAATACTTATGGAGACTTTATAAAAAATACTGATGTTGACTTGATTTATGATAAGATAATTTTGGGGGTTAACCCTATAGATTATTATTTTGGTATAATGGAAAAAGTAAAATTTTATGGCCATTACACAGAGAATAGCCATATGATGAATGCAAATAAAATTGACAAATGTTATACAAAAATAAGACTATTATACGATGATGGAGGTTGAAAGCAGTGTATGGACATTTTAAATACTTTAATATATGGTAATGACCTGGCGGAATTAGATATTGAAGCACGGCAAATAATAATTGGATATGACAAAATTTGTAAATAAATAAATGTGTTAATGTTAAATGTATTGTGTTAATGGTATTCTGTTGCAATGTATATTATAGCTTATGTGTAACCTATGTTTGCAATGAGAGGGGAAGGTATAATAATAAATAATAATACTTTATTCCACTAAAATAATAATGAACAGGAGGTAATAATGAAGCCAATTTTGTATTGTGCAGTTATATTCAAAGTGTTTTAAATAATATAACTAAAGTTAAAATGTTTTTAATAAAATGTCATTAAAGTAATTGTGGTGAATTAAAAGGATATCCGATCTGAATTGGAATAAAAAATGTAAGAGATATGTGAACTATAAGATTTATAAAAATTGAAAAGTGCAGTACAGCTGTTAGAGGTGAGGTAAGCAGAATGTTGAGTGGTTATAACTGTGTTTATGAAAACAAGTCTGGCACACAAGTGGTTATGTAAACAGGTATGCTGTATGTTGTGACTAAGGTCACCAGTCATGCTTGGTGACAATAACAAAAAATGTTGTAGTCTGCTGAATCAGTATCTTGAGTAAAATCTTATTATGACATAAAAGAATTGAAGTTAATTTTTTCAGATAAAATAATAATGAGGTAATTACTGTAACTTAGAGTTTGAGAAATTAAATATAATTAAATTAATTTGGTAATTAAATTAATTGGAAAGATGATTTTAATAATAAATTTAAATTTATTCTGATTCAAATTTCAAATGTAATTGTTAAATAAATGAAAGATGTACTTTATTTAAAAATGAAAACTGAAGGAAATTTTGTGTAAATGTAATTTTGTATAATTAAGGTGTTATTTTGGATGGGTAATATTATACGGGGAATATTATTTTGTTTATATGATTGAACTGCAAGTAGACTGTAAGATTTATTATTATTTTAAACTAAAGCCAGTACTTTGCAAATAACAGAACCAGTACTTTGCAAAAAATGAGCCTGTATGGCTAAGAGGAAACAAATCAGTTGTGGGATATGGAGTGATGGAAGGCTGTTTATTAAATTTTAAGTGAATGTTTCAAAGACAGGTGATGCTGGGGCGGGTATCTGTTCGATTTTTCGGTGTTGGTATCTCGAACAGAGAAGTCCAGTAAGATCGGATGGGTGCTGCCGCAGTCGCCAGACTAGGGGGGTAAGAACCCATGATGTGATTAGAGTGTTCAGGGGGGTTGCGGCGCCATATCCTCACTGATCCTCTTAGGGTTTAGGCAATAAGAGTTTGAATGCTTCGGCTTTCAACCTCTTATTGGGGGGGTATTGTAACGGTACAGAAATGGGAATTTTATTTTATATAAATCAGTATTTAATTCAGTAATTCAGCAGTTAACTTTCACCTGTGGGGAGCCCCAACCAGCAATGCACATACCGTTAGCCTAAACAATTGCCCAGACGTATTGCGTAACCGCCCAGCAGCAGGCTCTTTGTGAATCACAGTCTGCAGTGGGTCATTAGAGAGTGAACAACAGTAAGCAGTATCAGACAGTAAAGTTTGTTAATTAAAAACAGTGGTCTCGGGTTTACAAGATAGGCCGTTAAAACAAATTCGGCCTATCTAAGAAAGTGTGTAAACATTTAAAAGTATTAAAAGTGTACAAATAATAACGTGCGGCCAGTTCCATTGCAACGTACGGCTGAGCGGCCAGACAATCAGCAGACAGTTACCAGAACAAAAACGGTAGCCTCGGACGAGTTCTTGGTAGGCCGAAAAATACAAAAGTAGGCCTACCAAGTAATATAAAATGACGTAAGGTAATAATAAACTGTGTTCGGAGTGGAGAGTGACTAGTGAAAACAGTTCCGGACAATATCGTGTACAACATTTGGATATTACGCAAATAGGTAACAAGTGTAAAGACAGTTCATTTGGCCAAAACATTATAATTAATAAAGAGCTCATTAATTAAATAGGAAGTTTTAAAAAGAAATGTAAATTGAGTGAGTGTGTGTATGGGTTATTAAAAGTACTGGCTCAACTAGAAAGATGTAGTAGTAGTCTATACAAAATTATTGGACTAAAATTAGTAAACATTTTAAATATAAAGAAAACGTAATAATCAATGATAGAGTACTTAACTAAAATAATAAAAAGAGTAATTAAAAGGTTCATTCTTCTATAAACATGTGTTAGTGTAGTTATTTCGCCGTAAACAATTTCCTAGTTTTCTGTGTTGACCACTCGTCTAACGAAATTTGGGATTTTCTGAGTTTTATTATGGTAAGATAGCGGGATTTTATAAGGGCAAGTGTGTAGAATGGTTTTGATATTAAACCATAAAATATCGTGGCGACCTGGGTAATTTTTAAAGGTAAGTTTTACGGGGACTATGACGGTAAGTAAAATTCTGGCAGCGGTGAGTATTATTTTATGATGAGTGTATTATGTAATTATAAAAGGTAGAAGGTGATTACCTTTACAAGTGGCGACCCTGCCAGGATGTTCGTATAAATATTATAGGAGCTAGACCTGTTTTAAAGCACAGAAAATAGGAATTGGTAACGGCGTATTTGTAGAAATAATCGTATATATATTTACGCTATAAAAGGTTATGTTTTGATAGGGTTATTGTGTTTACTTGTCCTGTTGACAATGAATGTGTTAGGTGTTTTGATTTTATAAGATAGTAGTGGTTTTTTATATATAAAGGGTATGATATAAATAAATTTTGAACATGACTGATGTACAAGATAAGAATAGACCTAACGATAGTGTAGGGGTGGAAGAAAAGGAGTATACATTAAATGACATATTTGACCTTTTAAAGAAAGGTTTTGACGAGATGGACAAAAAGTGGGATGAATGGTTGCGGGAACTAAAGACAGGCCAGTTAAAGGAGAACTCAGAAGTTGAATTAAAACAGGTAAGTGATAATAATGTTGTTAATGATAGTGAGGGAATAATTAACCAGGTGAGTGATAACGATAATTCTAATAATGAATTAATAAATAACAGTGACAAAATA
This sequence comes from Magicicada septendecula, assembly GCA_034769895.1. Lineage (NCBI taxonomy): Eukaryota > Metazoa > Arthropoda > Insecta > Hemiptera > Cicadidae > Magicicada > Magicicada septendecula. Next base: position 736,279,380 of record CM068367.1, read on the forward strand.
GTGGGAGAAGTAGTGTTGACTAGTGAATATAATGATGGTGATTACAATTCTGAGGTAAGTGGGAGTAATACAAGTAATTATAATGATGAAATAACATTAAATAAGAATAATGATTATATAGCTGAAAATGGGGTATCTAAGAATGATACGGTAAGTAACAGTGGTGAAATTAAAAATGTGGTGTTAGGGTGTAAGGTTGTGAGCAGAGAAAGTGTTGATGAGGTTATAAGTGTGTGTGTAGAGAGGTTAAATGGGCAAAGGGCAGATGTTCCCCAAGTTTATGGTGAAACAGAGTTTTCACAGGTGTTTAATGAGGACAGAGTTTCCTCCGGTATTTGTACAGAAGACAAGGTGTCTTCAGATGGTCCCTGTATTTTTTGTGATTTGACTGGTAAAGCCAGTAGAGGTAACAAATATTTAATGGTGCCCTTTGCATGAGATGGGAGAGTTCAGTATGGTTATGAGAGGTGTTGTAATGAAAGAGAGAGAGAAATAAAAATTTTTGAGGTTATGAAATGTTGGTGCAGGTGTTAGATATAGAGAGAGATGAAGAAAGTGAATTGTATTATGAAACGGAGAGAGAGGAATATGTGAATAAAACTGTTATAAATGATAAAACAACTGACTTGATGTTGAGAAAAAATACTTATGGAGACTTTATAAAAAATACTGATGTTGACTTGATTTATGATAAGATAATTTTGGGGGTTAACCCTATAGATTATTATTTTGGTATAATGGAAAAAGTAAAATTTTATGGCCATTACACAGAGAATAGCCATATGATGAATGCAAATAAAATTGACAAATGTTATACAAAAATAAGACTATTATACGATGATGGAGGTTGAAAGCAGTGTATGGACATTTTAAATACTTTAATATATGGTAATGACCTGGCGGAATTAGATATTGAAGCACGGCAAATAATAATTGGATATGACGAAATTTGTAAATAAATAAATGTGTTAATGTTAAATGTATTGTGTTAATGGTATTCTGTTGCAATGTATATTATAGCTTATGTGTAACCTATGTTTGCAATGAGAGGGGAAGGTATAATAATAAATAATAATACTTTATTCCACTAAAATAATAATGAACAGGAGGTAATAATGAAGCCAATTTTGTATTGTGCAGTTATATTCAAAGTGTTTTAAATAATATAACTAAAGTTAAAATGTTTTTAATAAAATGTCATTAAAGTAATTGTGGTGAATTAAAAGGATATCCGATCTGAATTGGAATAAAAAATGTAAGAGATATGTGAACTATAAGATTTATAAAAATTGAAAAGTGCAGTACAGCTGTTAGAGGTGAGGTAAGCAGAATGTTGAGTGGTTATAACTGTGTTTATGAAAACAAGTCTGGCACACAAGTGGTTATGTAAACAGGTATGCTGTATGTTGTGACTAAGGTCACCAGTCATGCTTGGTGACAATAACAAAAAATGTTGTAGTCTGCTGAATCAGTATCTTGAGTAAAATCTTATTATGACATAAAAGAATTGAAGTTAATTTTTTCAGATAAAATAATAATGAGGTAATTACTGTAACTTAGAGTTTGAGAAATTAAATATAATTAAATTAATTTGGTAATTAAATTAATTGGAAAGATGATTTTAATAATAAATTTAAATTTATTCTGATTCAAATTTCAAATGTAATTGTTAAATAAATGAAAGATGTACTTTATTTAAAAATGAAAACTGAAGGAAATTTTGTGTAAATGTAATTTTGTATAATTAAGGTGTTATTTTGGATGGGTAATATTATACGGGGAATATTATTTTGTTTATATGATTGAACTGCAAGTAGACTGTAAGATTTATTATTATTTTAAACTAAAGCCAGTACTTTGCAAATAACAGAACCAGTACTTTGCAAAAAATGAGCCTGTATGGCTAAGAGGAAACAAATCAGTTGTGGGATATGGAGTGATGGAAGGCTGTTTATTAAATTTTAAGTGAATGTTTCAAAGACAGGTGATGCTGGGGCGGGTATCTGTTCGATTTTTCGGTGTTGGTATCTCGAACAGAGAAGTCCAGTAAGATCGGATGGGTGCTGCCGCAGTCGCCAGACTAGGGGGGTAAGAACCCATGATGTGATTAGAGTGTTCAGGGGTGTTGCGGCGCCATATCCTCACTGATCCTCTTAGGGTTTAGGCAATAAGAGTTTGAATGCTTCGGCTTTCAACCTCTTATTGGGGGGGTATTGTAACGGTACAGAAATGGGAATTTTATTTTATATAAATCAGTATTTAATTCAGTAATTCAGCAGTTAACTTTCACCTGTGGGGAGCCCCAACCAGCAATGCACATACCGTTAGCCTAAACAATTGCCCAGACGTATTGCGTAACCGCCCAGCAGCAGGCTCTTTGTGAATCACAGTCTGCAGTGGGTCATTAGAGAGTGAACAACAGTAAGCAGTATCAGACAGTAAAGTTTGTTAATTAAAAAACAGTGGTCTCGGGTTTACAAGATAGGCCGTTAAAACAAATTCGGCCTATCTAAGAAAGTGTGTAAACATTTAAAAGTATTAAAAGTGTACAAATAATAACGTGCGGCCAGTTCCATTGCAACGTACGGCTGAGCGGCCAGACAATCAGCAGACAGTTACCAGAACAAAAACGGTAGCCTCGGACGAGTTCTTGGTAGGCCGAAAAATACAAAAGTAGGCCTACCAAGTAATATAAAATGACGTAAGGTAATAATAAACTGTGTTCGGAGTGGAGAGTGACTAGTGAAAACAGTTCCGGACAATATCGTGTACAACATTTGGATATTATGCAAATAGGTAACAAGTGTAAAGACAGTTCATTTGGCCAAAACATTATAATTAATAAAGAGCTCATTAATTAAATAGGAAGTTTTAAAAAGAAATGTAAATTGAGTGAGTGTGTGTATGGGTTATTAAAAGTACTGGCTCAACTAGAAAGATGTAGTAGTAGTCTATACAAAATTATTGGACTAAAATTAGTAAACATTTTAAATATAAAGAAAACGTAATAATCAATGATAGAGTACTTAACTAAAATAATAAAAAGAGTAATTAAAAGGTTCATTCTTCTATAAACATGTGTTAGTGTAGTTATTTCGCCGTAAACAATTTCCTAGTTTTCTGTGTTGACCACTCGTCTAACGAAATTTGGGATTTTCTGAGTTTTATTATGGTCAGACAGCGGGATTTTATAAGGGCAAGTGTGTAGAATGGTTTTGATATTAAACCATAAAATATCGTGGCGACCTGGGTAATTTTTAAAGGTAAGTTTTACGGGGACTATGACGGTAAGTAAAATTCTGGCAGCGGTGAGTATTATTTTATGATGAGTGTATTATGTAATTATAAAAGGTAGAAGGTGATTACCTTTACAAGTGGCGACCCTGCCAGGATGTTCGTATAAATATTATAGGAGCTAGACCTGTTTTAAAGCACAGAAAATAGGAATTGGTAACGGCGTATTTGTAGAAATAATCGTATATATATTTACGCTATAAAAGGTTATGTTTTGATAGGGTTATTGTGTTTACTTGTCCTGTTGACAATGAATGTGTTAGGTGTTTTGATTTTATAAGATAGTAGTGGTTTTTTATATATAAAGGGTATGATATAAATAAATTTTGAACATGACTGATGTACAAGATAAGAATAGACCTAACGATAGTGTAGGGGTGGAAGAAAAGGAGTATACATTAAATGACATATTTGACCTTTTAAAGAAAGGTTTTGACGAGATGGACAAAAAGTGGGATGAATGGTTGCGGGAACTAAAGACAGGCCAGTTAAAGGAGAACTCAGAAGTTGAATTAAAACAGGTAAGTGATAATAATGTTGTTAATGATAGTGAGGGAATAATTAACCAGGTGAGTGATAACGATAATTCTAATAATGAATTAATAAATAACAGTGACAAAATAGTGGGAGAAGTAGTGTTGACTAGTGAATATAATGATGGTGATTACAATTCTGAGGTAAGTGGGAGTAATACAAGTAATTATAATGATGAAATAACATTAAATAAGAATAATGATTATATAGCTGAAAATGGGGTATCTAAGAATGATACGGTAAGTAACAGTGGTGAAATTAAAAATGTGGTGTTAGGGTGTAAGGTTGTGAGCAGAGAAAGTGTTGATGAGGTTATAAGTGTGTGTGTAGAGAGGTTAAATGGGCAAAGGGCAGATGTTCCCCAAGTTTATGGTGAAACAGAGTTTTCACAGGTGTTTAATGAGGACAGAGTTTCCTCCGGTATTTGTACAGAAGACAAGGTGTCTTCAGATGGTCCCTGTATTTTTTGTGATTTGACTGGTAAAGCCAGTAGAGGTAACAAATATTTAATGGTGCCCTTTGCATGAGATGGGAGAGTTCAGTATGGTTATGAGAGGTGTTGTAATGAAAGAGAGAGAGAAATAAAAATTTTTGAGGTTATGAAATGTTGGTGCAGGTGTTAGATATAGAGAGAGATGAAGAAAGTGAATTGTATTATGAAACGGAGAGAGAGGAATATGTGAATAAAACTGTTATAAATGATAAAACAACTGACTTGATGTTGAGAAAAAATACTTATGGAGACTTTATAAAAAATACTGATGTTGACTTGATTTATGATAAGATAATTTTGGGGGTTAACCCTATAGATTATTATTTTGGTATAATGGAAAAAGTAAAATTTTATGGCCATTACACAGAGAATAGCCATATGATGAATGCAAATAAAATTGACAAATGTTATACAAAAATAAGACTATTATACGATGATGGAGGTTGAAAGCAGTGTATGGACATTTTAAATACTTTAATATATGGTAATGACCTGGCGGAATTAGATATTGAAGCACGGCAAATAATAATTGGATATGACGAAATTTGTAAATAAATAAATGTGTTAATGTTAAATGTATTGTGTTAATGGTATTCTGTTGCAATGTATATTATAGCTTATGTGTAACCTATGTTTGCAATGAGAGGGGAAGGTATAATAATAAATAATAATACTTTATTCCACTAAAATAATAATGAACAGGAGGTAATAATGAAGCCAATTTTGTATTGTGCAGTTATATTCAAAGTGTTTTAAATAATATAACTAAAGTTAAAATGTTTTTAATAAAATGTCATTAAAGTAATTGTGGTGAATTAAAAGGATATCCGATCTGAATTGGAATAAAAAATGTAAGAGATATGTGAACTATAAGATTTATAAAAATTGAAAAGTGCAGTACAGCTGTTAGAGGTGAGGTAAGCAGAATGTTGAGTGGTTATAACTGTGTTTATGAAAACAAGTCTGGCACACAAGTGGTTATGTAAACAGGTATGCTGTATGTTGTGACTAAGGTCTACAGTCATGCTTGGTGACAATAACAAAAAATGTTGTAGTCTGCTGAATCAGTATCTTGAGTAAAATCTTATTATGACATAAAAGAATTGAAGTTAATTTTTTCAGATAAAATAATAATGAGGTAATTACTGTAACTTAGAGTTTGAGAAATTAAATATAATTAAATTAATTTGGTAATTAAATTAATTGGAAAGATGATTTTAATAATAAATTTAAATTTATTCTGATTCAAATTTCAAATGTAATTGTTAAATAAATGAAAGATGTACTTTATTTAAAAATGAAAACTGAAGGAAATTTTGTGTAAATGTAATTTTGTATAATTAAGGTGTTATTTTGGATGGGTAATATTATACGGGGAATATTATTTTGTTTATATGATTGAACTGCAAGTAGACTGTAAGATTTATTATTATTTTAAACTAAAGCCAGTACTTTGCAAATAACAGAACCAGTACTTTGCAAAAAATGAGCCTGTATGGCTAAGAGGAAACAAATCAGTTGTGGGATATGGAGTGATGGAAGGCTGTTTATTAAATTTTAAGTGAATGTTTCAAAGACAGGTGATGCTGGGGCGGGTATCTGTTCGATTTTTCGGTGTTGGTATCTCGAACAGAGAAGTCCAGTAAGATCGGATGGGTGCTGCCGCAGTCGCAAGACTAGGGGGGTAAGAACCCATGATGTGATTAGAGTGTTCAGGGGGGTTGCGGCGCCATATCCTCACTGATCCTCTTAGGGTTTAGGCAATAAGAGTTTGAATGCTTCGGCTTTCAACCTCTTATTGGGGGGGTATTGTAACGGTACAGAAATGGGAATTTTATTTTATATAAATCAGTATTTAATTCAGTAATTCAGCAGTTAACTTTCACCTGTGGGGAGCCCCAACCAGCAATGCACATACCGTTAGCCTAAACAATTGCCCAGACGTATTGCGTAACCGCCCAGCAGCAGGCTCTTTGTGAATCACAGTCTGCAGTGGGTCATTAGAGAGTGAACAACAGTAAGCAGTATCAGACAGTAAAGTTTGTTAATTAAAAAACAGTGGTCTCGGGTTTACAAGATAGGCCGTTAAAACAAATTCGGCCTATCTAAGAAAGTGTGTAAACATTTAAAAGTATTAAAAGTGTACAAATAATAACGTGCGGCCAGTTCCATTGCAACGTACGGCTGAGCGGCCAGACAATCAGCAGACAGTTACCAGAACAAAAACGGTAGCCTCGGACGAGTTCTTGGTAGGCCGAAAAATACAAAAGTAGGCCTACCAAGTAATATAAAATGACGTAAGGTAATAATAAACTGTGTTCGGAGTGGAGAGTGACTAGTGAAAACAGTTCCGGACAATATCGTGTACAACATTTGGATATTACGCAAATAGGTAACAAGTGTAAAGACAGTTCATTTGGCCAAAACATTATAATTAATAAAGAGCTCATTAATTAAATAGGAAGTTTTAAAAAGAAATGTAAATTGAGTGAGTGTGTGTATGGGTTATTAAAAGTACTGGCTCAACTAGAAAGATGTAGTAGTAGTCTATACAAAATTATTGGACTAAAATTAGTAAACATTTTAAATATAAAGAAAACGTAATAATCAATGATAGAGTACTTAACTAAAATAATAAAAAGAGTAATTAAAAGGTTCATTCTTCTATAAACATGTGTTAGTGTAGTTATTTCGCCGTAAACAATTTCCTAGTTTTCTGTGTTGACCACTCGTCTAACGAAATTTGGGATTTTCTGAGTTTTATTATGGTAAGATAGCGGGATTTTATAAGGGCAAGTGTGTAGAATGGTTTTGATATTAAACCATAAAATATCGTGGCGACCTGGGTAATTTTTAAAGGTAAGTTTTACGGGGACTATGACGGTAAGTAAAATTCTGGCAGCGGTGAGTATTATTTTATGATGAGTGTATTATGTAATTATAAAAGGTAGAAGGTGATTACCTTTACAAGTGGCGACCCTGCCAGGATGTTCGTATAAATATTATAGGAGCTAGACCTGTTTTAAAGCACAGAAAATAGGAATTGGTAACGGCGTATTTGTAGAAATAATCGTATATATATTTACGCTATAAAAGGTTATGTTTTGATAGGGTTATTGTGTTTACTTGTCCTGTTGACAATGAATGTGTTAGGTGTTTTGATTTTATAAGATAGTAGTGGTTTTTTATATATAAAGGGTATGATATAAATAAATTTTGAACATGACTGATGTACAAGATAAGAATAGACCTAACGATAGTGTAGGGGTGGAAGAAAAGGAGTATACATTAAATGACATATTTGACCTTTTAAAGAAAGGTTTTGACGAGATGGACAAAAAGTGGGATGAATGGTTGCGGGAACTAAAGACAGGCCAGTTAAAGGAGAACTCAGAAGTTGAATTAAAACAGGTAAGTGATAATAATGTTGTTAATGATAGTGAGGGAATAATTAACCAGGTGAGTGATAACGATAATTCTAATAATGAATTAATAAATAACAGTGACAAAATAGTGGGAGAAGTAGTGTTGACTAGTGAATATAATGATGGTGATTACAATTCTGAGGTAAGTGGGAGTAATACAAGTAATTATAATGATGAAATAACATTAAATAAGAATAATGATTATATAGCTGAAAATGGGGTATCTAAGAATGATACGGTAAGTAACAGTGGTGAAATTAAAAATGTGGTGTTAGGGTGTAAGGTTGTGAGCAGAGAAAGTGTTGAGGTTATAAGTGTGTGTGTAGAGAGGTTAAATGGGCAAAGGGCAGATGTTCCCCAAGTTTATGGTGAAACAGAGTTTTCACAGGTGTTTAATGAGGACAGAGTTTCCTCCGGTATTTGTACAGAAGACAAGGTGTCTTCAGATGGTCCCTGTATTTTTTGTGATTTGACTGGTAAAGCCAGTAGAGGTAACAAATATTTAATGGTGCCCTTTGCATGAGATGGGAGAGTTCAGTATGGTTATGAGAGGTGTTGTAATGAAAGAGAGAGAGAAATAAAAATTTTTGAGGTTATGAAATGTTGGTGCAGGTGTTAGATATAGAGAGAGATGAAGAAAGTGAATTGTATTATGAAACGGAGAGAGAGGAATATGTGAATAAAACTGTTATAAATGATAAAACAACTGACTTGATGTTGAGAAAAAATACTTATGGAGACTTTATAAAAAATACTGATGTTGACTTGATTTATGATAAGATAATTTTGGGGGTTAACCCTATAGATTATTATTTTGGTATAATGGAAAAAGTAAAATTTTATGGCCATTACACAGAGAATAGCCATATGATGAATGCAAATAAAATTGACAAATGTTATACAAAAATAAGACTATTATACGATGATGGAGGTTGAAAGCAGTGTATGGACATTTTAAATACTTTAATATATGGTAATGACCTGGCGGAATTAGATATTGAAGCACGGCAAATAATAATTGGATATGACGAAATTTGTAAATAAATAAATGTGTTAATGTTAAATGTATTGTGTTAATGGTATTCTGTTGCAATGTATATTATAGCTTATGTGTAACCTATGTTTGCAATGAGAGGGGAAGGTATAATAATAAATAATAATACTTTATTCCACTAAAATAATAATGAACAGGAGGTAATAATGAAGCCAATTTTGTATTGTGCAGTTATATTCAAAGTGTTTTAAATAATATAACTAAAGTTAAAATGTTTTTAATAAAATGTCATTAAAGTAATTGTGGTGAATTAAAAGGATATCCGATCTGAATTGGAATAAAAAATGTAAGAGATATGTGAACTATAAGATTTATAAAAATTGAAAAGTGCAGTACAGCTGTTAGAGGTGAGGTAAGCAGAATGTTGAGTGGTTATAACTGTGTTTATGAAAACAAGTCTGGCACACAAGTGGTTATGTAAACAGGTATGCTGTATGTTGTGACTAAGGTCACCAGTCATGCTTGGTGACAATAACAAAAAATGTTGTAGTCTGCTGAATCAGTATCTTGAGTAAAATCTTATTATGACATAAAAGAATTGAAGTTAATTTTTTCAGATAAAATAATAATGAGGTAATTACTGTAACTTAGAGTTTGAGAAATTAAATATAATTAAATTAATTTGGTAATTAAATTAATTGGAAAGATGATTTTAATAATAAATTTAAATTTATTCTGATTCAAATTTCAAATGTAATTGTTAAATAAATGAAAGATGTACTTTATTTAAAAATGAAAACTGAAGGAAATTTTGTGTAAATGTAATTTTGTATAATTAAGGTGTTATTTTGGATGGGTAATATTATACGGGGAATATTATTTTGTTTATATGATTGAACTGCAAGTAGACTGTAAGATTTATTATTATTTTAAACTAAAGCCAGTACTTTGCAAATAACAGAACCAGTACTTTGCAAAAAATGAGCCTGTATGGCTAAGAGGAAACAAATCAGTTGTGGGATATGGAGTGATGGAAGGCTGTTTATTAAATTTTAAGTGAATGTTTCAAAGACAGGTGATGCTGGGGCGGGTATCTGTTCGATTTTTCGGTGTTGGTGTCTCGAACAGAGAAGTCCAGTAAGATCGGATCGGTGCTGCCGCAGTCGCCAGACTAGGGGGGTAAGAACCCATGATGTGATTAGAGTGTTCAGGGGGGTTGCGGCGCCATATCCTCACTGATCCTCTTAGGGTTTAGGCAATAAGAGTTTGAATGCTTCGGCTTTCAACCTCTTATTGGGGGGGTATTGTAACGGTACAGAAATGGGAATTTTATTTTATATAAATCAGTATTTAATTCAGTAATTCAGCAGTTAACTTTCACCTGTGGGGAGCCCCAACCAGCAATGCACATACAGTTAGCCTAAACAATTGCCCAGACGTATTGCGTAACCGCCCAGCAGCAGGCTCTTTGTGAATCACAGTCTGCAGTGGGTCATTAGAGAGTGAACAACAGTAAGCAGTATCAGACAGTAAAGTTTGTTAATTAAAAAACAGTGGTCTCGGGTTTACAAAATAGGCCGTTAAAACAAATTCGGCCTATCTAAGAAAGTGTGTAAACATTTAAAAGTATTAAAAGTGTACAAATAATAACGTGCGGCCAGTTCCATTGCAACGTACGGCTGAGCGGCCAGACAATCAGCAGACAGTTACCAGAACAAAAAAGGTAGCCTCGGACGAGTTCTTGGTAGGCCGAAAAATACAAAAGTAGGCCTACCAAGTAATATAAAATGACGTAAGGTAATAATAAACTGTGTTCGGAGTGGAGAGTGACTAGTGAAAACAGTTCCGGACAATATCGTGTACAACATTTGGATATTACACAAATAGGTAACAAGTGTAAAGACAGTTCATTTGGCCAAAACATTATAATTAATAAAGAGCTCATTAATTAAATAGGAAGTTTTAAAAAGAAATGTAAATTGAGTGAGTGTGTGTATGGGTTATTAAAAGTACTGGCTCAACTAGAAAGATGTAGTAGTAGTCTATACAAAATTATTGGACTAAAATTAGTAAACATTTTAAATATAAAGAAAACGTAATAATCAATGATAGAGTACTTAACTAAAATAATAAAAAGAGTAATTAAAAGGTTCATTCTTCTATAAACATGTGTTAGTGTAGTTATTTCGCCGTAAACAATTTCCTAGTTTTCTGTGTTGACCACTCGTCTAACGAAATTTGGGATTTTCTGAGTTTTATTATGGTCAGACAGCGGGATTTTATAAGGGCAAGTGTGTAGAATGGTTTTGATATTAAACCATAAAATATCGTGGCGACCTGGGTAATTTTTAAAGGTAAGTTTTACGGGGACTATGACGGTAAGTAAAATTCTGGCAGCGGTGAGTATTATTTTATGATGAGTGTATTATGTAATTATAAAAGGTAGAAGGTGATTACCTTTACAAGTGGCGACCCTGCCAGGATGTTCGTATAAATATTATAGGAGCTAGACCTGTTTTAAAGCACAGAAAATAGGAATTGGTAACGGCGTATTTGTAGAAATAATCGTATATATATTTACGCTATAAAAGGTTATGTTTTGATAGGGTTATTGTGTTTACTTGTCCTGTTGACAATGAATGTGTTAGGTGTTTTGATTTTATAAGATAGTAGTGGTTTTTTATATATAAAGGGTATGATATAAATAAATTTTGAACATGACTGATGTACAAGATAAGAATAGACCTAACGATAGTGTAGGGGTGGAAGAAAAGGAGTATACATTAAATGACATATTTGACCTTTTAAAGAAAGGTTTTGACGAGATGGACAAAAAGTGGGATGAATGGTTGCGGGAACTAAAGACAGGCCAGTTAAAGGAGAACTCAGAAGTTGAATTAAAACAGGTAAGTGATAATAATGTTGTTAATGATAGTGAGGGAATAATTAACCAGGTGAGTGATAACGATAATTCTAATAATGAATTAATAAATAACAGTGACAAAATAGTGGGAGAAGTAGTGTTGACTAGTGAATATAATGATGGTGATTACAATTCTGAGGTAAGTGGGAGTAATACAAGTAATTATAATGATGAAATAACATTAAATAAGAATAATGATTATATAGCTGAAAATGGGGTATCTAAGAATGATACGGTAAGTAACAGTGGTGAAATTAAAAATGTGGTGTTAGGGTGTAAGGTTGTGAGCAGAGAAAGTGTTGATGAGGTTATAAGTGTGTGTGTAGAGAGGTTAAATGGGCAAAGGGCAGATGTTCCCCAAGTTTATGGTGAAACAGAGTTTTCACAGGTGTTTAATGAGGACAGAGTTTCCTCCGGTATTTGTACAGAAGACAAGGTGTCTTCAGATGGTCCCTGTATTTTTTGTGATTTGACTGGTAAAGCCAGTAGAGGTAACAAATATTTAATGGTGCCCTTTGCATGAGATGGGAGAGTTCAGTATGGTTATGAGAGGTGTTGTAATGAAAGAGAGAGAGAAATAAAAATTTTTGAGGTTATGAAATGTTGGTGCAGGTGTTAGATATAGAGAGAGATGAAGAAAGTGAATTGTATTATGAAACGGAGAGAGAGGAATATGTGAATAAAACTGTTATAAATGATAAAACAACTGACTTGATGTTGAGAAAAAATACTTATGGAGACTTTATAAAAAATACTGATGTTGACTTGATTTATGATAAGATAATTTTGGGGGTTAACCCTATAGATTATTATTTTGGTATAATGGAAAAAGTAAAATTTTATGGCCATTACACAGAGAATAGCCATATGATGAATGCAAATAAAATTGACAAATGTTATACAAAAATAAGACTATTATACGATGATGGAGGTTGAAAGCAGTGTATGGACATTTTAAATACTTTAATATATGGTAATGACCTGGCGGAATTAGATATTGAAGCACGGCAAATAATAATTGGATATGACGAAATTTGTAAATAAATAAATGTGTTAATGTTAAATGTATTGTGTTAATGGTATTCTGTTGCAATGTATATTATAGCTTATGTGTAACCTATGTTTGCAATGAGAGGGGAAGGTATAATAATAAATAATAATACTTTATTCCACTAAAATAATAATGAACAGGAGGTAATAATGAAGCCAATTTTGTATTGTGCAGTTATATTCAAAGTGTTTTAAATAATATAACTAAAGTTAAAATGTTTTTAATAAAATGTCATTAAAGTAATTGTGGTGAATTAAAAGGATATCCGATCTGAATTGGAATAAAAAATGTAAGAGATATGTGAACTATAAGATTTATAAAAATTGAAAAGTGCAGTACAGCTGTTAGAGGTGAGGTAAGCAGAATGTTGAGTGGTTATAACTGTGTTTATGAAAACAAGTCTGGCACACAAGTGGTTATGTAAACAGGTATGCTGTATGTTGTGACTAAGGTCTACAGTCATGCTTGGTGACAATAACAAAAAATGTTGTAGTCTGCTGAATCAGTATCTTGAGTAAAATCTTATTATGACATAAAAGAATTGAAGTTAATTTTTTCAGATAAAATAATAATGAGGTAATTACTGTAACTTAGAGTTTGAGAAATTAAATATAATTAAATTAATTTGGTAATTAAATTAATTGGAAAGATGATTTTAATAATAAATTTAAATTTATTCTGATTCAAATTTCAAATGTAATTGTTAAATAAATGAAAGATGTACTTTATTTAAAAATGAAAACTGAAGGAAATTTTGTGTAAATGTAATTTTGTATAATTAAGGTGTTATTTTGGATGGGTAATATTATACGGGGAATATTATTTTGTTTATATGATTGAACTGCAAGTAGACTGTAAGATTTATTATTATTTTAAACTAAAGCCAGTACTTTGCAAATAACAGAACCAGTACTTTGCAAAAAATGAGCCTGTATGGCTAAGAGGAAACAAATCAGTTGTGGGATATGGAGTGATGGAAGGCTGTTTATTAAATTTTAAGTGAATGTTTCAAAGACAGGTGATGCTGGGGCGGGTATCTGTTCGATTTTTCGGTGTTGGTATCTCGAACAGAGAAGTCCAGTAAGATCGGATGGGTGCTGCCGCAGTCGCAAGACTAGGGGGGTAAGAACCCATGATGTGATTAGAGTGTTCAGGGGGGTTGCGGCGCCATATCCTCACTGATCCTCTTAGGGTTTAGGCAATAAGAGTTTGAATGCTTCGGCTTTCAACCTCTTATTGGGGGGGTATTGTAACGGTACAGAAATGGGAATTTTATTTTATATAAATCAGTATTTAATTCAGTAATTCAGCAGTTAACTTTCACCTGTGGGGAGCCCCAACCAGCAATGCACATACCGTTAGCCTAAACAATTGCCCAGACGTATTGCGTAACCGCCCAGCAGCAGGCTCTTTGTGAATCACAGTCTGCAGTGGGTCATTAGAGAGTGAACAACAGTAAGCAGTATCAGACAGTAAAGTTTGTTAATTAAAAAACAGTGGTCTCGGGTTTACAAGATAGGCCGTTAAAACAAATTCGGCCTATCTAAGAAAGTGTGTAAACATTTAAAAGTATTAAAAGTGTACAAATAATAACGTGCGGCCAGTTCCATTGCAACGTACGGCTGAGCAGCCAGACAATCAGCAGACAGTTACCAGAACAAAAACGGTAGCCTCGGACGAGTTCTTGGTAGGCCGAAAAATACAAAAGTAGGCCTACCAAGTAATATAAAATGACGTAAGGTAATAATAAACTGTGTTCGGAGTGGAGAGTGACTAGTGAAAACAGTTCCGGACAATATCGTGTACAACATTTGGATATTACACAAATAGGTAACAAGTGTAAAGACAGTTCATTTGGCCAAAACATTATAATTAATAAAGAGCTCATTAATTAAATAGGAAGTTTTAAAAAGAAATGTAAATTGAGTGAGTGTGTGTATGGGTTATTAAAAGTACTGGCTCAACTAGAAAGATGTAGTAGTAGTCTATACAAAATTATTGGACTAAAATTAGTAAACATTTTAAATATAAAGAAAACGTAATAATCAATGATAGAGTACTTAACTAAAATAATAAAAAGAGTAATTAAAAGGTTCATTCTTCTATAAACATGTGTTAGTGTAGTTATTTCACCGTAAACAATTTCCTAGTTTTCTGTGTTGACCACTCGTCTAACGAAATTTGGGATTTTCTGAGTTTTATTATGGTCAGATAGCGGGATTTTATAAGGGCAAGTGTGTAGAATGGTTTCGATATTAAACCATAAAATATCGTGGCGACCTGGGTAATTTTTAAAGGTAAGTTTTACGGGGACTATGACGGTAAGTAAAATTCTGGCAGCGGTAAGTATTATTTTATGATGGGTGTATTATGTAATTATAAAAGGTAGAAGGTGAGTACCTTTACAAGTGGCGACCCTGCCAGGATGTTTGTATAAATATTATAGGAGCTAGACCTGTTTTAAACACAGAAAATAGGAATTGGTAACGGCGTATTTGCAGAAATAATCGTATATATGTTTACGCTATAAAAGGTTATGTTTTGATAGGGTTATTGTGTTTACTTGTCCTGTTGACAATGATTGTGTTAGGTGTTTTGATTTTATAAGATAGTAGTGGTTTTTTATATATAAAGGGTATGATATAAATAAATTTTGAACATGACTGATGTACAAGATGAGAATAGACCTAACGATAGTGTAGGGGTGGAAGAAAAGGAGTATACATTAAATGACATATTTGACCTTTTAAAGAAAGGTTTTGACGAGATGGACAAAAAGTGGGATGAATGGTTGCGGGAACTAAAGACAGGCCAGTTAAAGGAGAACTCAGAAGTTGAATTAAAACAGGTAAGTGATAATAATGTTGTTAATGATAGTGAGGGAATAATTAACCAGGTGAGTGATAACGATAATTCTAATAATGAATTAATAAATAACAGTGACAAAATAGTGGGAGAAGTAGTGTTGACTAGTGAATATAATGATGGTGATTACAATTCTGAGGTAAGTGGGAGTAATACAAGTAATTATAATGATGAAATAACATTAAATAAGAATAATGATTATATAGCTGAAAATGGGGTATCTAAGAATGATACGGTAAGTAACAGTGGTGAAATTAAAAATGTGGTGTTAGGGTGTAAGGTTGTGAGCAGAGAAAGTGTTGATGAGGTTATAAGTGTGTGTGTAGAGAGGTTAAATGGGCAAAGGGCAGATGTTCCCCAAGTTTATGGTGAAACAGAGTTTTCACAGGTGTTTAATGAGGACAGAGTTTCCTCCGGTATTTGTACAGAAGACAAGGTGTCTTCAGATGGTCCCTGTATTTTTTGTGATTTGACTGGTAAAGCCAGTAGAGGTAACAAATATTTAATGGTGCCCTTTGCATGAGATGGGAGAGTTCAGTATGGTTATGAGAGGTGTTGTAATGAAAGAGAGAGAGAAATAAAAATTTTTGAGGTTATGAAATGTTGGTGCAGGTGTTAGATATAGAGAGAGATGAAGAAAGTGAATTGTATTATGAAACGGAGAGAGAGGAATATGTGAATAAAACTGTTATAAATGATAAAACAACTGACTTGATGTTGAGAAAAAATACTTATGGAGACTTTATAAAAAATACTGATGTTGACTTGATTTATGATAAGATAATTTTGGGGGTTAACCCTATAGATTATTATTTTGGTATAATGGAAAAAGTAAAATTTTATGGCCATTACACAGAGAATAGCCATATGATGAATGCAAATAAAATTGACAAATGTTATACAAAAATAAGACTATTATACGATGATGGAGGTTGAAAGCAGTGTATGGACATTTTAAATACTTTAATATATGGTAATGACCTGGCGGAATTAGATATTGAAGCACGGCAAATAATAATTGGATATGACGAAATTTGTAAATAAATAAATGTGTTAATGTTAAATGTATTGTGTTAATGGTATTCTGTTGCAATGTATATTATAGCTTATGTGTAACCTATGTTTGCAATGAGAGGGGAAGGTATAATAATAAATAATAATACTTTATTCCACTAAAATAATAATGAACAGGAGGTAATAATGAAGCCAATTTTGTATTGTGCAGTTATATTCAAAGTGTTTTAAATAATATAACTAAAGTTAAAATGTTTTTAATAAAATGTCATTAAAGTAATTGTGGTGAATTAAAAGGATATCCGATCTGAATTGGAATAAAAAATGTAAGAGATATGTGAACTATAAGATTTATAAAAATTGAAAAGTGCAGTACAGCTGTTAGAGGTGAGGTAAGCAGAATGTTGAGTGGTTATAACTGTGTTTATGAAAACAAGTCTGGCACACAAGTGGTTATGTAAACAGGTATGCTGTATGTTGTGACTAAGGTCTACAGTCATGCTTGGTGACAATAACAAAAAATGTTGTAGTCTGCTGAATCAGTATCTTGAGTAAAATCTTATTATGACATAAAAGAATTGAAGTTAATTTTTTCAGATAAAATAATAATGAGGTAATTACTGTAACTTAGAGTTTGAGAAATTAAATATAATTAAATTAATTTGGTAATTAAATTAATTGGAAAGATGATTTTAATAATAAATTTAAATTTATTCTGATTCAAATTTCAAATGTAATTGTTAAATAAATGAAAGATGTACTTTATTTAAAAATGAAAACTGAAGGAAATTTTGTGTAAATGTAATTTTGTATAATTAAGGTGTTATTTTGGATGGGTAATATTATACGGGGAATATTATTTTGTTTATATGATTGAACTGCAAGTAGACTGTAAGATTTATTATTATTTTAAACTAAAGCCAGTACTTTGCAAATAACAGAACCAGTACTTTGCAAAAAATGAGCCTGTATGGCTAAGAGGAAACAAATCAGTTGTGGGATATGGAGTGATGGAAGGCTGTTTATTAAATTTTAAGTGAATGTTTCAAAGTCAGGTGATGCTGGGGCGGGTATCTGTTCGATTTTTCGGTGTTGGGATCTCGAACAGAGAAGTCCAGTAAGATCGGATGGGTGCTGCCGCAGTCGCCAGACTAGGGGGGTAAGAACCCATGATGTGATTAGAGTGTTCAGGGGGGTTGCGGCGCCATATCCTCACTGATCCTCTTAGGGTTTAGGCAATAAGAGTTTGAATGCTTCGGCTTTCAACCTCTTATTGGGGGGGTATTGTAACGGTACAGAAATGGGAATTTTATTTTATATAAATCAGTATTTAATTCAGTAATTCAGCAGTTAACTTTCACCTGTGGGGAGCCCCAACCAGCAATGCACATACAGTTAGCCTAAACAATTGCCCAGACGTATTGCGTAACCGCCCAGCAGCAGGCTCTTTGTGAATCACAGTCTGCAGTGGGTCATTAGAGAGTGAACAACAGTAAGCAGTATCAGACAGTAAAGTTTGTTAATTAAAAAACAGTGGCCTCGGGTTTACAAGATAGGCCGTTAAAACAAATTCGGCCTATCTAAGAAAGTGTGTAAACATTTAAAAGTATTAAAAGTGTACAAATAATAACGTGCGGCCAGTTCCATTGCAACGTACGGCTGAGCGGCCAGACAATCAGCAGACAGTTACCAGAACAAAAACGGTAGCCTCGGACGAGTTCTTGGTAGGCCGAAAAATACAAAAGTAGGCCTACCAAGTAATATAAAATGACGTAAGGTAATAATAAACTATGTTCGGAGTGGAAAGTGACTAGTGAAAACAGTTCCGGACAATATCGTGTACAACATTTGGATATTACGCAAATAGGTAACAAGTGTAAAGACAGTTCGTTTGGCCAAAACATTATAATTAATAAAGAGCTCATTAATTAAATAGGAAGTTTTAAAAAGAAATGTAAATTGAGTGAGTGTGTGTATGGGTTATTAAAAGTACTGGCTCAACTAGAAAGATGTAGTAGTAGTCTATACAAAATTATTGGACTAAAATTAGTAAACATTTTAAATATAAAGAAAACGTAATAATCAATGATAGAGTACTTAACTAAAATAATAAAAAGAGTAATTAAAAGGTTCATTCTTCTATAAACATGTGTTAGTGTAGTTATTTCGCAGTAAACCATTTCCTAGTTTTCTGTGTTGACCACTCGTCTAACGAAATTTGGGATTTTCTGAGTTTTATTATGGTCAGATAGCGGGATTTTATAAGGGCAAGTGTGTAGAATGGTTTCGATATTAAACCATAAAATATCGTGGCGACCGGGGTAATTTTAAAGGTAAGTTTTACGGGGACTATGACGGTAAGTAAAATTCTGGCAGCGGTGAGTAT
Organism: Magicicada septendecula; assembly: GCA_034769895.1. NCBI lineage: Eukaryota > Metazoa > Arthropoda > Insecta > Hemiptera > Cicadidae > Magicicada > Magicicada septendecula. The sequence continues at coordinate 736,298,359 of CM068367.1, forward strand.
TATTTTATGATGAGTGTATTATGTAATTATAAAAGGTAGAAGGTGAGTACCTTTACAAGTGGCGACCCTGCCAGGATGTTCGTATAAATATTATAGGAGCTAGACCTGTTTTAAAGCACAGAAAATAGGAATTGGTAACGGCGTATTTGTAGAAATAATCGTATATATATTTACGCTATAAAAGGTTATGTTTTGATAGGGTTATTGTGTTTACTTGTCCTGTTGACAATGATTGTGTTAGGTGTTTTGATTTTATAAGATAGTAGTGGTTTTTTATATATAAAGGGTATGATATAAATAAATTTTGAACATGACTGATGTACAAGATAAGAATAGACCTAACGATAGTGTAGGGGTGGAAGAAAAGGAGTATACATTAAATGACATATTTGACCTTTTAAAGAAAGGTTTTGACGAGATGGACAAAAAGTGGGATGAATGGTTGCGGGAACTAAAGACAGGCCAGTTAAAGGAGAACTCAGAAGTTGAATTAAAACAGGTAAGTGATAATAATGTTGTTAATGATAGTGAGGGAATAATTAACCAGGTGAGTGATAACGATAATTCTAATAATGAATTAATAAATAACAGTGACAAAATAGTGGGAGAAGTAGTGTTGACTAGTGAATATAATGATGGTGATTACAATTCTGAGGTAAGTGGGAGTAATACAAGTAATTATAATGATGAATAACATTAAATAAGAATAATGATTATATAGCTGAAAATGGGGTATCTAAGAATGATACGGTAAGTAACAGTGGTGAAATTAAAAATGTGGTGTTAGAGTGTAAGGTTGTGAGCAGAGAAAGTGTTGATGAGGTTATAAGTGTGTGTGTAGAGAGGTTAAATGGGCAAAGGGCAGATGTTCCCCAAGTTTATGGTGAAACAGAGTTTTCACAGGTGTTTAATGAGGACAGAGTTTCCTCCGGTATTTGTACAGAAGACAAGGTGTCTTCAGATGGTCCTTGTATTTTTTGTGATTTGACTGGTAAAGCCAGTAGAGGTAACAAATATTTAATGGTGCCCTTTGCATGAGATGGGAGAGTTCAGTATGGTTATGAGAGGTGTTGTAATGAAAGAGAGAGAGAAATAAAAATTTTTGAGGTTATGAAATGTTGGTGCAGGTGTTAGATATAGAGAGAGATGAAGAAAGTGAATTGTATTATGAAACGGAGAGAGAGGAATATGTGAATAAAACTGTTATAAATGATAAAACAACTGACTTGATGTTGAGAAAAAATACTTACGGAGACTTTATAAAAAATACTGATGTTGACTTGATTTATGATAAGATAATTTTGGGGGTTAACCCTATAGATTATTATTTTGGTATAATGGAAAAAGTAAAATTTTATGGCCATTACACAGAGAATAGCCATATGATGAATGCAAATAAAATTGACAAATGTTATACAAAAATAAGACTATTATACGATGATGGAGGTTGAAAGCAGTGTATGGACATTTTAAATACTTTAATATATGGTAATGACCTGGCGGAATTAGATATTGAAGCACGGCAAATAATAATTGGATATGACGAAATTTGTAAATAAATAAATGTGTTAATGTTAAATGTATTGTGTTAATGGTATTCTGTTGCAATGTATATTATAGCTTATGTGTAACCTATGTTTGCAATGAGAGGGGAAGGTATAATAATAAATAATAATACTTTATTCCACTAAAATAATAATGAACAGGAGGTAATAATGAAGCCAATTTTGTATTGTGCAGTTATATTCAAAGTGTTTTAAATAATATAACTAAAGTTAAAATGTTTTTAATAAAATGTCATTAAAGTAATTGTGGTGAATTAAAAGGATATCCGATCTGAATTGGAATAAAAAATGTAAGAGATAAATATGTGAACTATAAGATTTATAAAAATTGAAAAGTGCAGTACAGCTGTTAGAGGTGAGGTAAGCAGAATGTTGAGTGGTTATAACTGTGTTTATGAAAACAAGTCTGGCACACAAGTGGTTATGTAAACAGGTATGCTGTATGTTGTGACTAAGGTCTACAGTCATGCTTGGTGACAATAACAAAAAATGTTGTAGTCTGCTGAATCAGTATCTTGAGTAAAATCTTATTATGACATAAAAGAATTGAAGTTAATTTTTTCAGATAAAATAATAATGAGGTAATTACTGTAACTTAGAGTTTGAGAAATTAAATATAATTAAATTAATTTGGTAATTAAATTAATTGGAAAGATGATTTTAATAATAAATTTAAATTTATTCTGATTCAAATTTCAAATGTAATTGTTAAATAAATGAAAGATGTACTTTATTTAAAAATGAAAACTGAAGGAAATTTTGTGTAAATGTAATTTTGTATAATTAAGGTGTTATTTTGGATGGGTAATATTATACGGGGAATATTATTTTGTTTATATGATTGAACTGCAAGTAGACTGTAAGATTTATTATTATTTTAAACTAAAGCCAGTACTTTGCAAATAACAGAACCAGTACTTTGCAAAAAATGAGCCTGTATGGCTAAGAGGAAACAAATCAGTTGTGGGATATGGAGTGATGGAAGGCTGTTTATTAAATTTTAAGTGAATGTTTCAAAGTCAGGTGATGCTGGGGCGGGTATCTGTTCGATTTTTCGGTGTTGGGATCTCGAACAGAGAAGTCCAGTAAGATCGGATGGGTGCTGCCGCAGTCGCCAGACTAGGGGGGTAAGAACCCATGATGTGATTAGAGTGTTCAGGGGGGTTGCGGCGCCATATCCTCACTGATCCTCTTAGGGTTTAGGCAATAAGAGTTTGAATGCTTCGGCTTTCAACCTCTTATTGGGGGGGTATTGTAACGGTACAGAAATGGGAATTTTATTTTATATAAATCAGTATTTAATTCAGTAATTCAGCAGTTAACTTTCACCTGTGGGGAGCCCCAACCAGCAATGCACATACAGTTAGCCTAAACAATTGCCCAGACGTATTGCGTAACCGCCCAGCAGCAGGCTCTTTGTGAATCACAGTCTGCAGTGGGTCATTAGAGAGTGAACAACAGTAAGCAGTATCAGACAGTAAAGTTTGTTAATTAAAAAACAGTGGCCTCGGGTTTACAAGATAGGCCGTTAAAACAAATTCGGCCTATCTAAGAAAGTGTGTAAACATTTAAAAGTATTAAAAGTGTACAAATAATAACGTGCGGCCAGTTCCATTGCAACGTACGGCTGAGCGGCCAGACAATCAGCAGACAGTTACCAGAACAAAAACGGTAGCCTCGGACGAGTTCTTGGTAGGCCGAAAAATACAAAAGTAGGCCTACCAAGTAATATAAAATGACGTAAGGTAATAATAAACTATGTTCGGAGTGGAAAGTGACTAGTGAAAACAGTTCCGGACAATATCGTGTACAACATTTGGATATTACGCAAATAGGTAACAAGTGTAAAGACAGTTCGTTTGGCCAAAACATTATAATTAATAAAGAGCTCATTAATTAAATAGGAAGTTTTAAAAAGAAATGTAAATTGAGTGAGTGTGTGTATGGGTTATTAAAAGTACTGGCTCAACTAGAAAGATGTAGTAGTAGTCTATACAAAATTATTGGACTAAAATTAGTAAACATTTTAAATATAAAGAAAACGTAATAATCAATGATAGAGTACTTAACTAAAATAATAAAAAGAGTAATTAAAAGGTTCATTCTTCTATAAACATGTGTTAGTGTAGTTATTTCGCAGTAAACCATTTCCTAGTTTTCTGTGTTGACCACTCGTCTAACGAAATTTGGGATTTTCTGAGTTTTATTATGGTCAGATAGCGGGATTTTATAAGGGCAAGTGTGTAGAATGGTTTCGATATTAAACCATAAAATATCGTGGCGACCGGGGTAATTTTAAAGGTAAGTTTTACGGGGACTATGACGGTAAGTAAAATTCTGGCAGCGGTGAGTATTATTTTATGATGAGTGTATTATGTAATTATAAAAGGTAGAAGGTGAGTACCTTTACAAGTGGCGACCCTGCCAGGATGTTCGTATAAATATTATAGGAGCTAGACCTGTTTTAAAGCACAGAAAATAGGAATTGGTAACGGCGTATTTGTAGAAATAATCGTATATATATTTACGCTATAAAAGGTTATGTTTTGATAGGGTTATTGTGTTTACTTGTCCTGTTGACAATGATTGTGTTAGGTGTTTTGATTTTATAAGATAGTAGTGGTTTTTTATATATAAAGGGTATGATATAAATAAATTTTGAACATGACTGATGTACAAGATAAGAATAGACCTAACGATAGTGTAGGGGTGGAAGAAAAGGAGTATACATTAAATGACATATTTGACCTTTTAAAGAAAGGTTTTGACGAGATGGACAAAAAGTGGGATGAATGGTTGCGGGAACTAAAGACAGGCCAGTTAAAGGAGAACTCAGAAGTTGAATTAAAACAGGTAAGTGATAATAATGTTGTTAATGATAGTGAGGGAATAATTAACCAGGTGAGTGATAACGATAATTCTAATAATGAATTAATAAATAACAGTGACAAAATAGTGGGAGAAGTAGTGTTGACTAGTGAATATAATGATGGTGATTACAATTCTGAGGTAAGTGGGAGTAATACAAGTAATTATAATGATGAATAACATTAAATAAGAATAATGATTATATAGCTGAAAATGGGGTATCTAAGAATGATACGGTAAGTAACAGTGGTGAAATTAAAAATGTGGTGTTAGAGTGTAAGGTTGTGAGCAGAGAAAGTGTTGATGAGGTTATAAGTGTGTGTGTAGAGAGGTTAAATGGGCAAAGGGCAGATGTTCCCCAAGTTTATGGTGAAACAGAGTTTTCACAGGTGTTTAATGAGGACAGAGTTTCCTCCGGTATTTGTACAGAAGACAAGGTGTCTTCAGATGGTCCTTGTATTTTTTGTGATTTGACTGGTAAAGCCAGTAGAGGTAACAAATATTTAATGGTGCCCTTTGCATGAGATGGGAGAGTTCAGTATGGTTATGAGAGGTGTTGTAATGAAAGACAGAGAGAAATAAAAATTTCTGAGGTTATGAAATGTTGGTGCAGGTGTTAGATATAGAGAGAGATGAAGAAAGTGAATTGTATTATGAAACAGAGAGAGAGGAATATGTGAATAAAACTGTTATAAATGATAAAACAACTGACTTGATGTTGAGAAAAAATACTTACGGAGACTTTATAAAAAATACTGATGTTGACTTGATTTATGATAAGATAATTTTGGGGGTTAACCCTATAGATTATTATTTTGGTATAATGGAAAAAGTAAAATTTTATGGCCATTACACAGAGAATAGCCATATGATGAATGCAAATAAAATTGACAAATGTTATACAAAAATAAGACTATTATACGATGATGGAGGTTGAAAGCAGTGTATGGACATTTTAAATACTTTAATATATGGTAATGACCTGGCGGAATTAGATATTGAAGCACGGCAAATAATAATTGGATATGACGAAATTTGTAAATAAATAAATGTGTTAATGTTAAATGTATTGTGTTAATGGTATTCTGTTGCAATGTATATTATAGCTTATGTGTAACCTATGTTTGCAATGAGAGGGGAAGGTATAATAATAAATAATAATACTTTATTCCACTAAAATAATAATGAACAGGAGGTAATAATGAAGCCAATTTTGTATTGTGCAGTTATATTCAAAGTGTTTTAAATAATATAACTAAAGTTAAAATGTTTTTAATAAAATGTCATTAAAGTAATTGTGGTGAATTAAAAGGATATCCGATCTGAATTGGAATAAAAAATGTAAGAGATAAATATGTGAACTATAAGATTTATAAAAATTGAAAAGTGCAGTACAGCTGTTAGAGGTGAGGTAAGCAGAATGTTGAGTGGTTATAACTGTGTTTATGAAAACAAGTCTGGCACACAAGTGGTTATGTAAACAGGTATGCTGTATGTTGTGACTAAGGTCTACAGTCATGCTTGGTGACAATAACAAAAAATGTTGTAGTCTGCTGAATCAGTATCTTGAGTAAAATCTTATTATGACATAAAAGAATTGAAGTTAATTTTTTCAGATAAAATAATAATGAGGTAATTACTGTAACTTAGAGTTTGAGAAATTAAATATAATTAAATTAATTTGGTAATTAAATTAATTGGAAAGATGATTTTAATAATAAATTTAAATTTATTCTGATTCAAATTTCAAATGTAATTGTTAAATAAATGAAAGATGTACTTTATTTAAAAATGAAAACTGAAGGAAATTTTGTGTAAATGTAATTTTGTATAATTAAGGTGTTATTTTGGATGGGTAATATTATACGGGGAATATTATTTTGTTTATATGATTGAACTGCAAGTAGACTGTAAGATTTATTATTATTTTAAACTAAAGCCAGTACTTTGCAAATAACAGAACCAGTACTTTGCAAAAAATGAGCCTGTATGGCTAAGAGGAAACAAATCAGTTGTGGGATATGGAGTGATGGAAGGCTGTTTATTAAATTTTAAGTGAATGTTTCAAAGTCAGGTGATGCTGGGGCGGGTATCTGTTCGATTTTTCGGTGTTGGGATCTCGAACAGAGAAGTCCAGTAAGATCGGATGGGTGCTGCCGCAGTCGCCAGACTAGGGGGGTAAGAACCCATGATGTGATTAGAGTGTTCAGGGGGGTTGCGGCGCCATATCCTCACTGATCCTCTTAGGGTTTAGGCAATAAGAGTTTGAATGCTTCGGCTTTCAACCTCTTATTGGGGGGGTATTGTAACGGTACAGAAATGGGAATTTTATTTTATATAAATCAGTATTTAATTCAGTAATTCAGCAGTTAACTTTCACCTGTGGGGAGCCCCAACCAGCAATGCACATACAGTTAGCCTAAACAATTGCCCAGACGTATTGCGTAACCGCCCAGCAGCAGGCTCTTTGTGAATCACAGTCTGCAGTGGGTCATTAGAGAGTGAACAACAGTAAGCAGTATCAGACAGTAAAGTTTGTTAATTAAAAAACAGTGGCCTCGGGTTTACAAGATAGGCCGTTAAAACAAATTCGGCCTATCTAAGAAAGTGTGTAAACATTTAAAAGTATTAAAAGTGTACAAATAATAACGTGCGGCCAGTTCCATTGCAACGTACGGCTGAGCGGCCAGACAATCAGCAGACAGTTACCAGAACAAAAACGGTAGCCTCGGACGAGTTCTTGGTAGGCCGAAAAATACAAAAGTAGGCCTACCAAGTAATATAAAATGACGTAAGGTAATAATAAACTATGTTCGGAGTGGAAAGTGACTAGTGAAAACAGTTCCGGACAATATCGTGTACAACATTTGGATATTACGCAAATAGGTAACAAGTGTAAAGACAGTTCGTTTGGCCAAAACATTATAATTAATAAAGAGCTCATTAATTAAATAGGAAGTTTTAAAAAGAAATGTAAATTGAGTGAGTGTGTGTATGGGTTATTAAAAGTACTGGCTCAACTAGAAAGATGTAGTAGTAGTCTATACAAAATTATTGGACTAAAATTAGTAAACATTTTAAATATAAAGAAAACGTAATAATCAATGATAGAGTACTTAACTAAAATAATAAAAAGAGTAATTAAAAGGTTCATTCTTCTATAAACATGTGTTAGTGTAGTTATTTCGCAGTAAACCATTTCCTAGTTTTCTGTGTTGACCACTCGTCTAACGAAATTTGGGATTTTCTGAGTTTTATTATGGTCAGATAGCGGGATTTTATAAGGGCAAGTGTGTAGAATGGTTTCGATATTAAACCATAAAATATCGTGGCGACCGGGGTAATTTTAAAGGTAAGTTTTACGGGGACTATGACGGTAAGTAAAATTCTGGCAGCGGTGAGTATTATTTTATGATGAGTGTATTATGTAATTATAAAAGGTAGAAGGTGAGTACCTTTACAAGTGGCGACCCTGCCAGGATGTTCGTATAAATATTATAGGAGCTAGACCTGTTTTAAAGCACAGAAAATAGGAATTGGTAACGGCGTATTTGTAGAAATAATCGTATATATATTTACGCTATAAAAGGTTATGTTTTGATAGGGTTATTGTGTTTACTTGTCCTGTTGACAATGATTGTGTTAGGTGTTTTGATTTTATAAGATAGTAGTGGTTTTTTATATATAAAGGGTATGATATAAATAAATTTTGAACATGACTGATGTACAAGATAAGAATAGACCTAACGATAGTGTAGGGGTGGAAGAAAAGGAGTATACATTAAATGACATATTTGACCTTTTAAAGAAAGGTTTTGACGAGATGGACAAAAAGTGGGATGAATGGTTGCGGGAACTAAAGACAGGCCAGTTAAAGGAGAACTCAGAAGTTGAATTAAAACAGGTAAGTGATAATAATGTTGTTAATGATAGTGAGGGAATAATTAACCAGGTGAGTGATAACGATAATTCTAATAATGAATTAATAAATAACAGTGACAAAATAGTGGGAGAAGTAGTGTTGACTAGTGAATATAATGATGGTGATTACAATTCTGAGGTAAGTGGGAGTAATACAAGTAATTATAATGATGAATAACATTAAATAAGAATAATGATTATATAGCTGAAAATGGGGTATCTAAGAATGATACGGTAAGTAACAGTGGTGAAATTAAAAATGTGGTGTTAGAGTGTAAGGTTGTGAGCAGAGAAAGTGTTGATGAGGTTATAAGTGTGTGTGTAGAGAGGTTAAATGGGCAAAGGGCAGATGTTCCCCAAGTTTATGGTGAAACAGAGTTTTCACAGGTGTTTAATGAGGACAGAGTTTCCTCCGGTATTTGTACAGAAGACAAGGTGTCTTCAGATGGTCCTTGTATTTTTTGTGATTTGACTGGTAAAGCCAGTAGAGGTAACAAATATTTAATGGTGCCCTTTGCATGAGATGGGAGAGTTCAGTATGGTTATGAGAGGTGTTGTAATGAAAGAGAGAGAGAAATAAAAATTTTTGAGGTTATGAAATGTTGGTGCAGGTGTTAGATATAGAGAGAGATGAAGAAAGTGAATTGTATTATGAAACGGAGAGAGAGGAATATGTGAATAAAACTGTTATAAATGATAAAACAACTGACTTGATGTTGAGAAAAAATACTTACGGAGACTTTATAAAAAATACTGATGTTGACTTGATTTATGATAAGATAATTTTGGGGGTTAACCCTATAGATTATTATTTTGGTATAATGGAAAAAGTAAAATTTTATGGCCATTACACAGAGAATAGCCATATGATGAATGCAAATAAAATTGACAAATGTTATACAAAAATAAGACTATTATACGATGATGGAGGTTGAAAGCAGTGTATGGACATTTTAAATACTTTAATATATGGTAATGACCTGGCGGAATTAGATATTGAAGCACGGCAAATAATAATTGGATATGACGAAATTTGTAAATAAATAAATGTGTTAATGTTAAATGTATTGTGTTAATGGTATTCTGTTGCAATGTATATTATAGCTTATGTGTAACCTATGTTTGCAATGAGAGGGGAAGGTATAATAATAAATAATAATACTTTATTCCACTAAAATAATAATGAACAGGAGGTAATAATGAAGCCAATTTTGTATTGTGCAGTTATATTCAAAGTGTTTTAAATAATATAACTAAAGTTAAAATGTTTTTAATAAAATGTCATTAAAGTAATTGTGGTGAATTAAAAGGATATCCGATCTGAATTGGAATAAAAAATGTAAGAGATAAATATGTGAACTATAAGATTTATAAAAATTGAAAAGTGCAGTACAGCTGTTAGAGGTGAGGTAAGCAGAATGTTGAGTGGTTATAACTGTGTTTATGAAAACAAGTCTGGCACACAAGTGGTTATGTAAACAGGTATGCTGTATGTTGTGACTAAGGTCTACAGTCATGCTTGGTGACAATAACAAAAAATGTTGTAGTCTGCTGAATCAGTATCTTGAGTAAAATCTTATTATGACATAAAAGAATTGAAGTTAATTTTTTCAGATAAAATAATAATGAGGTAATTACTGTAACTTAGAGTTTGAGAAATTAAATATAATTAAATTAATTTGGTAATTAAATTAATTGGAAAGATGATTTTAATAATAAATTTAAATTTATTCTGATTCAAATTTCAAATGTAATTGTTAAATAAATGAAAGATGTACTTTATTTAAAAATGAAAACTGAAGGAAATTTTGTGTAAATGTAATTTTGTATAATTAAGGTGTTATTTTGGATGGGTAATATTATACGGGGAATATTATTTTGTTTATATGATTGAACTGCAAGTAGACTGTAAGATTTATTATTATTTTAAACTAAAGCCAGTACTTTGCAAATAACAGAACCAGTACTTTGCAAAAAATGAGCCTGTATGGCTAAGAGGAAACAAATCAGTTGTGGGATATGGAGTGATGGAAGGCCGTTTATTAAAATTTAAGTGAATGTTTCAAAGTCAGGTGATGCTGGGGCGGGTGTCTGTTCGATTTTTCGGTGTTGGGATCTCGAACAGAGAAGTCCAGTAAGATCGGATGGGTGCTGCCGCAGTCGCCAGACTAGGGGGGTAAGAACCCATGATGTGATTAGAGTGTTCAGGGGGGTTGCGGCGCCATATCCTCACTGATCCTCTTAGGGTTTAGGCAATAAGAGTTTGAATGCTTCGGCTTTCAACCTCTTATTGGGGGGGGTATTGTAACGGTACAGAAATGGGAATTTTATTTTATATATATCAGTATTTAATTCAGTAATTCAGCAGTTAACTTTCACCTGTGGGGAGCCCCAACCAGCAATGCACATACAGTTAGCCTAAACAATTGCCCAGACGTATTGCGTAACCGCCCAGCAGCAGGCTCTTTGTGAATCACAGTCTGCAGTGGGTGATTAGAGAGTGAACAACAGTAAGCAGTATCAGACAGTAAAGTTTGTTAATTAAAAAACAGTGGCCTCGGGTTTACAAGATAGGCCGTTAAAACAAATTCGGCCTATCTAAGAAAGTGTGTAAACATTTAAAAGTATTAAAAGTGTACAAATAATAACGTGCGGCCAGTTCCATTGCAACGTACGGCTGAGCGGCCAGACAATCAGCAGACAGTTACCAGAACAAAAACGGTAGCCTCGGACGAGTTCTTGGTAGGCCAAAAAATACAAAAGTAGGCCTACCAAGTAATATAAAATGACGTAAGGTAATAATAAACTGTGTTCGGAGTGGAGAGTGACTAGTGAAAACAGTTCCGGACAATATCGTGTACAACATTTGGATATTACACAAATAGGTAACAAGTGTAAAGACAGTTCATTTGGCCAAAACATTATAATTAATAAAGAGCTCATTAATTAAATAGGAAGTTTTAAAAAGAAATGTAAATTGAGTGAGTGTGTGTATGGGTTATTAAAAGTACTGGCTCAACTAGAAAGATGTAGTAGTAGTCTATACAAAATTATTGGACTAAAATTAGTAAACATTTTAAATATAAAGAAAACGTAATAATCAATGATAGAGTACTTAACTAAAATAATAAAAAGAGTAATTAAAAGGTTCATTCTTCTATAAACATGTGTTAGTGTAGTTATTTCGCCGTAAACAATTTCCTAGTTTTCTGTGTTGACCACTCGTCTAACGAAATTTGGGATTTTCTGAGTTTTATTATGGTCAGATAGCGGGATTTTATAAGGGCAAGTGTGTAGAATGGTTTCGATATTAAACCATAAAATATCGTGGCGACCTGGGTAATTTTAAAGGTAAGTTTTACGGGGACTATGACGGTAAGTAAAATTCTGGCAGCGGTGAGTATTATTTTATGATGAGTGTATTATGTAATTATAAAAGGTAGAAGGTGAGTACCTTTACAAGTGGCGACACTGCCAAGATGTTCGTATAAATATTATAGGAGCTAGACCTGTTTTAAAGCACAGAAAATAGGAATTGGTAACGGCGTATTTGTAGAAATAATCGTATATATATTTACGCTATAAAAGGTTATGTTTTGATAGGGTTATTGTGTTTACTTGTCCTGTTGACAATGATTGTGTTAGGTGTTTTGATTTTATAAGATTGTAGTGGTTTTTTATATATAAAGGGTATGATATAAATAAATTTTGAACATGACTGATGTACAAGATAAGAATAGACCTAACGATAGTGTAGGGGTGGAAGAAAAGGAGTATACATTAAATGACATATTTGACCTTTTAAAGAAAGGTTTTGACGAGATGGACAAAAAGTGGGATGAATGGTTGCGGGAACTAAAGACAGGCCAGTTAAAGGAGAACTCAGAAGTTGAATTAAAACAGGTAAGTGATAATAATGTTGTTAATGATAGTGAGGGAATAATTAACCAGGTGAGTGATAACGATAATTCTAATAATGAATTAATAAATAACAGTGACAAAATAGTGGGAGAAGTAGTGTTGACTAGTGAATATAATGATGGTGATTACAATTCTGAGGTAAGTGGGAGTAATACAAGTAATTATAATGATGAAATAACATTAAATAAGAATAATGATTATATAGCTGAAAATGGGGTATCTAAGAATGATACGGTAAGTAACAGTGGTGAAATTAAAAATGTGGTGTTAGAGTGTAAGGTTGTGAGCAGAGAAAGTGTTGATGAGGTTATAAGTGTGTGTGTAGAGAGGTTAAATGGGCAAAGGGCAGATGTTCCCCAAGTTTATGGTGAAACAGAGTTTTCACAGGTGTTTAATGAGGACAGAGTTTCCTCCGGTATTTGTACAGAAGACAAGGTGTCTTCAGATGGTCCCTGTATTTTTTGTGATTTGACTGGTAAAGCCAGTAGAAGTAACAAATATTTAATGGTGCCCTTTGCATGAGATGGGAGAGTTCAGTATGGTTATGAGAGGTGTTGTAATGAAAGAGAGAGAGAAATAAAAATTTCTGAGGTTATGAAATGTTGGTGCAGGTGTTAGATATAGAGAGAGATGAAGAAAGTGAATTGTATTATGAAACAGAGAGAGAGGAATATGTGAATAAAACTGTTATAAATGATAAAACAACTGACTTGATGTTGAGAAAAAATACTTACGGAGACTTTATAAAAAATACTGATGTTGACTTGATTTATGATAAGATAATTTTGGGGGTTAACCCTATAGATTATTATTTTGGTATAATGGAAAAAGTAAAATTTTATGGCCATTACACAGAGAATAGCCATATGATGAATGCAAATAAAATTGACAAATGTTATACAAAAATAAGACTATTATACGATGATGGAGGTTGAAAGCAGTGTATGGACATTTTAAATACTTTAATATATGGTAATGACCTGGCGGAATTAGATATTGAAGCACGGCAAATAATAATTGGATATGACGAAATTTGTAAATAAATAAATGTGTTAATGTTAAATGTATTGTGTTAATGGTATTCTGTTGCAATGTATAATATAGCTTATGTGTAACCTATGTTTGCAATGAGAGGGGAAGGTATAATAATAAATAATAATACTTTATTCCACTAAAATAATAATGAACAGGAGGTAATAATGAAGCCAATTTTGTATTGTGCAGTTATATTCAAAGTGTTTTAAATAATATAACTAAAGTTAAAATGTTTTTAATAAAATGTCATTAAAGTAATTGTGGTGAATTAAAAGGATATCCGATCTGAATTGGAATAAAAAATGTAAGAGATAAATATGTGAACTATAAGATTTATAAAAATTGAAAAGTGCAGTACAGCTGTTAGAGGTGAGGTAAGCAGAATGTTGAGTGGTTATAACTGTGTTTATGAAAACAAGTCTGGCACACAAGTGGTTATGTAAACAGGTATGCTGTATGTTGTGACTAAGGTCTACAGTCATGCTTGGTGACAATAACAAAAAATGTTGTAGTCTGCTGAATCAGTATCTTGAGTAAAATCTTATTATGACATAAAAGAATTGAAGTTAATTTTTTCAGATAAAATAATAATGAGGTAATTACTGTAACTTAGAGTTTGAGAAATTAAATATAATTAAATTAATTTGGTAATTAAATTAATTGGAAAGATGATTTTAATAATAAATTTAAATTTATTCTGATTCAAATTTCAAATGTAATTGTTAAATAAATGAAAGATGTACTTTATTTAAAAATGAAAACTGAAGGAAATTTTGTGTAAATGTAATTTTGTATAATTAAGGTGTTATTTTGGATGGGTAATATTATACGGGGAATATTATTTTGTTTATATGATTGAACTGCAAGTAGACTGTAAGATTTATTATTATTTTAAACTAAAGCCAGTACTTTGCAAATAACAGAACCAGTACTTTGCAAAAAATGAGCCTGTATGGCTAAGAGGAAACAAATCAGTTGTGGGATATGGAGTGATGGAAGGCCGTTTATTAAATTTTAAGTGAATGTTTCAAAGTCAGGTGATGCTGGGGCGGGTATCTGTTCGATTTTTCGGTGTTGGGATCTCGAACAGAGAAGTCCAGTAAGATCGGATGGGTGCTGCCGCAGTCGCCAGACTAGGGGGGTAAGAACCCATGATGTGATTAGAGTGTTCAGGGGGGTTGCGGCGCCATATCCTCACTGATCCTCTTAGGGTTTAGGCAATAAGAGTTTGAATGCTTCGGCTTTCAACCTCTTATTGGGGGGGTATTGTAACGGTACAGAAATGGGAATTTTATTTTATATAAATCAGTATTTAATTCAGTAATTCAGCAGTTAACTTTCACCTGTGGGGAGCCCCAACCAGCAATGCACATACAGTTAGCCTAAACAATTGCCCAGACGTATTGCGTAACCGCCCAGCAGCAGGCTCTTTGTGAATCACAGTCTGCAGTGGGTCATTAGAGAGTGAACAACAGTAAGCAGTATCAGACAGTAAAGTTTGTTAATTAAAAAACAGTGGCCTCGGGTTTACAAGATAGGCCGTTAAAACAAATTCGGCCTATCTAAGAAAGTGTGTAAACATTTAAAAGTATTAAAAGTGTACAAATAATAACGTGCGGCCAGTTCCATTGCAACGTACGGCTGAGCGGCCAGACAATCAGCAGACAGTTACCAGAACAAAAACGGTAGCCTCGGACGAGTTCTTGGTAGGCCGAAAAATACAAAAGTAGGCCTACCAAGTAATATAAAATGACGTAAGGTAATAATAAACTGTGTTCGGAGTGGAAAGTGACTAGTGAAAACAGTTCCGGACAATATCGTGTACAACATTTGGATATTACGCAAATAGGTAACAAGTGTAAAGACAGTTCGTTTGGCCAAAACATTATAATTAATAAAGAGCTCATTAATTAAATAGGAAGTTTTAAAAAGAAATGTAAATTGAGTGAGTGTGTGTATGGGTTATTAAAAGTACTGGCTCAACTAGAAAGATGTAGTAGTAGTCTATACAAAATTATTGGACTAAAATTAGTAAACATTTTAAATATAAAGAAAACGTAATAATCAATGATAGAGTACTTAACTAAAATAATAAAAAGAGTAATTAAAAGGTTCATTCTTCTATAAACATGTGTTAGTGTAGTTATTTCGCCGTAAACCATTTCCTAGTTTTCTGTGTTGACCACTCGTCTAACGAAATTTGGGATTTTCTGAGTTTTATTATGGTCAGATAGCGGGATTTTATAAGGGCAAGTGTGTAGAATGGTTTCGATATTAAACCATAAAATATCGTGGCGACCTGGGTAATTTTTAAAGGTAAGTTTTACGGGGACTATGACGGTAAGTAAAATTCTGGCAGCGGTGAGTATTATTTTATGATGAGTGTATTATGTAATTATAAAAGGTAGAAGGTGAGTACCTTTACAAGTGGCGACCCTGCCAGGATGTTCGTATAAATATTATAGGAGCTAGACCTGTTTTAAAGCACAGAAAATAGGAATTGGTAACGGCGTATTTGTAGAAATAATCGTATATATATTTACGCTATAAAAGGTTATGTTTTGATAGGGTTATTGTGTTTACTTGTCCTGTTGACAATGATTGTGTTAGGTGTTTTGATTTTATAAGATAGTAGTGGTTTTTTATATATAAAGGGTATGATATAAATAAATTTTGAACATGACTGATGTACAAGATAAGAATAGACCTAACGATAGTGTAGGGGTGGAAGAAAAGGAGTATACATTAAATGACATATTTGACCTTTTAAAGAAAGGTTTTGACGAGATGGACAAAAAGTGGGATGAATGGTTGCGGGAACTAAAGACAGGCCAGTTAAAGGAGAACTCAGAAGTTGAATTAAAACAGGTAAGTGATAATAATGTTGTTAATGATAGTGAGGGAATAATTAACCAGGTGAGTGATAACGATAATTCTAATAATGAATTAATAAATAACAGTGACAAAATAGTGGGAGAAGTAGTGTTGACTAGTGAATATAATGATGGTGATTACAATTCTGAGGTAAGTGGGAGTAATACAAGTAATTATAATGATGAAATAACATTAAATAAGAATAATGATTATATAGCTGAAAATGGGGTATCTAAGAATGATACGGTAAGTAACAGTGGTGAAATTAAAAATGTGGTGTTAGAGTGTAAGGTTGTGAGCAGAGAAAGTGTTGATGAGGTTATAAGTGTGTGTGTAGAGAGGTTAAATGGGCAAAGGGCAGATGTTCCCCAAGTTTATGGTGAAACAGAGTTTTCACAGGTGTTTAATGAGGACAGAGTTTCCTCCGGTATTTGTACAGAAGACAAGGTGTCTTCAGATGGTCCCTGTATTTTTTGTGATTTGACTGGTAAAGCCAGTAGAAGTAACAAATATTTAATGGTGCCCTTTGCATGAGATGGGAGAGTTCAGTATGGTTATGAGAGGTGTTGTAATGAAAGAGAGAGAGAAATAAAAATTTCTGAGGTTATGAAATGTTGGTGCAGGTGTTAGATATAGAGAGAGATGAAGAAAGTGAATTGTATTATGAAACAGAGAGAGAGGAATATGTGAATAAAACTGTTATAAATGATAAAACAACTGACTTGATGTTGAGAAAAAATACTTACGGAGACTTTATAAAAAATACTGATGTTGACTTGATTTATGATAAGATAATTTTGGGGGTTAACCCTATAGATTATTATTTTGGTATAATGGAAAAAGTAAAATTTTATGGCCATTACACAGAGAATAGCCATATGATGAATGCAAATAAAATTGACAAATGTTATACAAAAATAAGACTATTATACGATGATGGAGGTTGAAAGCAGTGTATGGACATTTTAAATACTTTAATATATGGTAATGACCTGGCGGAATTAGATATTGAAGCACGGCAAATAATAATTGGATATGACGAAATTTGTAAATAAATAAATGTGTTAATGTTAAATGTATTGTGTTAATGGTATTCTGTTGCAATGTATAATATAGCTTATGTGTAACCTATGTTTGCAATGAGAGGGGAAGGTATAATAATAAATAATAATACTTTATTCCACTAAAATAATAATGAACAGGAGGTAATAATGAAGCCAATTTTGTATTGTGCAGTTATATTCAAAGTGTTTTAAATAATATAACTAAAGTTAAAATGTTTTTAATAAAATGTCATTAAAGTAATTGTGGTGAATTAAAAGGATATCCGATCTGAATTGGAATAAAAAATGTAAGAGATAAATATGTGAACTATAAGATTTATAAAAATTGAAAAGTGCAGTACAGCTGTTAGAGGTGAGGTAAGCAGAATGTTGAGTGGTTATAACTGTGTTTATGAAAACAAGTCTGGCACACAAGTGGTTATGTAAACAGGTATGCTGTATGTTGTGACTAAGGTCTACAGTCATGCTTGGTGACAATAACAAAAAATGTTGTAGTCTGCTGAATCAGTATCTTGAGTAAAATCTTATTATGACATAAAAGAATTGAAGTTAATTTTTTCAGATAAAATAATAATGAGGTAATTACTGTAACTTAGAGTTTGAGAAATTAAATATAATTAAATTAATTTGGTAATTAAATTAATTGGAAAGATGATTTTAATAATAAATTTAAATTTATTCTGATTCAAATTTCAAATGTAATTGTTAAATAAATGAAAGATGTACTTTATTTAAAAATGAAAACTGAAGGAAATTTTGTGTAAATGTAATTTTGTATAATTAAGGTGTTATTTTGGATGGGTAATATTATACGGGGAATATTATTTTGTTTATATGATTGAACTGCAAGTAGACTGTAAGATTTATTATTATTTTAAACTAAAGCCAGTACTTTGCAAATAACAGAACCAGTACTTTGCAAAAAATGAGCCTGTATGGCTAAGAGGAAACAAATCAGTTGTGGGATATGGAGTGATGGAAGGCCGTTTATTAAATTTTAAGTGAATGTTTCAAAGTCAGGTGATGCTGGGGCGGGTATCTGTTCGATTTTTCGGTGTTGGGATCTCGAACAGAGAAGTCCAGTAAGATCGGATGGGTGCTGCCGCAGTCGCCAGACTAGGGGGGTAAGAACCCATGATGTGATTAGAGTGTTCAGGGGGGTTGCGGCGCCATATCCTCACTGATCCTCTTAGGGTTTAGGCAATAAGAGTTTGAATGCTTCGGCTTTCAACCTCTTATTGGGGGGGTATTGTAACGGTACAGAAATGGGAATTTTATTTTATATAAATCAGTATTTAATTCAGTAATTCAGCAGTTAACTTTCACCTGTGGGGAGCCCCAACCAGCAATGCACATACAGTTAGCCTAAACAATTGCCCAGACGTATTGCGTAACCGCCCAGCAGCAGGCTCTTTGTGAATCACAGTCTGCAGTGGGTCATTAGAGAGTGAACAACAGTAAGCAGTATCAGACAGTAAAGTTTGTTAATTAAAAAACAGTGGCCTCGGGTTTACAAGATAGGCCGTTAAAACAAATTCGGCCTATCTAAGAAAGTGTGTAAACATTTAAAAGTATTAAAAGTGTACAAATAATAACGTGCGGCCAGTTCCATTGCAACGTACGGCTGAGCGGCCAGACAATCAGCAGACAGTTACCAGAACAAAAACGGTAGCCTCGGACGAGTTCTTGGTAGGCCGAAAAATACAAAAGTAGGCCTACCAAGTAATATAAAATGACGTAAGGTAATAATAAACTGTGTTCGGAGTGGAAAGTGACTAGTGAAAACAGTTCCGGACAATATCGTGTACAACATTTGGATATTACGCAAATAGGTAACAAGTGTAAAGACAGTTCGTTTGGCCAAAACATTATAATTAATAAAGAGCTCATTAATTAAATAGGAAGTTTTAAAAAGAAATGTAAATTGAGTGAGTGTGTGTATGGGTTATTAAAAGTACTGGCTCAACTAGAAAGATGTAGTAGTAGTCTATACAAAATTATTGGACTAAAATTAGTAAACATTTTAAATATAAAGAAAACGTAATAATCAATGATAGAGTACTTAACTAAAATAATAAAAAGAGTAATTAAAAGGTTCATTCTTCTATAAACATGTGTTAGTGTAGTTATTTCGCCGTAAACCATTTCCTAGTTTTCTGTGTTGACCACTCGTCTAACGAAATTTGGGATTTTCTGAGTTTTATTATGGTCAGATAGCGGGATTTTATAAGGGCAAGTGTGTAGAATGGTTTCGATATTAAACCATAAAATATCGTGGCGACCTGGGTAATTTTTAAAGGTAAGTTTTACGGGGACTATGACGGTAAGTAAAATTCTGGCAGCGGTGAGTATTATTTTATGATGAGTGTATTATGTAATTATAAAAGGTAGAAGGTGAGTACCTTTACAAGTGGCGACCCTGCCAGGATGTTCGTATAAATATTATAGGAGCTAGACCTGTTTTAAAGCACAGAAAATAGGAATTGGTAACGGCGTATTTGTAGAAATAATCGTATATATATTTACGCTATAAAAGGTTATGTTTTGATAGGGTTATTGTGTTTACTTGTCCTGTTGACAATGATTGTGTTAGGTGTTTTGATTTTATAAGATAGTAGTGGTTTTTTATATATAAAGGGTATGATATAAATAAATTTTGAACATGACTGATGTACAAGATAAGAATAGACCTAACGATAGTGTAGGGGTGGAAGAAAAGGAGTATACATTAAATGACATATTTGACCTTTTAAAGAAAGGTTTTGACGAGATGGACAAAAAGTGGGATGAATGGTTGCGGGAACTAAAGACAGGCCAGTTAAAGGAGAACTCAGAAGTTGAATTAAAACAGGTAAGTGATAATAATGTTGTTAATGATAGTGAGGGAATAATTAACCAGGTGAGTGATAACGATAATTCTAATAATGAATTAATAAATAACAGTGACAAAATAGTGGGAGAAGTAGTGTTGACTAGTGAATATAATGATGGTGATTACAATTCTGAGGTAAGTGGGAGTAATACAAGTAATTATAATGATGAAATAACATTAAATAAGAATAATGATTATATAGCTGAAAATGGGGTATCTAAGAATGATACGGTAAGTAACAGTGGTGAAATTAAAAATGTGGTGTTAGAGTGTAAGGTTGTGAGCAGAGAAAGTGTTGATGAGGTTATAAGTGTGTGTGTAGAGAGGTTAAATGGGCAAAGGGCAGATGTTCCCCAAGTTTATGGTGAAACAGAGTTTTCACAGGTGTTTAATGAGGACAGAGTTTCCTCCGGTATTTGTACAGAAGACAAGGTGTCTTCAGATGGTCCCTGTATTTTTTGTGATTTGACTGGTAAAGCCAGTAGAGGTAACAAATATTTAATGGTGCCCTTTGCATGAGATGGGAGAGTTCAGTATGGTTATGAGAGGTGTTGTAATGAAAGAGAGAGAGAAATAAAAATTTTTGAGGTTATGAAATGTTGGTGCAGGTGTTAGATATAGAGAGAGATGAAGAAAGTGAATTGTATTATGAAACAGAGAGAGAGGAATATGTGAATAAAACTGTTATAAATGATAAAACAACTGACTTGATGTTGAGAAAAAATACTTACGGAGACTTTATAAAAAATACTGATGTTGACTTGATTTATGATAAGATAATTTTGGGGGTTAACCCTATAGATTATTATTTTGGTATAATGGAAAAAGTAAAATTTTATGGCCATTACACAGAGAATAGCCATATGATGAATGCAAATAAAATTGACAAATGTTATACAAAAATAAGACTATTATACGATGATGGAGGTTGAAAGCAGTGTATGGACATTTTAAATAGTTTAATATATGGTAATGACCTGGCGGAATTAGATATTGAAGCACGGCAAATAATAATTGGATATGACGAAATTTGTAAATAAATAAATGTGTTAATGTTAAATGTATTGTGTTAATGGTATTCTGTTGCAATGTATATTATAGCTTATTTGTAACCTATGTTTGCAATGAGAGGGGAAGGTATAATAATAAATAATAATACTTTATTCCACTAAAATAATAATGAACAGGAGGTAATAATGAAGCCAATTTTGTATTGTGCAGTTATATTCAAAGTGTTTTAAATAATATAACTAAAGTTAAAATGTTTTTAATAAAATGTCATTAAAGTAATTGTGGTGAATTAAAAGGATATCCGATCTGAATTGGAATAAAAAATGTAAGAGATAAATATGTGAACTATAAGATTTATAAAAATTGAAAAGTGCAGTACAGCTGTTAGAGGTGAGGTAAGCAGAATGTTGAGTGGTTATAACTGTGTTTATGAAAACAAGTCTGGCACACAAGTGGTTATGTAAACAGGTATGCTGTATGTTGTGACTAAGGTCTACAGTCATGCTTGGTGACAATAACAAAAAATGTTGTAGTCTGCTGAATCAGTATCTTGAGTAAAATCTTATTATGACATAAAAGAATTGAAGTTAATTTTTTCAGATAAAATAATAATGAGGTAATTACTGTAACTTAGAGTTTGAGAAATTAAATATAATTAAATTAATTTGGTAATTAAATTAATTGGAAAGATGATTTTAATAATAAATTTAAATTTATTCTGATTCAAATTTCAAATGTAATTGTTAAATAAATGAAAGATGTACTTTATTTAAAAATGAAAACTGAAGGAAATTTTGTGTAAATGTAATTTTGTATAATTAAGGTGTTATTTTGGATGGGTAATATTATACGGGGAATATTATTTTGTTTATATGATTGAACTGCAAGTAGACTGTAAGATTTATTATTATTTTAAACTAAAGCCAGTACTTTGCAAATAACAGAACCAGTACTTTGCAAAAAATGAGCCTGTATGGCTAAGAGGAAACAAATCAGTTGTGGGATATGGAGTGATGGAAGGCCGTTTATTAAATTTTAAGTGAATGTTTCAAAGTCAGGTGATGCTGGGGCGGGTATCTGTTCGATTTTTCGGTGTTGGGATCTCGAACAGAGAAGTCCAGTAAGATCGGATGGGTGCTGCCGCAGTCGCCAGACTAGGGGGGTAAGAACCCATGATGTGATTAGAGTGTTCAGGGGGGTTGCGGCGCCATATCCTCACTGATCCTCTTAGGGTTTAGGCAATAAGAGTTTGAATGCTTCGGCTTTCAACCTCTTATTGGGGGGGTATTGTAACGGTACAGAAATGGGAATTTTATTTTATATAAATCAGTATTTAATTCAGTAATTCAGCAGTTAACTTTCACCTGTGGGGAGCCCCAACCAGCAATGCACATACAGTTAGCCTAAACAATTGCCCAGACGTATTGCGTAACCGCCCAGCAGCAGGCTCTTTGTGAATCACAGTCTGCAGTGGGTCATTAGAGAGTGAACAACAGTAAGCAGTATCAGACAGTAAAGTTTGTTAATTAAAAAACAGTGGCCTCGGGTTTACAAGATAGGCCGTTAAAACAAATTCGGCCTATCTAAGAAAGTGTGTAAACATTTAAAAGTATTAAAAGTGTACAAATAATAACGTGCGGCCAGTTCCATTGCAACGTACGGCTGAGCGGCCAGACAATCAGCAGACAGTTACCAGAACAAAAACGGTAGCCTCGGACGAGTTCTTGGTAGGCCGAAAAATACAAAAGTAGGCCTACCAAGTAATATAAAATGACGTAAGGTAATAATAAACTGTGTTCGGAGTGGAAAGTGACTAGTGAAAACAGTTCCGGACAATATCGTGTACAACATTTGGATATTACGCAAATAGGTAACAAGTGTAAAGACAGTTCGTTTGGCCAAAACATTATAATTAATAAAGAGCTCATTAATTAAATAGGAAGTTTTAAAAAGAAATGTAAATTGAGTGAGTGTGTGTATGGGTTATTAAAAGTACTGGCTCAACTAGAAAGATGTAGTAGTAGTCTATACAAAATTATTGGACTAAAATTAGTAAACATTTTAAATATAAAGAAAACGTAATAATCAATGATAGAGTACTTAACTAAAATAATAAAAAGAGTAATTAAAAGGTTCATTCTTCTATAAACATGTGTTAGTGTAGTTATTTCGCCGTAAACCATTTCCTAGTTTTCTGTGTTGACCACTCGTCTAACGAAATTTGGGATTTTCTGAGTTTTATTATGGTCAGATAGCGGGATTTTATAAGGGCAAGTGTGTAGAATGGTTTCGATATTAAACCATAAAATATCGTGGCGACCTGGGTAATTTTTAAAGGTAAGTTTTACGGGGACTATGACGGTAAGTAAAATTCTGGCAGCGGTGAGTATTATTTTATGATGAGTGTATTATGTAATTATAAAAGGTAGAAGGTGAGTACCTTTACAAGTGGCGACCCTGCCAGGATGTTCGTATAAATATTATAGGAGCTAGACCTGTTTTAAAGCACAGAAAATAGGAATTGGTAACGGCGTATTTGTAGAAATAATCGTATATATATTTACGCTATAAAAGGTTATGTTTTGATAGGGTTATTGTGTTTACTTGTCCTGTTGACAATGATTGTGTTAGGTGTTTTGATTTTATAAGATAGTAGTGGTTTTTTATATATAAAGGGTATGATATAAATAAATTTTGAACATGACTGATGTACAAGATAAGAATAGACCTAACGATAGTGTAGGGGTGGAAGAAAAGGAGTATACATTAAATGACATATTTGACCTTTTAAAGAAAGGTTTTGACGAGATGGACAAAAAGTGGGATGAATGGTTGCGGGAACTAAAGACAGGCCAGTTAAAGGAGAACTCAGAAGTTGAATTAAAACAGGTAAGTGATAATAATGTTGTTAATGATAGTGAGGGAATAATTAACCAGGTGAGTGATAACGATAATTCTAATAATGAATTAATAAATAACAGTGACAAAATAGTGGGAGAAGTAGTGTTGACTAGTGAATATAATGATGGTGATTACAATTCTGAGGTAAGTGGGAGTAATACAAGTAATTATAATGATGAAATAACATTAAATAAGAATAATGATTATATAGCTGAAAATGGGGTATCTAAGAATGATACGGTAAGTAACAGTGGTGAAATTAAAAATGTGGTGTTAGAGTGTAAGGTTGTGAGCAGAGAAAGTGTTGATGAGGTTATAAGTGTGTGTGTAGAGAGGTTAAATGGGCAAAGGGCAGATGTTCCCCAAGTTTATGGTGAAACAGAGTTTTCACAGGTGTTTAATGAGGACAGAGTTTCCTCCGGTATTTGTACAGAAGACAAGGTGTCTTCAGATGGTCCCTGTATTTTTTGTGATTTGACTGGTAAAGCCAGTAGAGGTAACAAATATTTAATGGTGCCCTTTGCATGAGATGGGAGAGTTCAGTATGGTTATGAGAGGTGTTGTAATGAAAGAGAGAGAGAAATAAAAATTTTTGAGGTTATGAAATGTTGGTGCAGGTGTTAGATATAGAGAGAGATGAAGAAAGTGAATTGTATTATGAAACAGAGAGAGAG
Organism: Magicicada septendecula; assembly: GCA_034769895.1. Lineage (NCBI taxonomy): Eukaryota > Metazoa > Arthropoda > Insecta > Hemiptera > Cicadidae > Magicicada > Magicicada septendecula. The sequence goes on from CM068367.1 coordinate 736,323,065, forward strand.
GAATATGTGAATAAAACTGTTATAAATGATAAAACAACTGACTTGATGTTGAGAAAAAATACTTACGGAGACTTTATAAAAAATACTGATGTTGACTTGATTTATGATAAGATAATTTTGGGGGTTAACCCTATAGATTATTATTTTGGTATAATGGAAAAAGTAAAATTTTATGGCCATTACACAGAGAATAGCCATATGATGAATGCAAATAAAATTGACAAATGTTATACAAAAATAAGACTATTATACGATGATGGAGGTTGAAAGCAGTGTATGGACATTTTAAATAGTTTAATATATGGTAATGACCTGGCGGAATTAGATATTGAAGCACGGCAAATAATAATTGGATATGACAAAATTTGTAAATAAATAAATGTGTTAATGTTAAATGTATTGTGTTAATGGTATTCTGTTGCAATGTATATTATAGCTTATTTGTAACCTATGTTTGCAATGAGAGGGGAAGGTATAATAATAAATAATAATACTTTATTCCACTAAAATAATAATGAACAGGAGGTAATAATGAAGCCAATTTTGTATTGTGCAGTTGTATTCAAAGTGTTTTAAATAATATAACTAAAGTTAAAATGTTTTTAATAAAATGTCATTAAAGTAATTGTGGTGAATTAAAAGGATATCCGATCTGAATTGGAATAAAAAATGTAAGAGATAAATATGTGAACTATAAGATTTATAAAAATTGAAAAGTGCAGTACAGCTGTTAGAGGTGAGGTAAGCAGAATGTTGAGTGGTTATAACTGTGTTTATGAAAACAAGTCTGGCACACAAGTGGTTATGTAAACAGGTATGCTGTATGTTGTGACTAAGGTCTACAGTCATGCTTGGTGACAATAACAAAAAATGTTGTAGTCTGCTGAATCAGTATCTTGAGTAAAATCTTATTATGACATAAAAGAATTGAAGTTAATTTTTTCAGATAAAATAATAATGAGGTAATTACTGTAACTTAGAGTTTGAGAAATTAAATATAATTAAATTAATTTGGTAATTAAATTAATTGGAAAGATGATTTTAATAATAAATTTAAATTTATTCTGATTCAAATTTCAAATGTAATTGTTAAATAAATGAAAGATGTACTTTATTTAAAAATGAAAACTGAAGGAAATTTTGTGTAAATGTAATTTTGTATAATTAAGGTGTTATTTTGGATGGGTAATATTATACGGGGAATATTATTTTGTTTATATGATTGAACTGCAAGTAGACTGTAAGATTTATTATTATTTTAAACTAAAGCCAGTACTTTGCAAATAACAGAACCAGTACTTTGCAAAAAATGAGCCTGTATGGCTAAGAGGAAACAAATCAGTTGTGGGATATGGAGTGATGGAAGGCCGTTTATTAAATTTTAAGTGAATGTTTCAAAGTCAGGTGATGCTGGGGCGGGTATCTGTTCGATTTTTCGGTGTTGGGATCTCGAACAGAGAAGTCCAGTAAGATCGGATGGGTGCTGCCGCAGTCGCCAGACTAGGGGGGTAAGAACCCATGATGTGATTAGAGTGTTCAGGGGGGTTGCGGCGCCATATCCTCACTGATCCTCTTAGGGTTTAGGCAATAAGAGTTTGAATGCTTCGGCTTTCAACCTCTTATTGGGGGGGTATTGTAACGGTACAGAAATGGGAATTTTATTTTATATAAATCAGTATTTAATTCAGTAATTCAGCAGTTAACTTTCACCTGTGGGGAGCCCCAACCAGCAATGCACATACAGTTAGCCTAAACAATTGCCCAGACGTATTGCGTAACCGCCCAGCAGCAGGCTCTTTGTGAATCACAGTCTGCAGTGGGTCATTAGAGAGTGAACAACAGTAAGCAGTATCAGACAGTAAAGTTTGTTAATTAAAAAACAGTAGCCTCGGCTTTACAAGATAGGCCGTTAAAACAAAATTCGGCCTATCTAAGAAAGTGTGTAAACATTTAAAAGTATTAAAAGTGTACAAATAATAACGTGCGGCCAGTTCCATTGCAACGTACGGCTGAGCGGCCAGACAATCAGCAGACAGTTACCAGAACAAAAACGGTAGCCTCGGACGAGTTCTTGGTAGGCCGAAAAATACAAAAGTAGGCCTACCAAGTAATATAAAATGACGTAAGGTAATAATAAACTGTGTTCGGAGTGGAGAGTGACTAGTGAAAACAGTTCCGGACAATATCGTGTACAACATTTGGATATTACGCAAATAGGTAACAAGTGTAAAGACAGTTCATTTGGCCAAAACATTATAATTAATAAAGAGCTCATTAATTAAATAGGAAGTTTGAAAAAGAAATGTAAATTGAGTGAGTGTGTGTATGGGTTATTAAAAGTACTGGCTCAACTAGAAAGATGTAGTAGTAGTCTATACAAAATTATTGGACTAAAATTAGTAAACATTTTAAATATAAAGAAAACGTAATAATCAATGATAGAGTACTTAACTAAAATAATAAAAAGAGTAATTAAAAGGTTCATTCTTCTATAAACATGTGTTAGTGTAGTTATTTCGCCGTAAACAATTTCCTAGTTTTCTGTGTTGACCACTCGTCTAACAAAATTTGGGATTTTCTGAGTTTTATTATGGTCAGATAGCGGGATTTTATAAGGGCAAGTGTGTAGAATGGTTTCGATATTAAACCATAAAATATCGTGGCGACCTGGGTAATTTTTAAAGGTAAGTTTTACGGGGACTATGACGGTAAGTAAAATTCTGGCAGCGGTGAGTATTATTTTATGATGAGTGTATTATGTAATTATAAAAGGTAGAAGGTGAGTACCTTTACAAGTGGCGACCCTGCCAGGATGTTCGTATAAATATTATAGGAGCTAGACCTGTTTTAAAGCACAGAAAATAGGAATTGGTAACGGCGTATTTGTAGAAATAATCGTATATATATTTACGCTATAAAAGGTTATGTTTTGATAGGGTTATTGTGTTTACTTGTCCTGTTGACAATGATTGTGTTAGGTGTTTTGATTTTATAAGATAGTAGTGGTTTTTTATATATAAAGAGTATGATATAAATAAATTTTGAACATGACTGATGTACAAGATAAGAATAGACCTAACGATAGTGTAGGGGTGGAAGAAAAGGAGTATACATTAAATGACATATTTGACCTTTTAAAGAAAGGTTTTGACGAGATGGACAAAAAGTGGGATGAATGGTTGCGGGAACTAAAGACAGGCCAGTTAAAGGAGAACTCAGAAGTTGAATTAAAACAGGTAAGTGATAATAATGTTGTTAATGATAGTGAGGGAATAATTAACCAGGTGAGTGATAACGATAATTCTAATAATGAATTAATAAATAACAGTGACAAAATAGTGGGAGAAGTAGTGTTGACTAGTGAATATAATGATGGTGATTACAATTCTGAGGTAAGTGGGAGTAATACAAGTAATTATAATGATGAAATAACATTAAATAAGAATAATGATTATATAGCTGAAAATGGGGTATCTAAGAATGATACGGTAAGTAACAGTGGTGAAATTAAAAATGTGGTGTTAGAGTGTAAGGTTGTGAGCAGAGAAAGTGTTGATGAGGTTATAAGTGTGTGTGTAGAGAGGTTAAATGGGCAAAGGGCAGATGTTCCCCAAGTTTATGGTGAAACAGAGTTTTCACAGGTGTTTAATGAGGACAGAGTTTCCTCCGGTATTTGTACAGAAGACAAGGTGTCTTCAGATGGTCCCTGTATTTTTTGTGATTTGACTGGTAAAGCCAGTAGAGGTAACAAATATTTAATGGTGCCCTTTGCATGAGATGGGAGAGTTCAGTATGGTTATGAGAGGTGTTGTAATGAAAGAGAGAGAGAAATAAAAATTTTTGAGGTTATGAAATGTTGGTGCAGGTGTTAGATATAGAGAGAGATGAAGAAAGTGAATTGTATTATGAAACAGAGAGAGAGGAATATGTGAATAAAACTGTTATAAATGATAAAACAACTGACTTGATGTTGAGAAAAAATACTTACGGAGACTTTATAAAAAATACTGATGTTGACTTGATTTATGATAAGATAATTTTGGGGGTTAACCCTATAGATTATTATTTTGGTATAATGGAAAAAGTAAAATTTTATGGCCATTACACAGAGAATAGCCATATGATGAATGCAAATAAAATTGACAAATGTTATACAAAAATAAGACTATTATACGATGATGGAGGTTGAAAGCAGTGTATGGACATTTTAAATAGTTTAATATATGGTAATGACCTGGCGGAATTAGATATTGAAGCACGGCAAATAATAATTGGATATGACGAAATTTGTAAATAAATAAATGTGTTAATGTTAAATGTATTGTGTTAATGGTATTCTGTTGCAATGTATATTATAGCTTATTTGTAACCTATGTTTGCAATGAGAGGGGAAGGTATAATAATAAATAATAATACTTTATTCCACTAAAATAATAATGAACAGGAGGTAATAATGAAGCCAATTTTGTATTGTGCAGTTATATTCAAAGTGTTTTAAATAATATAACTAAAGTTAAAATGTTTTTAATAAAATGTCATTAAAGTAATTGTGGTGAATTAAAAGGATATCCGATCTGAATTGGAATAAAAAATGTAAGAGATAAATATGTGAACTATAAGATTTATAAAAATTGAAAAGTGCAGTACAGCTGTTAGAGGTGAGGTAAGCAGAATGTTGAGTGGTTATAACTGTGTTTATGAAAACAAGTCTGGCACACAAGTGGTTATGTAAACAGGTATGCTGTATGTTGTGACTAAGGTCTACAGTCATGCTTGGTGACAATAACAAAAAATGTTGTAGTCTGCTGAATCAGTATCTTGAGTAAAATCTTATTATGACATAAAAGAATTGAAGTTAATTTTTTCAGATAAAATAATAATGAGGTAATTACTGTAACTTAGAGTTTGAGAAATTAAATATAATTAAATTAATTTGGTAATTAAATTAATTGGAAAGATGATTTTAATAATAAATTTAAATTTATTCTGATTCAAATTTCAAATGTAATTGTTAAATAAATGAAAGATGTACTTTATTTAAAACTGAAAACTGAAGGAAATTTTGTGTAAATGTAATTTTGTATAATTAAGGTGTTATTTTGGATGGGTAATATTATACGGGGAATATTATTTTGTTTATATGATTGAACTGCAAGTAGACTGTAAGATTTATTATTATTTTAAACTAAAGCCAGTACTTTGCAAATAACAGAACCAGTACTTTGCAAAAAATGAGCCTGTATGGCTAAGAGGAAACAAATCAGTTGTGGGATATGGAGTGATGGAAGGCCGTTTATTAAATTTTAAGTGAATGTTTCAAAGTCAGGTGATGCTGGGGCGGGTATCTGTTCGATTTTTCGGTGTTGGGATCTCGAACAGAGAAGTCCAGTAAGATCGGATGGGTGCTGCCGCAGTCGCCAGACTAGGGGGGTAAGAACCCATGATGTGATTAGAGTGTTCAGGGGGGTTGCGGCGCCATATCCTCACTGATTCTCTTAGGGTTTAGGCAATAAGAGTTTGAATGCTTCGGCTTTCAACCTCTTATTGGGGGGGTATTGTAACGGTACAGAAATGGGAATTTTATTTTATATAAATCAGTATTTAATTCAGTAATTCAGCAGTTAACTTTCACCTGTGGGGAGCCCCAACCAGCAATGCACATACAGTTAGCCTAAACAATTGCCCAGACGTATTGCGTAACCACCCAGCAGCAGGCTCTTTGTGAATCACAGTCTGCAGTGGGTCATTAGAGAGTGAACAACAGTAAGCAGTATCAGACAGTAAAGTTTGTTAATTAAAAAACAGTGGCCTCGGGTTTACAAGATAGGCCGTTAAAACAAATTCGGCCTATCTAAGAAAGTGTGTAAACATTTAAAAGTATTAAAAGTGTACAAATAATAACGTGCGGCCAGTTCCATTGCAACGTACGGCTGAGCGGCCAGACAATCAGCAGACAGTTACCAGAACAAAAACGGTAGCCTCGGACGAGTTCTTGGTAGGCCGAAAAATACAAAAGTAGGCCTACCAAGTAATATAAAATGACGTAAGGTAATAATAAACTGTGTTCGGAGTGGAGAGTGACTAGTGAAAACAGTTCCGGACAATATCGTGTACAACATTTGGATATTACACAAATAGGTAACAAGTGTAAAGACAGTTCATTTGGCCAAAACATTATAATTAATAAAGAGCTCATTAATTAAATAGGAAGTTTTAAAAAGAAATGTAAATTGAGTGAGTGTGTGTATGGGTTATTAAAAGTACTGGCTCAACTAGAAAGATGTAGTAGTAGTCTATACAAAATTATTGGACTAAAATTAGTAAACATTTTAAATATAAAGAAAACGTAATAATCAATGATAGAGTACTTAACTAAAATAATAAAAAGAGTAATTAAAAGGTTCATTCTTCTATAAACATGTGTTAGTGTAGTTATTTCGCCGTAAACAATTTCCTAGTTTTCTGTGTTGACCACTCGTCTAACGAAATTTGGGATTTTCTGAGTTTTATTATGGTCAGATAGCGGGATTTTATAAGGGCAAGTGTGTAGAATGGTTTCGATATTAAACCATAAAATATCGTGGCGACCTGGGTAATTTTAAAGGTAAGTTTTACGGGGACTATGACGGTAAGTAAAATTCTGGCAGCGGTGAGTATTATTTTATGATGAGTGTATTATGTAATTATAAAAGGTAGAAGGTGAGTACCTTTACAAGTGGCGACCCTGCCAGGATGTTCGTATAAATATTATAGGAGCTAGACCTGTTTTAAAGCACAGAAAATAGGAATTGGTAACGGCGTATTTGTAGAAATAATCGTATATATATTTACGCTATAAAAGGTTATGTTTTGATTGGGTTATTGTGTTTACTTGTCCTGTTGACAATGATTGTGTTAGGTGTTTTGATTTTATAAGATAGTAGTGGTTTTTTATATATAAAGGGTATGATATAAATAAATTTTGAACATGACTGATGTACAAGATAAGAATAGATCTAACGATAGTGTAGGGGTGGAAGAAAAGGAGTATACATTAAATGACATATTTGACCTTTTAAAGAAAGGTTTTGACGAGATGGACAAAAAGTGGGATGAATGGTTGCGGGAACTAAAGACAGGCCAGTTAAAGGAGAACTCAGAAGTTGAATTAAAACAGGTAAGTGATAATAATGTTGTTAATGATAGTGAGGGAATAATTAACCAGGTGAGTGATAACGATAATTCTAATAATGAATTAATAAATAACAGTGACAAAATAGTGGGAGAAGTAGTGTTGACTAGTGAATATAATGATGGTGATTACAATTCTGAGGTAAGTGGGAGTAATACAAGTAATTATAATGATGAAATAACATTAAATAAGAATAATGATTATATAGCTGAAAATGGGGTATCTAAGAATGATACGGTAAGTAACAGTGGTGAAATTAAAAATGTGGTGTTAGAGTGTAAGGTTGTGAGCAGAGAAAGTGTTGATGAGGTTATAAGTGTGTGTGTAGAGAGGTTAAATGGGCAAAGGGCAGATGTTCCCCAAGTTTATGGTGAAACAGAGTTTTCACAGGTGTTTAATGAGGACAGAGTTTCCTCCGGTATTTGTACAGAAGACAAGGTGTCTTCAGATGGTCCCTGTATTTTTTGTGATTTGACTGGTAAAGCCAGTAGAGGTAACAAATATTTAATGGTGCCCTTTGCATGAGATGGGAGAGTTCAGTATGGTTATGAGAGGTGTTGTAATGAAAGAGAGAGAGAAATAAAAATTTTTGAGGTTATGAAATGTTGGTGCAGGTGTTAGATATAGAGAGAGATGAAGAAAGTGAATTGTATTATGAAACAGAGAGAGAGGAATATGTGAATAAAACTGTTATAAATGATAAAACAACTGACTTGATGTTGAGAAAAAATACTTACGGAGACTTTATAAAAAATACTGATGTTGACTTGATTTATGATAAGATAATTTTGGGGGTTAACCCTATAGATTATTATTTTGGTATAATGGAAAAAGTAAAATTTTATGGCCATTACACAGAGAATAGCCATATGATGAATGCAAATAAAATTGACAAATGTTATACAAAAATAAGACTATTATACGATGATGGAGGTTGAAAGCAGTGTATGGACATTTTAAATAGTTTAATATATGGTAATGACCTGGCGGAATTAGATATTGAAGCACGGCAAATAATAATTGGATATGACGAAATTTGTAAATAAATAAATGTGTTAATGTTAAATGTATTGTGTTAATGGTATTCTGTTGCAATGTATATTATAGCTTATTTGTAACCTATGTTTGCAATGAGAGGGGAAGGTATAATAATAAATAATAATACTTTATTCCACTAAAATAATAATGAACAGGAGGTAATAATGAAGCCAATTTTGTATTGTGCAGTTATATTCAAAGTGTTTTAAATAATATAACTAAAGTTAAAATGTTTTTAATAAAATGTCATTAAAGTAATTGTGGTGAATTAAAAGGATATCCGATCTGAATTGGAATAAAAAATGTAAGAGATAAATATGTGAACTATAAGATTTATAAAAATTGAAAAGTGCAGTACAGCTGTTAGAGGTGAGGTAAGCAGAATGTTGAGTGGTTATAACTGTGTTTATGAAAACAAGTCTGGCACACAAGTGGTTATGTAAACAGGTATGCTGTATGTTGTGACTAAGGTCTACAGTCATGCTTGGTGACAATAACAAAAAATGTTGTAGTCTGCTGAATCAGTATCTTGAGTAAAATCTTATTATGACATAAAAGAATTGAAGTTAATTTTTTCAGATAAAATAATAATGAGGTAATTACTGTAACTTAGAGTTTGGGAAATTAAATATAATTAAATTAATTTGGTAATTAAATTAATTGGAAAGATGATTTTAATAATAAATTTAAATTTATTCTGATTCAAATTTCAAATGTAATTGTTAAATAAATGAAAGATGTACTTTATTTAAAAATGAAAACTGAAGGAAATTTTGTGTAAATGTAATTTTGTATAATTAAGGTGTTATTTTGGATGGGTAATATTATACGGGGAATATTATTTTGTTTATATGATTGAACTGCAAGTAGACTGTAAGATTTATTATTATTTTAAACTAAAGCCAGTACTTTGCAAATAACAGAACCAGTACTTTGCAAAAAATGAGCCTGTATGGCTAAGAGGAAACAAATCAGTTGTGGGATATGGAGTGATGGAAGGCCGTTTATTAAATTTTAAGTGAATGTTTCAAAGTCAGGTGATGCTGGGGCGGGTATCTGTTCGATTTTTCGGTGTTGGGATCTCGAACAGAGAAGTCCAGTAAGATCGGATGGGTGCTGCCGCAGTCGCCAGACTAGGGGGGTAAGAACCCATGATGTGATTAGAGTGTTCAGGGGGGTTGCGGCGCCATATCCTCACTGATCCTCTTAGGGTTTAGGCAATAAGAGTTTGAATGCTTCGGCTTTCAACCTCTTATTGGGGGGGTATTGTAACGGTACAGAAATGGGAATTTTATTTTATATAAATCAGTATTTAATTCAGTAATTCAGCAGTTAACTTTCACCTGTGGGGAGCCCCAACCAGCAATGCACATACAGTTAGCCTAAACAATTGCCCAGACGTATTGCGTAACCGCCCAGCAGCAGGCTCTTTGTGAATCACAGTCTGCAGTGGGTCATTAGAGAGTGAACAACAGTAAGCAGTATCAGACAGTAAAGTTTGTTAATTAAAAAACAGTGGCCTCGGGTTTACAAGATAGGCCGTTAAAACAAATTCGGCCTATCTAAGAAAGTGTGTAAACATTTAAAAGTATTAAAAGTGTACAAATAATAACGTGCGGCCAGTTCCATTGCAACGTACGGCTGAGCGGCCAGACAATCAGCAGACAGTTACCAGAACAAAAACGGTAGCCTCGGACGAGTTCTTGGTAGGCCGAAAAATACAAAAGTAGGCCTACCAAGTAATATAAAATGACGTAAGGTAATAATAAACTGTGTTCGGAGTGGAGAGTGACTAGTGAAAACAGTTCCGGACAATATCGTGTACAACATTTGGATATTACACAAATAGGTAACAAGTGTAAAGACAGTTCATTTGGCCAAAACATTATAATTAATAAAGAGCTCATTAATTAAATAGGAAGTTTTAAAAAGAAATGTAAATTGAGTGAGTGTGTGTATGGGTTATTAAAAGTACTGGCTCAACTAGAAAGATGTAGTAGTAGTCTATACAAAATTATTGGACTAAAATTAGTAAACATTTTAAATATAAAGAAAACGTAATAATCAATGATAGAGTACTTAACTAAAATAATAAAAAGAGTAATTAAAAGGTTCATTCTTCTATAAACATGTGTTAGTGTAGTTATTTCGCCGTAAACAATTTCCTAGTTTTCTGTGTTGACCACTCGTCTAACGAAATTTGGGATTTTCTGAGTTTTATTATGGTCAGATAGCGGGATTTTATAAGGGCAAGTGTGTAGAATGGTTTCGATATTAAACCATAAAATATCGTGGCGACCTGGGTAATTTTAAAGGTAAGTTTTACGGGGACTATGACGGTAAGTAAAATTCTGGCAGCGGTGAGTATTATTTTATGATGAGTGTATTATGTAATTATAAAAGGTAGAAGGTGAGTACCTTTACAAGTGGCGACCCTGCCAGGATGTTCGTATAAATATTATAGGAGCTAGACCTGTTTTAAAGCACAGAAAATAGGAATTGGTAACGGCGTATTTGTAGAAATAATCGTATATATATTTACGCTATAAAAGGTTATGTTTTGATTGGGTTATTGTGTTTACTTGTCCTGTTGACAATGATTGTGTTAGGTGTTTTGATTTTATAAGATAGTAGTGGTTTTTTATATATAAAGGGTATGATATAAATAAATTTTGAACATGACTGATGTACAAGATAAGAATAGACCTAACGATAGTGTAGGGGTGGAAGAAAAGGAGTATACATTAAATGACATATTTGACCTTTTAAAGAAAGGTTTTGACGAGATGGACAAAAAGTGGGATGAATGGTTGCGGGAACTAAAGACAGGCCAGTTAAAGGAGAACTCAGAAGTTGAATTAAAACAGGTAAGTGATAATAATGTTGTTAATGATAGTGAGGGAATAATTAACCAGGTGAGTGATAACGATAATTCTAATAATGAATTAATAAATAACAGTGACAAAATAGTGGGAGAAGTAGTGTTGACTAGTGAATATAATGATGGTGATTACAATTCTGAGGTAAGTGGGAGTAATACAAGTAATTATAATGATGAAATAACATTAAATAAGAATAATGATTATATAGCTGAAAATGGGGTATCTAAGAATGATACGGTAAGTAACAGTGGTGAAATTAAAAATGTGGTGTTAGAGTGTAAGGTTGTGAGCAGAGAAAGTGTTGATGAGGTTATAAGTGTGTGTGTAGAGAGGTTAAATGGGCAAAGGGCAGATGTTCCCCAAGTTTATGGTGAAACAGAGTTTTCACAGGTGTTTAATGAGGACAGAGTTTCCTCCGGTATTTGTACAGAAGACAAGGTGTCTTCAGATGGTCCCTGTATTTTTTGTGATTTGACTGGTAAAGCCAGTAGAGGTAACAAATATTTAATGGTGCCCTTTGCATGAGATGGGAGAGTTCAGTATGGTTATGAGAGGTGTTGTAATGAAAGAGAGAGAGAAATAAAAATTTTTGAGGTTATGAAATGTTGGTGCAGGTGTTAGATATAGAGAGAGATGAAGAAAGTGAATTGTATTATGAAACAGAGAGAGAGGAATATGTGAATAAAACTGTTATAAATGATAAAACAACTGACTTGATGTTGAGAAAAAATACTTACGGAGACTTTATAAAAAATACTGATGTTGACTTGATTTATGATAAGATAATTTTGGGGGTTAACCCTATAGATTATTATTTTGGTATAATGGAAAAAGTAAAATTTTATGGCCATTACACAGAGAATAGCCATATGATGAATGGAAATAAAATTGACAAATGTTATACAAAAATAAGACTATTATACGATGATGGAGGTTGAAAGCAGTGTATGGACATTTTAAATACTTTAATATATGGTAATGACCTGGCGGAATTAGATATTGAAGCACGGCAAATAATAATTGGATATGACGAAATTTGTAAATAAATAAATGTGTTAATGTTAAATGTATTGTGTTAATGGTATTCTGTTGCAATGTATATTATAGCTTATGTGTAACCTATGTTTGCAATGAGAGGGGAAGGTATAATAATAAATAATACTACTTTATTCCACTAAAATAATAATGAACAGGAGGTAATAATGAAGCCAATTTTGTATTGTGCAGTTATATTCAAAGTGTTTTAAATAATATAACTAAAGTTAAAATGTTTTTAATAAAATGTCATTAAAGTAATTGTGGTGAATTAAAAGGATATCCGATCTGAATTGGAATAAAAATTTTAAGAGATAAATAGGTGAACTATAAGAGTTATAAAATTTGAAAAGTGCAGTACAGCTGTTAGAGGTGAGGTAAGCAGAATGTTGAGTGGTTATAACTGTGTTTATGAAAACAAGTCTGGCACACAAGTGGTTATGTAAACAGGTATGCTGTATGTTGTGACTAAGGTCACCAGTCATGCTTGGTGACAATAACAAAAAATGTTGTAGTCTGCTGAATCAGTATCTTGAGTAAAATCTTATTATGACATAAAAGAATTGAAGTTAATTTTTTCAGATAAAATAATAATGAGGTAATTACTGTAACTTAGAGTTTGAGAAATTAAATATAATTAAATTAATTTGGTAATTAAATTAATTGGAAAGATGATTTTAATAATAAATTTAAATTTATTCTGATTCAAATTTCAAATGTAATTTTAAATAAATGAAAGATGTACTTTATTTAAAAATGAAAACTGAAGGAAATTTTGTGTAAATGTAATTTTGTATAATTAAGGTGTTATTTTGGATGGGTAATATTATACGGGGAATATTATTTTGTTTATATGATTGAACTGCAAGTAGACTGTAAGATTTATTATTATTTTAAACTAAAGCCAGTACTTTGCAAATAACAGAACCAGTACTTTGCAAAAAATGAGCCTGTATGGCTAAGAGGAAACAAATCAGTTGTGGGATATGGAGTGATGGAAGGCCGTTTATTAAATTTTAAGTGAATGTTTCAAAGTCAGGTGATGCTGGGGCGGGTATCTGTTCGATTTTTCGGTGTTGGGATCTCGAACAGAGAAGTCCAGTAAGATCAGATGGGTGCTGCCACAGTCGCCAGACTAGGGGGGTAAGAACCCATGATGTGATTAGAGTGTTCAGGGGAGTTGCAGCGCCAGATCCTCACTGATCCTCTTAGGGTTTAGGCAATAAGAGTTTGAATGCTTCGGCTTTCAACCTCTTATTGGGGGGGGGGGGTAGTGTAACGGTACAGTAATGGGAATTTTATTTTATATAAATCAGTATTTAATTCAGTAATTCAGCAGTTAACTTTCACCTGTGGGGAGCCCCAACCAGCAATGCACATACAGTTAGCCTAAACAATTGCCCAGACGTATTGCGTAACCGCCCAGCAGCAGGCTCTTTCTGAATCACAGTCTGCAGTGGGTCATTAGAGAGTGAACAACAGTAAGCAGTATCAGACAGTAAAGTTTGTTAATTAAAAAACAGTGGCCTCGGGTTTACAAGATAGGCCATTAAAACAAATTCGGCCTATCTAAGAAAGTGTGTAAACATTTAAAAGTATTAAAAGTGTACAAATAATAACGTGCGGCCAGTTCCATTGCAACGTACGGCTGAGCGGCCAGACAATCAGCAGACAGTTACCAGAACAAAAACGGTAGCCTCGGACGAGTTCTTGGTAGGCCGAAAAATACAAAAGTAGGCCTACCAAGTAATATAAAATGACGTAAGGTAATAATAAACTGTGTTCGGAGTGGAGAGTGACTAGTGAAAACAGTTCCGGACAATATCGTGTACAACATTTGGATATTACGCAAATAGGTAACAAGTGTAAAGACAGTTCATTTGGCCAAAACATTATAATTAATAAAGAGCTCATTAATTAAATAGGAAGTTTTAAAAAGAAATGTAAATTGAGTGAGTGTGTGTATGGGTTATTAAAAGTACTGGCTCAACTAGAAAGATGTAGTAGTAGTCTATACAAAATTATTGGACTAAAATTAGTAAACATTTTAAATATAAAGAAAACGTAATAATCAATGATAGAGTACTTAACTAAAATAATAAAAAGAGTAATTAAAAGGTTCATTCTTCTATAAACATGTGTTAGTGTAGTTATTTCGCCGTAAACCATTTCCTAGTTTTCTGTGTTGACCACTCGTCTAACGAAATTTGGGATTTTCTGAGTTTTATTATGGTCAGATAGCGGGATTTTATAAGGGCAAGTGTGTAGAATGGTTTCGATATTAAACCATAAAATATCGTGGCGACCTGGGTAATTTTTAAAGGTAAGTTTTACGGGGACTATGACGGTAAGTAAAATTCTGGCAGCGGTGAGTATTATTTTATGATGAGTGTATTATGTAATTATAAAAGGTAGAAGGTGAGTACCTTTACAAGTGGCGACCCTGCCAGGATGTTCGTATTAATATTATAGGAGCTAGACCTGTTTTAAAGCACAGAAAATAGGAATTGGTAACGGCGTATTTGTAGAAATAATCGTATATATATTTACACTATAAAAGGTTATGTTTTGATAGGGTTATTGTGTTTACTTGTCCTGTTGACAATGATTGTGTTAGGTGTTTTGATTTTATAAGATAGTAGTGGTTTTTTTATATATAAAGGGTATGATATAAATAAATTTTGAACATGACTGATGTACAAGATAAGAATAGACCTAACGATAGTGTAGGGGTGGAAGAAAAGGAGTATACATTAAATGACATATTTGACCTTTTAAAGAAAGGTTTTGACGAGATGGACAACAAGTGGGATGAATGGTTGCGGGAACTAAAGACAGGCCAGTTAAAGGAGAACTCAGAAGTTGAATTAAAACCGGTAAGTGATAATAATGTTGTTAATGATAATGAGGGAATAATTAACCAGGTGAGTGATAACGATAATTCTAATAATGAATTAATAAATAACAGTGACAAAATAGTGGGAGAAGTAGTGTTGACTAGTGAATATAATGATGGTGATTACAATTCTGAGGTAAGTGGGAGTAATACAAGTAATTATAATGATGAAATAACATTAAATAAGAATAATGATTATATAGCTGAAAATGGGGTATCTAAGAATGATACGGTAAGTAACAGTGGTGAAATTAAAAATGTGGTGTTAGAGTGTAAGGTTGTGAGCAGAGAAAGTGTTGATGAGGTTATAAGTGTGTGTGTAGAGAGGTTAAATGGGCAAAGGGCAGATGTTCCCCAAGTTTATGGTGAAACAGAGTTTTCACAGGTGTTTAATGAGGACAGAGTTTCCTCCGGTATTTGTACAGAAGACAAGGTGTCTTCAGATGGTCCCTGTATTTTTTGTGATATGACTGGTAAAGCCAGTAGAGGTAACAAATATTTAATGGTGCCCTTTGCATGAGATGGGAGAGTTCAGTATGGTTATGAGAGGTGTTGTAATGAAAGAGAGAGAGAAATAAAAATTTTTGAGGTTATGAAATGTTGGTGCAGGTGTTAGATATAGAGAGAGATGAAGAAAGTGAATTGTATTATGAAACAGAGAGAGAGGAATATGTGAATAAAACTGTTATAAATGATAAAACAACTGACTTGATGTTGAGAAAAAATACTTACGGAGACTTTATAAAAAATACTGATGTTGACTTGATTTATGATAAAATAATTTTGGGGGTTAACCCTATAGATTATTATTTTGGTATAATGGAAAAAGTAAAATTTTATGGCCATTACACAGAGAATAGCCATATGATGAATGGAAATAAAATTGACAAATGTTATACAAAAATAAGACTATTATACGATGATGGAGGTTGAAAGCAGTGTATGGACATTTTAAATACTTTAATATATGGTAATGACCTGGCGGAATTAGATATTGAAGCACGGCAAATAATAATTGGATATGACGAAATTTGTAAATAAATAAATGTGTTAATGTTAAATGTATTGTGTTAATGGTATTCTGTTGCAATGTATATTATAGCTTATGTGTAACCTATGTTTGCAATGAGAGGGGAAGGTATAATAATAAATAATAATACTTTATTCCACTAAAATAATAATGAACAGGAGGTAATAATGAAGCCAATTTTGTATTGTGCAGTTATATTCAAAGTGTTTTAAATAATATAACTAAAGTTAAAATGTTTTTAATAAAATGTCATTAAAGTAATTGTGGTGAATTAAAAGGATATCCGATCTGAATTGGAATAAAAAATGTAAGAGATAAATATGTGAACTATAAGATTTATAAAAATTGAAAAGTGCAGTACAGCTGTTAGAGGTGAGGTAAGCAGAATGTTGAGTGGTTATAACTGTGTTTATGAAAACAAGTCTGGCACACAAGTGGTTATGTAAACAGGTATGCTGTATGTTGTGACTAAGGTCTACAGTCATGCTTGGTGACAATAACAAAAAATGTTGTAGTCTGCTGAATCAGTATCTTGAGTAAAATCTTATTATGACATAAAAGAATTGAAGTTAATTTTTTCAGATAAAATAATAATGAGGTAATTACTGTAACTTAGAGTTTGAGAAATTAAATATAATTAAATTAATTTGGTAATTAAATTAATTGGAAAGATGATTTTAATAATAAATTTAAATTTATTCTGATTCAAATTTCAAATGTAATTGTTAAATAAATGAAAGATGTACTTTATTTAAAAATGAAAACTGAAGGAAATTTTGTGTAAATGTAATTTTGTATAATTAAGGTGTTATTTTGGATGGGTAATATTATACGGGGAATATTATTTTGTTTATATGATTGAACTGCAAGTAGACTGTAAGATTTATTATTATTTTAAACTAAAGCCAGTACTTTGCAAATAACAGAACCAGTACTTTGCAAAAAATGAGCCTGTATGGCTAAGAGGAAACAAATCAGTTGTGGGATATGGAGTGATGGAAGGCCGTTTATTAAAATTTAAGTGAATGTTTCAAAGTCAGGTGATGCTGGGGCGGGTATCTGTTCGATTTTTCGGTGTTGGGATCTCGAACAGAGAAGTCCAGTAAGATCAGATGGGTGCTGCCACAGTCGCCAGACTAGGGGGGTAAGAACCCATGATGTGATTAGAGTGTTCAGGGGGGTTGCGGCGCCATATCCTCACTGATCCTCTTAGGATTTAGGCAATAAGAGTTTGAATGCTTCGGCTTTCAACCTTTTATTGGGGGGGTATTGTAACGGTACAGTAATGGGAATTTTATTTTATATAAATCAGTATTTAATTCAGTAATTCAGCAGTTAACTTTCACCTGTGGGGAGCCCCAACCAGCAATGCACATACAGTTAGCCTAAACAATTGCCCAGACGTATTGCGTAACCGCCCAGCAGCAGGCTCTTTGTGAATCACAGTCTGCAGTGAGTCATTAGAGAGTGAACAACAGTAAGCAGTATCAGACAGTAAAGTTTGTTAATTAAAAAACAGTGGCCTCGGGTTTACAAGATAGGCCGTTAAAACAAATTCGGCCTATCTAAGAAAGTGTGTAAACATTTAAAAGTATTAAAAGTGTACAAATAATAACGTGCGGCCAGTTCCATTGCAACGTACGGCTGAGCGGCCAGACAATCAGCAGACAGTTACCAGAACAAAAACGGTAGCCTCGGACGAGTTCTTGGGAGGCCGAAAAATACAAAAGTAGGCCTACCAAGTAATATAAAATGACGTAAGGTAATAATAAACTGTGTTCGGAGTGGAGAGTGACTAGTGAAAACAGTTCCGGACAATATCGTGTACAACATTTGGATATTACGCAAATAGGTAACAAGTGTAAAGACAGTTCATTTGGCCAAAACATTATAATTAATAAAGAGCTCATTAATTAAATAGGAAGTTTTAAAAAGAAATGTAAATTGAGTGAGTGTGTGTATGGGTTATGAAAAGTACTGGCTCAACTAGAAAGATGTAGTAGTAGTCTATACAAAATTATTGGACTAAAATTAGTAAACATTTTAAATATAAAGAAAACGTAATAATCAATGATAGAGTACTTAACTAAAATAATAAAAAGAGTAATTAAAAGGTTCATTCTTCTATAAACATGTGTTAGTGTAGTTATTTCGCCGTAAACAATTTCCTAGTTTTCTGTGTTGACCACTCATCTAACGAAATTTGGGATTTTCTGAGTTTTATTATGGTCAGATAGCGGGATTTTATAAGGGCAAGTGTGTAGAATGGTTTCGATATTAAACCATAAAATATCGTGGCGACCTGGGTAATTTTTAAAGGTAAGTTTTACGGGGACTATGACGGTAAGTAAAATTCTGGCAGCGGTGAGTATTATTTTATGATGAGTGTATTATGTAATTATAAAAGGTAGAAGGCGAGTACCTTTACAGGAGTTATGACCGAGATGGTGATTGACACCGGGGCGAACGTGTCACTTTTAGACAAAGTAGAATATAGCTGAATAAAAGAAGTTTATAAGAAAAATATACCAACATTACCAGTCAATAACATGGTAATAATAGGTGCTACTGGCAGGCCAAACAAAATGATACGGCAACAAGTAATGATGGAAGTATCCAGCAGAGGTAAAACTATTCTTATGGTGTTTATGGTAGCGCAAGGATTACCATTTAAAGCGATGCTGTGATGTGATACGCTGCGGCGCCACTCAGCTATTATTGATATGGGCAGGGGAAAAATAACCCTGTACCATGAAAATGGGGAATGGTCAAGTGAAATAGTGGATCGGAAAAGTGCCACTCAACACCGACATTCTTTTACCCTAATACGTGATGATGGAACGGATTATAAAACACCCTTTGAGGAATTAGCCTGTGTTAAGGATAATGAATGGAAAGAAAAATTACAAGAAATTTATTCGTTTAAAGTTACCAGTACGAGCGAAGTGACACCGGAACAAAAAAATCAATTAGTAAAAATCTACAACAAATATAAAAAAGTATTTTCAGATTTGCCTGGAAAGGTTAAGGATTTCATTTGTGAATTGTCATTCAAACAACCCATTAATTTTAATAGGAAATCATATCCTATACCCCAATCCCTAAAGCCAGCAGTGAGAAGGGAAATACAGAGTATGATAGAACAGGATATAATTGAGAATAGCTCATCTCCATACACCAGCCCGATAGTAGCCATAAAGAAAAAGGACAGTACAGTACGCCTATGTTTAGATGCCCGAGAGATTAACAAAAATATAATTAATGATAGGACTTCACCAGGGGAATTGAGGAATTACTGAAGAAATTTAAGGATTGTAAGTATATGAGCATTTGGGATGCCGTTTGTGGATACTGGCAGGTGGAGTTGCATCCCAACAGTCGAAAATATGTTGCATTTTATTTGAGGGTAGAAATTACCATTTTAAACGTCTTCCTTTTGGATTAGTAAACTCTGTGGCAGTTTTCATCAAATGCATGGACCAGGTCCTGGGTAGGGAAGTGTTGGACTTCACAACGGTGTATGTAGATGACATATTGGTAACGTCAACCACATGGGAAGAACATTGTCAACGTGTGGAAATGATATTAAGCAAATTAGAAAGAAGCAACATTACTCTTAAATTGAATAAATCAAAATTAATAACTAATCAGTTACAATTCCTCGGTTTCATACTCTCTGAAAATGGGATATCCACATCCCCTGAAAAAGTGGAAGCCATTCAAAACTTCCCCAGACCAAAAAAATTCGTCAGTTGCAATCATTTCTAGGAGTGTGTAACTACTACCGCAAATTCCAAAAGAATTATTCCCAATTAACAACCAGGTTCAGACACTTACTATCATCTAAACATAAATGGAAATGGAATGAGAGAGATGATGAGACATTCAGTTTAATTAAAGAAAATTTTTTACAGAACATCATTCTGCATCATCCTGATTTTAATAAGGAATTTTTTATAAATTGTGACGCAAGTGATGTAAGTCTGGGTGCCGAACTATACCAGGAAGACAGGGAAGGAAATCACCAAGTAATAAGCTTTGCCAGCAGGGTGTTAAATCAGTGTGAACGAAATTACAGTGTCACGGAAAAGGAATTATTGAGTGTGGTATTCGCATGCGGTAAATTCCGCACATACATATTGGGTTATCCCTTAACAGTACGGTCCGACCATAAGTCCATATCATTCATACAAAGGTATAAGTTAAGCCATGGGAGACTAACTCGATGGACATTGGCTCTCCAAGAATATAATATAACATGGGAATATGTGCCGGGTAAGCAAAACACCGTAGCCGACACTCTATCTAGAGTGAAACTGGAGAGTGGTACTTTTGAGATTGAAAGGGAGGATGTTGGAAGAGTATATCATGTGGTAACAGCCAGAGAAGAACTAGTAGAAGTATTAAGCAAAATTCAGGAAGAGCAGTCAAAAGATCAGAGATTATCTACCATCCGAGAGCGCCTCACCAATAACGATACCATAATTGTACAATATTATCAAATATATAACGGTTTAGTTTTCATAAAATCCCCTGTCATGAATAATAGGTGGAAATTGTATATTCCCAAATTAATGGAGTCATCAATAATAAATAATTACCATCAAATGTATGGACATATGGGTCCTATTAAAGTAGTAAAGGCACTGGAGGAGCATGTGTATATTAAGGGTTTAAACAAAAAGGTAAGGGAAATAGTAAAAAATGTGTGATATGCCAGAAGGTAAAAGTGAACAACGAGCGAAAGGATGGGACTTTAATAACAATAACCTCGGAGAGGAAATTAGAAAAAACATTTCTTGATATTTGCGGGCCTTTTCTACGCAGTGGAGGCAGGTGCCGATATAAATATGTTGTAATAATACTAGACCATTTCACACGATACACTAAACTGTACCCTATAAGTAAAGCATCCACCAACGTTATCATTAAGGTGATCGCAGAAAAATATATAATCCATATTCCATAATAACAGATCATGGAACCCAGTTTAAAGGTCGAAAATGGAAATTGGAAATGGCAAGTCGAGGAATCAAAACATACAAAACTTCTATTTACCATCCTAGCAGTAATCCTGCTGGAAGGGTACTTAGAGACGTAGGGCGAGTCCTCCGTACTTATTGCTATGACAACCATAAAAAATGGGGTGAATTCATAAGTAAAACAGAAACCTTTTTAAATATTGCATATCACGAAACTATTGGTGTTACACCATACCAAATGATGTTTTCAAAACTGCCACCTTGAGAAATTACTAATATGATACACTTCTCTAAAGGACCAGAAGAAGAACTCAACCTTACCCATGTATATAATAGGTTACTCCACAAGATGGAACTTAGAAAGAAAAAACAGAATACAACAGGAAAAAATATCATTAAGTACACAGTAGGTGAAAAAATTTTAATAAGAAACAGGGAACAACCCAGCAGTTCTGAAGGGATAGCTAAAAAATTATTGTTATTATATGTTGAGCCTTTTTTAATAAGTAAGGATAACCAAAACAATACATATGTGGTGACTGACCCAATTAGTAACAAGGTAAGGGGTACTTATAACCAAGCTGAAATAAAAAAATACTACGATTAAGAAGAAAATATTCCAAGACATGAAAACTATAAGTTTATTTTAGAGCACAGACCACATTCAGCTAAAATAAACTTATTTTGGAGGGGGAGTATATGTAACGTAACGAAACTAAGGTCCCCTACGTTACATAAAGATTTATAATTATCAAAATAAAAAAACGCTAATTATCCGTTGTAATAAAGGTCAGAAAAGTAAACCATTATTAAATAAATAAATAAATAACACCAAATAAGAGTACAAGGTAATAGAAAAAAAATAAAAATGTTTATAAATACAAACTATGAAGTGGTCAGTGAAAAGTGTAAGCGATAAACATAGTGTCAAATAATGTGAAAATAATATAGACAGTTTAGACTAATCAATTAATTAACTGCGAGTAGACTAATTAATTGGTATTTAATTTATTTTATATTAATGTGTATGTTATTATGTTTTATCATGTTGTTTTGTTATCATGGTATTTATGTTGTCTTTTGTATGTAGCAGATGTGAAGCAATTGTTTTAAGAAAGTATCAATTAATTGATGTTAATTTCATTTATGTTAACGAATATGACACCATAGAATTGGTGTTAAACTTTATAAGAGTAAATATTTTGGTACTCACATTAAATAAATAATAGAGGTATTGCTAGATTATATTTGTAAACTTGGCCAGGAAGGCAATAATTGTTGATAAGATGCCAAAGGGTTATTGTAATTATGTTATAAACAGATGAAGGGTTCTATACTAAAATAAGTAATAATAAATTAAAATCAGAATGAAACAAAAATGGAATGATTGGCCATAAGCCAGTGACACATTGTACAGGAAGTCAGGTCAGAAAAGTTAAATAACTAAAAAATGTAAAAACATTAAATGTAATGTAATAAATTAAAATAAAGCAGTAGTAGTAATTAATAAAAAGATAAGTGACTTAAAATACAATAAAATCATAACACATGTAATAGAACAAATGGGCCCAAAATTAGTATTTTGTAATGAGAAGATAGTACTTGTTAGACTAAGAAGACCAAGAAGAAAATATAGCAAAATGTATATAATTTAATAACAAAGTTTATGTGAAAGTTTTATATGATGTAATGTAACTTTAGAAAGGGAGTATTTTATTAAGTAAGTGCAAGAACATTTTTTAATTATGGCTCTAGGATAACAAATATTATCCAATAACAGAACGAAGACTGGTTGTCAAGGACGACAAAATGCAAGAAATTTTGTTTATTTAATTACACTCAATTGTTATATATGAACGAGGACAGTTCAGTTGTCATGAATCGAGAAAAAAAGAAAATCTAAAGAATAAATTTATTGTAAATCCTAATAACTATTAACTAACAAAAAGGACAGTTGATTGTCTTTCGAGGGTTATCAATCAGAGAATGTAATTCAACCTACCAATAAAATTAAATAAAAATCTCAAGGAATAAAATTACTAATCAACTACAGTCAAATGAGTAATAATGAAATTTAATAATAAATAAATGAAGACAACCCAAGACCTGAAGAAATCAAATTAATTAAGTATTTGAAAAAAAAACGAAAGGAAAGAAAATTAAAATTACGCCCTGAACCTCACTTTTTACGACTCAGCGAAGAACTAATACTACACAAAATCCATTGGGACCCGTAACCACCAGAAACGCAAACATTAGCGAAGATCAAGAACTGGAACTTCCACTACATCCTGGGACACAAACACCAAACTTTTATTGAGAAGCTGAAGACTGACATATTTCAGACATTTGTCCATCATTCGACTACCAGCACCAGTTTATCGGAGCGCGGCCATTACGAGTAACTTTGTCAACATACGGTAAAACTCAATTTATGTTTAAATATTAATTAATAAGATTTTATGAATATCACTATAGTATTGACGACTCGGAACACTAAGTTTTTTAAAGTAGAAACGTAAAGTTTTACCTTACAGCCTAAACCGGCTTTCACCTTTAGAAGGCTTCATCAGAGGCTGCCATAGATGAAGCCTTCTAAAGGTGAAAGCCGGTTTAGGCTGTAAGGTAAAACTTTACGTTTTTACTTATAAAAAACTTAGTGTTCTGAGTCATCAATACTATAGTGATATTTAGTTAAGTAACGGACACGTCATGGACAACGAAATCCAAGATTTTATGATTAAATTGTAATACCTTGTAACCTTATTTTGCATTTTCTGACCTTCCTAATAGTCACAAGAACTCTTCGTACCCTGAGATTAAGAAAAAATAACAATATAATTAAAATTAAAACATCTAAACCCGAATTCGATAACTAATCGATTCATTCCAGTGTGATCGATGTGTTGTATCTGTGCCAAGAGAAAACATCTGTTTTGAAAAAATATAAAAATAAAGAATCTTTCCTGAAATTGATGAGTTATTATTATTTGTTGATGATTTAGTGTGTTTTGAAGAATTTATAGCATATAGAGGGAGAAACAAGAGGAATCCAAGGCTTAGAACAACTTAACCTATAATAACCGGCTGACTATCAACCACAGCGCTAGCTTGCGTACAGCTGTTGAATTACGTGAGAAGAGAAAACTATTTACGGATCTTACTCTCCTCTCTCAATGTTGTGTACAGACTAGGCCTGAATAGTAACAAGATAATCATTCAATATACTCACTAATATTGTACTCTGCTCTTTCCGAACCGATTTAATTATTACATAATATATTAGAGATAAGAACATATTATACTTCTCATTAATTTTTATTACAAATTAACACTTACAGCAGGTGACTGGCCATCAACAGAACAACATTACATTAACTTACTAATAACTTATATGTTAATAAACAAAGTGGATAAGGACAAAAATGAGAAAATTCTCAATCACTAATTCTCGTGCTATTACAAATATATATATATATATATATATATATATATATATATATATAGTAACGTTACATAACCCCTGCCCAAATATGATAACAATCACCATAGTTAAAACCAGTAATCACCCCATTCTAAAAGTCAGAAGTGGGTATTATGTACCAAGCTATAAAAAACTTTGTACTACAAAACACTGTAAACAATAACAAAGTGAAATATAGTGTACAAAGTGAAATATAGTGTACAAAGTGAAATATAGTGTACTTGGTGAGAGTGTAAACGTTTAAAAAGAGCATCTCACAGATTGGTACTGGAGATGAAAAACTATTAATATTGTAGCAGTGGACTATATTGCTGCTGACAAATTTTGTATTTCTTGTATTTTGTGTAATTTTGTATTGTGTAGGCCACAAAGGTCTTGTACCTAGGAATAATCTTTGTGTTTAATATAATGATTTTGTTTAAATATAAGATAACCCAGGGTTAGATATAAAATAATAATAATATAAAATAATACTATGTTAGCAAGATGGCATAGGAAAAATAGTCTAGAGTAAGGATACATTCAGTAAATGATAAATCATAAATAAATCAAATTAAAAGAGATTAAAATATAAAAAACAATGTACAAGCTTAAGAAAAAATATAAAGAAAAACCTTGGATAAATTAAATTGGATTATAAATAAAACCTAAAAAGGATTATTTTTATAAAAAGAAGAAATAAATTTATAATAATTAATAATAGCCTATATACTAAAAAGTATATAGATTCATCAATAAAAAAACCATAAAAAATTCTTGGTTACTAACAGTAACCAACTAACAAGATTGGAAATTAATTGTTAAAACGATTTGGAAGTGAACGTTTTGAAAAAGTGTAATGCCTATAAAAAATTTGGGAAATTAACGAATACCATTTGGAATAAGTAGTGCAAAATTAATAAAATTGACAAGTGATGTCCACTACATATCAGAACTCCTTCGAATAGAACCATTCACGCCCGTAATTTGATGAAACTTTGATAAATCAACCTCTGAGATCCAGGCCTAGTCCACAGGACGTCGACATTTTGGTGAGATCGTTACCAAGTAAAATTTAACTAAATTACATCTCAACTATAACTTCATAACACTAGAAACAGCACCATATCTTTAAACACTTCAGGAAAAGAGGTGAAAACAAACTTTATTATTTTTGTTAACCAAAAAACCAGCAGACCGGATTCCTGTGAATTTCTTGCCGCCATTAAATAAATTTCGTGTTTTTAGTGAAGAAACGTAATCTGCCCTCTGGCGGATAACCAAGGAACTACATAATCTAAATACTACAAATTATAATAAATTAATTTATGTAAAGCTTGGTGTTAAAATATTCATTTCTGACCTTCTCATAGTACAAAGAACTCTACAATAACCCTGGGAAATTTATAAATTGTTTCTTTATTGTTATTGAAATAAAAAATAAAAATATTTGTTATACATTATATGTTTAAAAATAAGATCGAACTAATGCTGTTTTGTCAGTAAGAATCGATTATCCCCTTCTGTTTTGGGAGAAGATAAGAAAATGCTAAATAAATCCAATGAATACTTTGTTGTTTGAATAAAAATGTGTATTATTTTCAGTAGATGGTAGTTGGTTACAGATTGTCAGGAGACTGAGAAGAGAACGGACAACCAGAAAATATTAAGTACCATTTGGAGTTAATATAACCTCAAATGTGTTTGTAAAAGTCACAGTCAGCTGGTCTCATGAGCGGAGAAATTTGAATGAACTAATCGTATACTAAGAGAGTAATTCTCTTTGCACTCTCTCTTCTAACTACTGTAAAACAACGGTATTGATTTCACCCAAATAAAATCTAAGGGAAATATTTGCATAATCACACACACTCGATTTTTGGAAACTTTGAACATAAATTATAACAAATTCTGTGACTCTCATTAAAGCGAGATTTTCGAAGAGCATAAATAGCCGATAAGAAACCTTGTTAGGAAACGTATATTTTAAGACTCCGAGAGTAAACCCGCGAGACTTTACAAGATGCCGCTAACAACGTGGGGCTAATAAAACTTAGAGATAATTAACAAAAAAGTACGTCTATAAGACTTCTAGAGAAGACCCGCGAGACGTTACAAGATTGGCGAACCCAACAGTGGGGCTTTTGA
Organism: Magicicada septendecula; assembly: GCA_034769895.1. Classification (NCBI taxonomy): domain Eukaryota; kingdom Metazoa; phylum Arthropoda; class Insecta; order Hemiptera; family Cicadidae; genus Magicicada; species Magicicada septendecula. Next base: position 736,349,710 of record CM068367.1, read on the forward strand.
ACATTCTCAAACATAATCAATAAGTAACAGACCCGCGAGACGTTACAAGATGGCGCTCAACTTAAAAGGGCTTTAATTAGGAAAGAAATTTTGAGATATACGAAAGATAATATCACAAAAAACCTAATTTTCGTCGGCAACTATGAGAAAACAAGAAATGCATAATACCAGAGGCAGATCGAAGAAGAGGGCAGAAGACAAGGAGAAGGAAGAAGGTGGACAAGAACAAGAAATAGAAGTAGTCACGGACAGTGAAATGGAACAACAGACAGGCGATAAAGAAGAAACTGAAACAATTATGGACATGGAAAAGGAAATAGTTGAAGAGGATGCCCAAGGGGATCAACCAGGTAAATCCGCCCAAAAAGAAGACATGAGCATGCAGGAGCTGTTGAGAATTATAATGGAAAGCAATAAACAAACAAATGAGAAAAATAATGAAAATCTAAGGAAAATAAATGAGGAAAATAAGGAAAACTTGAGAAAACAAAATGAAACCTTGAGCGAAAAATTTGACAAAATAGATGAAAACTTTAGGAAACAGGAGGAGAACTGAAGGAAGCAAAATGAAACCTTGAGGGACAGTTTAAAACAAATTGAGAAAATAAACGAAGAAAATTTAAAACAATTTGAGGGTAAAATGGAGAAGTTCAATAAGGAGATATGGGAAACTTTCTGGGAGAAGTTTGAAAATGTTAACACACGTAGCCAAAGAGTAGATGAATACAACGAGGAGACAAATAAGCAAACGGACAGTGGTTTCAAGAATTTGGATGAAACATTAGACAGCACTTCCGAAGGTATTGAAGTAAGTCTGAATACAGAAGAGAGCAGGAAGGAAATAGAAATTAGGGAATACCAAGGTGTAATAGTATTGGAAAATAAAAATAGCCACAACAAAGAGGATAATCAATACCTGGAAAAGAAGACCAAGAAAATAAGGAAAATATGTAGAAAGAAAATATTAAGTACAAAAGAAGAATTGGAGATGAGGAAGGGTGGATTAATTAATGTATTTAACCTTCCAATTAATGAACAGAGGGAGTTAATTAAGTTTAGATCTCAGTTAAGTATATCAACGATTGAAGTGCATCAGAAGATATCAGTCATATCTTCAAGACGGAATATATCATTAAAAAATTTGGTAAATCATCCAGAGGAAAAAGGGAATGGAATGATATTAAAAATGAGTGAATATGTTATGTCAGAGGAGGTACAATACCTGTTAGTTAAAAAAGAACGAACAATGACGGAAGACCGGTACTTAAATGAAGGTTTCATAGCAGCAAAGTGGGAGAGCCAGATGGTAAGGAGATTATCAAGGAGCGAATTAATTCCGAACATCCCAGTAATCCGAGGAAAGGGAGTACCTGAGTTAATGGACCATGGTTAAAACAAGAAATAGTCAACCAGAAAAGGGGACTGATTTTCTGAAAACCGACCAAGCAACCCATTGGAGAGAAGTAACCAAATAAAATTAAATATAAGAAAAACCCCAAAATTCAAAAACTATGTAAGGACAACTTACTTAATTTACTCAGGAACAATATGATTTAATAAAACCCCAAAATTCAAAAACTATGTAAGGACAACTTAATTTATTCAGGAACAATATGATTTAATAAAACCCCAAGATTCAAAAAGTATGTAAGTACAACTTACTTAAGATATTTCGCAACCATTTGATTTAACAAAAAGCACGTAAGGACAACTTGCTAAATATTTCGAAACAATTTGATAAAATAAAAAGACAAACCACCAAGAAAATGTAAGAACAGATTATTAAATAATGATTATAAATAAAGATTTAAACTGAAAAAAAAATAAATAATAATATTTTTGATGGTAACAAAAGAAGAATAAATAAATAAAGAAAAACAATTAATGGTAATGTGCTCAAATAAGAAGAATAACGAATAATTTAATGACTACAAGAAAACTAAAGAATGATGATAATTAATACAACTATAATTTAGAATTTCTCGGAATTGAAAATGATATAGGAAGAAATGATACGGAGAAAATATGTCACAAGAAGGAAAGTCAAAAGGCCATGTCATAAAATGGAGAAGTTCAATAAAGAGATATGGGAAACTTTTGGGGAGAAGTTTGAAAATGTTAACACACTTAGCCAAAGAGTAGATGAATACAACAAGGAGACAAATAAGCAAATGGACAGTGGTTTCAGGAATTTGGATGAAACATTAGACAGCACTTTCGAAGGTATTGAAGTAAGTCCGAATACAGAAGAGAGCAGGAAAGAAATAGAAATTAGGGAATACCAAGGTGTAATAGTATTGGAAAATAAAAATGTTTCATCATTTCATGACTACTGACCCTGAACGATCAGTAGTCATGCAGACTGCTGTGGATAATAATATGGATTTGTTTGCTTGTAATTTCAGCGAACACTGGTTGTTGGTGGACGATTCGGCTTTGTCAGGCATATGAATCAGGGTATGATGACGTTTAGCGCACTTTCTACAAGAAAATTTGGATGGGCAGCGGACGCTATCGTGACCTGGACGAAAGCAGTTTAGACAGAGTTTATTTTTAATTATAACGTTTCTTTTCTCATGTACAGTGAGCGTTGTAAATTGTGGACAATTAATAATTCTGTGTTTATCTTTACACAAGTGGCATAGATTATTTCCGACATGAGAGCGAAATATGGCCTTGGCCGTGTTCCCCGTTTTAATTGCCCGGCGATAAGGAGCCTTATCGCAACCATTTATCTTGCTTGTGGGAGCCGTTTCGCTATCGAGATTTTGTAAAAGCTGTCTCCGTGAATTTAGAAATTTTATAAAATTATTAAAGTTGGGGAATCGTTTCTCTGATAAACTTTCCTTCCACAATCTAAGCGTATACCTATCGAGTTTTTGGGCCAAATAATGAATAAGAATAATTTCAAATGTATTTACGGGTATGTTTAGGTTGTTTAACGCATTAATATTAGCGGTTATCTCGTCAATAAATTTGGAAATGCTAGTTCTGGACTCTTGTTGAATCGAATGCACAACCAGGACATTTCCCACATGATGGGCTGGGACAATCAACTTACTGTCATACCTATTTTTTAGCAGATCGATAGCTACCGCGTAGTTCTCATGGGTAATTGGCAACGATTTTATCACGTTCAGCGCCTCATCAGTTAATGATGAGTGCAGGTAATGTAGTTGTTGAATATTCTTCAGATCGTTTCTGGCGTGTATCAATTCGAGAAATATATTACAATAATGTTGCCATTCAATAATTTTACCTGAAAACCGAGGCAATTTGACAGGTTCCAACTGTATAGGGGGGGTTTTAAGAGGCGTAAGTTCGGTGTTAATCAGCGGTTTTTGATTCATATGCTCCACTTGCCCTAATAAGTGTTGCAACTTGCATTCAATGCTGCAAAGATCGTCCTCCGTTTGGACTCTATCACTTGCTAATGCGAAATCAGCGTCATCGGATTCAATTTGAGATTGGATATCATCGTATTTGGTGGATAATCCCATCAAATGCCGAATTTTTATTTTTAATGCGTGATGATCGCTGGTTTCCGGATCGAAATTATCCGCAAACGTGTTCACGCGGGATATCGAAGCTTTAATAGTGCCTCGTTTTTTTATTAGAGCTTTCATATCCGCCATGATTGCAATTAAAAATATAATTTAAGGAATTTAAGCGTAGAGCAGGTGAACAATTGACGTAATTTTGATAAAATTTGGATATAGTGCGGTAGCTACGATGCCAAATAACTTAATACATTACTTACTACAATCATATACTTATTATCTCTAATAAAAAACAACCATTAGCGTTATTGAAATTATGAATTTTAAATAATAATATGTATAGCCTTATCTTGGCACTTGAACTATCAATGAATTACTAAGCAGTTACGAAAATATGCTCAAATATAACGATATATGTTTGCACAAAAGCATCAATAATAGTATATTGAATATAAAATGTTACTTAGTTTATTATATAAAAAGTTCATAATCACGTGGAATCCTGGTGTGTTCAGAAGTGCTTCGGTCCTGTTGATTCCGCTCTGTTCCCGTCCGTCAATCCTGTGTTGTCGTTGCCCCGCCTGTTCGTGCTGGTCGGATGAAGGTTGTCGTCGTTTCTCAGCGTGATTTATCGTTGTTGAATTTGCTGCTGCTGAGTCACTGCCATGCCGTTTCCTGATGTGTCAGGACTGACGTTCTGTTGTATCTTGCGTGTCACTGCTGCAGGTCGTCTTTTGCGGCGACAAAGGATGCCACGGCCAGCAATATTAAAATGCATATTAGTTCTTGGTATCCAAGTCACGTATGAACAGTAAATTATTATAAATAAATCACTATTAACGTTTTGATACTTATATACCACGCTTGCTTGACTAGCCTCCAATTTAAAATGCATATTAGTTTATTAAATAGTCTATTAAAAATACTACGTCATAGAAAACCCATACCTTTAGAAAAGAAATCCGGCATATATAAATTATCATGTAACGACTGCAACTGTTTTTACATTGGTCAAACGGGGAGAGGTTTCCTCAAACGATTTAAAGAACACCCACCAAAACGTCACCTAAATAATCTCACTTTGTTAAATAATATCAAGTCCAACTTTGCCCACCACTTAATCTTATACAATCATAATTATACTGATTTTAAATCTAATTTAATACCCCTACATGTGTGCAACAAAGGCCGTTACATGGACGCAATAGAAGAGTTCGAAATATACAAAGCATATAATAACATAAACAGCCAAGACTTCATATTGAATGACCACTTAAATTTTAAATCCAACCCGCTATTCGATACAGCTTTGAACCTGCTTAGGCGTAATCACTCAGATAATAGTTCAGTGTCCGATCGGCTTCGTCGTGGTGCGCACCATTTAGGAAGCAAGTGAATTACATAGTGGACAATTATGTGTAACATGTGTTTTTAACGTTTAACGACCTCAATAGAACGATTTTATCTGATGATGGAACAGATGTTCCGAAACGCGTCATTTTAATCGACTTAACGAAGTCACACGACGGATATAAGGTGATTTATTTATAATAATTTACAGCAATATTAATTTGAAAGCATTTTGAATTTGAAGCTATATTCGAAGCTTGTTTGGGACACAGGCTTTTTGTGCTCATTAGATGAAATATTTTGAAATGGTTGCCCGTAAGGTGAAAATAAGATCCGGAAATCCGGCCCGGTGGACCATATGATGCATACTGGAAGCTCTTGAAGTTTCTCGAGTTTTTCCAGGAGCGCTAAATGAAGAGGGCTGGTTTGAAAGTATATAGAAGTGGACTGTATAAATGTTTGAGCAATAATCCTTTATTGAGAACTGCTAAATTTTACAACCATTGCTGACACGCGCAGAGTTTGCCCGTCATGACGCCCGTAAATTAATTAATAATGAAGTCGAAAGACATGTTGAATAAGAAAGAGCTCGAGAAGTCTAACTAGTGCAAGTTGCACATAATGAATGACTAAATAATGAATCCAGAAGCCGCGGCTGGATGAGAAATATTACGAGTGCTCAGCTCGGAGTGATATAAATGACTAACTAAAACATCGCTACCGACCGCCCGCTGTGCCGGCTGACAACGGCCGATAAGAAAAACGTGACGTCATCTGCACGTATTGCATTATTATATTTAAAGTATAGGTACAAAGTCTGAACACCAACATATATACTTTTTCACAGAGACGACCGAGGTTTGTCGTTACAGATTGGCTTCCATCGCGGGGCTTAAACAAGACGGACGTCCCACATTCCTTGTCGTTACAGATTGGCGACCAACTGGTGAGGCTAGAAAAGAAGACTAGCGGCGATTACGGGAAAATATGCAACATTCCATGGTTACAAGGTATAAAGATAAGCAGGGAACTGAAGATAACACGGGAGAAGAAATGGAAATGATGGAAGAAATAATCGAGAAAACGATCGAAGAGGATACCCAAGGGGACCAACCGGAAAACCCAACCCAACCAGAACCGGAAGTGGAAGGAATAGTCGGGGACCAACCAAGTAAACCCATTCAAAAAGAGGACCTGAGCCTGCAAGACATAATGAATTTCATAGCAGAAACCTCAAGGAAACCAAAGGAGGAAATTAATGGAAAAATAGACAAAAATAATGAAAAAATAGACAAAATGAAGGGAGAAATAAACGAAAATTTCGATGAAAAAATAGACAAAATGGAGAAAAAACTTAATGAAAATTCGAGGAGACAGAATGAGATTTTAAGAGAAGATATTGAGACATTGAACGAGAAAATCGAAGGCAATAACGAAACATTAAAGCAACAGATCAATGAGAAAATGGAGGAACACAGTAATACCTTAAGGAAGAACCAAGAATCACTGCAACAGCAATTGACGGAGGACATCCAAAAAAGTAATGAAGAACTGAAGGGAGAATTAAGATACATACTAATAGGGCATCGTGAAGAAATCAAGCAGACAAAAACGGGGATGATTAAGAAATGGGAAGAAACAAATTACCAAGCAGATCAACCTAATAAAACATTAAATTGTGATTTCAAACACTAGACAGCACTTCTGAAGGTATCAATGAAAAAATTGATAATAAAGAAGACAAAAGTGTATTGTTTTCTGAAAGTAAAAATAACAAAAACAAAGAGAAAATCAAACACATAGAAACCAACCGTAGAGGAGTAAAGAAGAATCGAATAATTAAGAAGATTAAGAAAACAAAGGATATAGGAAAAATGTATAAAAAGAAACTACTAAAAACAAGAGAAGAAGTGGAGATGATGAAGCATGGACTAATTGATGCGTTCAATTTACCAATAACCGATCAAAGCAAATTAATAATATAATAATAAAATATAAAGATTGTAGGAGGACCTTAAAAGAAATTATAGAGGGATTTCACAACAAACCAGTGGATAAAAACTTCAACAAATCGATAAGAAAATGGAAAATACCCAAAATTGAAAAGACTCACAACAAAATAGTGTGTCACAAATTAAGAAGGTCTCGAAAACACTTGAGTACACCAGAACTGGAAATGCAGGATAAACAATCAATGATAACATTAATGAGGGAGGTACAATTAACTTCTTTGATTAATAAACAACATAATAAAATGATGGATGTAGGCATGGATACAAATGAACATATGATATTAGAAGAACTGTGGTACAAGATAGAAGAAACCTATTTCACACGGACAGAAATAGTTATACACGCCAAGGTTATCCGAACCACAAGTGCAGAGGAAATGATGGACCATGGGTAAACTCACTGAAGATACACACAGAGAAAAGGGACTGATTTTCAGGGTAATGACCAAGCAAACCAATGGAAAGGAAGGAGCATTAAATTAATTAAACCAATTAAGAATAACCAAAACAAAAAACATAAATAATATTTAAAAAACAAAAAAAAACTTAAAAATAATTGACAAGAAATGACTAAACGATCAAGACAGAGTGAATGAGAAGAGCTATCAAACCATATTCAATAAAAAGTAATTGTCCAGAATAAATGTAGAAAACCAAACATTTGAAGGAGAAAAGGAGAAGGTCGCCAAAGTGTATTACATATTAAAGGATAGGAAGGACCTGGAAGAAATCGTAAGTAAAATAGTGCTACAGCAGAAGCAAGATACAAAAATATTAAACATACAAAGGAGACTGTTGGAATCTGAGGAAATTATAAATAACTTGTATTGCCTACACAAAGATATACTATTCATTAGAACAAAAAAGAATTAAGGAACATGGAAACTAGTAGTTCCAAATTCTCTAGAAAATAAAATAATTAAAGACTACCATGTCAGATACGGACACATGGGAACATTAAAAATGGTAAAAGCGTTAGAAGAAGAACTATTCATCAAAAGTATAACTAGAAAGGTAAATAAAAATATTAAAACCTGCACAATATGTCAGATGGTCAAAACAAATAACGAGAGAAAAGATGGAATGATGATACCCATCACTTCAAATGCCAAACTGGAAAAAGTGTTTCTCGACATATGTGGACCATTCCCACGTAGCGGAGGGAGACATAGATTCAAGTTCATAGTGATTCTATTGGACCATTACACCAAGTACACCAAGTTATATGGTATAAACAGAGCAACAACAAAGAATATATTATACATCATAAAAAATAAATACATTACAGACATTAGAAAACCATACATGATTATAACAGACCACGGAACACAATTCAAAGGGAAAAAGTGGAGAGATGAATTATTAAAATTAAACATAAAAACATATAAAACATCCGTATACCACCCTAGCAGTAATCCCGCAGAAAGAGTGTTAAGAGAGGTGGGACATATTTTAAGAACGTACTGCTATGATAATCAAAAGGAATGGCAGAAATATTTAACTTCAACCGAAGAATTTTTGAATATAAGTTACCACCATTTTATTGAGAACACCCCATATTTAATGATGTTTGGAAGAAAACCATATAGAGAGATACAAGAATTAATAGACTTCCCCACCAACCCAGAAGACCCGTATGATGAAAACAAATGTTACAGCCGAATCATGGAGAAAATCGAGAAACAAAAAGCAAAGTATTCTCAAAACCAACCCAAAATAGTTAAATATAACGAAGGAGAAAGGGTATTAATTAAAAACCATGAGCTACCCAGTACATTTGAAGGTATAGCCAAGAAACTGTTATTATTATACATAGGACCCTATGTCATAACCAAGGACAATGGTAACAATACATACGAAATAAGCAATATAACAACAAAAAAGAAAAAAAGGAGTGTATAATCAAGCTTCTATAAAAAAGTTTTACGAGGAAAAATAAACCATAATAAACAAATAAAGAATTACCAAATTCAAAAGATGTAAGATCAGATTACAACAATATTTCGATGACATATGAGGTATAATATAAAATATAAAACAAAGGAATAAGTTACAAAAATTCCTACAAAGTAAGATCACCTTAAAATAATGTATAAATAACATATACAGTAAAAAGAAAAAAAATATATGTATAAAAATGAAGGAATCAGTTACAAAAATTCCTAAAAGAGTAAGAACAACAAACTTACAAAAATTATTTAGAATAATATTTAAAACAAAACAAAATAAACAAAAATAAAATCAAGCAAGAACTGCTAAGACAAATACCTAAAATTATAAAGAATATAGAGTATTCAAAGAAAAAAAAAAAAATGAACTGGTATAAGAAAAAAAAAATGTGAGTATAAAGCAAATATACAGCAAATGGCTAAAGCAAAACAATGGTAACCAACCAAGAAAAAGAAAAAAGATGTCTAAGATAATTAAAATGATCACCAGAAGGAAAGAAAAACAAACTAATGAAAAGTTAGAAATAATGAAATTAACAACTAAATAAATAAAAAAACAATCAACTGTATGAGTAGATAACAGTATATAGCAAAGGTACAGCGGAAGGAAGAATGAGTAAAAGGTTAAAATGATCTAAAAAACCACGAAGTGGACAATCCCAAAAAATATTATTATTAATGTAAGTCACAAGATGACAAAAAGGTATTTAAGATTGACTGAGAATAGGTCCAGCAATCAAAATAACTGAGCAGAGATGATGTTCCTCTGGTCTCAGAAAAATGGGTAGTAATGGAAGAAACCAGCTACTAAAAAGTTAGGGAAAAAATTATTTATAAAAGGGAGAACGCACTAATGGAAATAAGTAAAAACAGATCTAAATAAAAAGGAATGGAACAAGTAAGAAGAGAAACAAGAAGGAAGAAATAAACAAGAAAGAAAAGGAAAAAATAATATATAACTGATAATTTCATAATTATCTTGTTGGTACATCCTCTTCGTTCACTTTTTTAAATATTATATATATTGTAGCATAACAGAATTATCACCTAAAAATTTAACTTAATACAACATTAATAAAGAAGAACTATCAATAGAGAGTGAGAATAATAAATGGTTAAAAAATAAATTAAAGAAGCTGATCATTAAGTCGATAAAATGTTAATAAAATTAAACTGAATAACGAAGAAAACTCTTGGTCCATATATCAATAACCAACAATATAAAACCCCAGTACAACAGCAGTATACCCAGTAGATTGAGGAGCAGTAAATGAAAAGACAAAAGTAAATGAGAAGACAAAAGTAAAAAGTAAATAAAAAATTAATAAGGGAAAATTTATTAAATTAAGAAGCAGAAAACCCTAAGATAACAAAACCAATAACCAATTAATAAGGAGCTGTAAATGAGAAAATAAAAGAAACCAAATAATCAAATAAGATTCATTGAATTAATAATATAAGGACATGAAACCACAAGATAAGGAAATACTTATATAATAAGAAAGAAGAGACAAAATATGTCAAGGTTCCTAAAAGAAATATAGAGCCAAGAAAAGCTATTCACTAAAACTTTATGAGGAATGAATATACCAATTGAAACTAAATTAAAACCTATAATAAATGTCAGTCCAAATAACTCAAGTTACAGGATACAATACAATTAAAATAAATTGTAAACTAAATGTAAGCCTAATTTAAGAACAGATTAAAAACAAACCAAAAGACTACCAATAGTGTAGAAACAAATCAAAAACTACCATAGTGTAAAAACCAAAGACTACCATTAGTGTACAAAATATAAGGTGAAAAACCATAATAAAATATAAGAAAACTTAGAGACTACAGTGAGTGTAGAGAATAACAAGTGACATACTATAAGAAATAAATAGTGAAAGAAAATAAAATTATTTAAAAAGACTACCATTAGTGTAGACAGATACCATATAAAATTAGCATAAGAACAAAAGACAGTTTACTAACTGAGGATATCATTAGTAATAAGAATGTTTTAAAGATTAGATATAAATGAAAAATCATAAATATAAGATGTTTTATTATAGTTAAGTGTAACAAAAAAGAAACCTAAATACAAAAGACAGTTTAATAACTGAAAGTATTATTAGTGATAAGATGTTTTTAGTTTAATCAAATTAGGTATAGTAAATACAAAAGACAGTGAAAGACTGAAGGTATTATTAGTAATAAAATGTTTTATTTTAACCAAATTATATATATATAAAAAAATAATATGTATAAGATATTTTTGTTATGATTAAGTGATAAAAAAATTAATAGATATAAGATAATATGTTGTATTTAATTAATGTTCAATGATTTCAAAGTTTGTTAAGGCAGAGAAGGCAAGAAGGTAATATGAATATTGTATTATTAAATTGTAAACCATATAAAGAATAATAGGGCAAAATAACTAACAAACCCCAATAGAAAAACAAAACAGCATTTTAAACCAAAATCAACTACTATCATAGAGTCAAACCCAAATGAATAAATTCAATAGAATTGTATATAATTAATAGAAACTAGTCCATGTAAAACAAAGATATGAAAATGTAATCATCACAGAACCAAATATTAGCAAATGTAATGACAAAAGAATAAAATTAACTTTATTTGGAAATATGTAATACTAGGCCTAGAAGGGTACACTATTCAGATAAAATGTAAATTAATCAATATTGGAGTACTATAACAACAAATTATTAACAACAAGCAATAATCATGAAGTGAGAAAAATTATTTAAAAGAAATATTAACATAAAATCACTTGTAAACCATTTAATTACTAAAATTGTAAAAAAATACAAGGCCTATAATAAATATCAAAAATTGTAAATTTTAGGCTTATCTGAACTTAAAACAAACCCAGTTATATTTTGAATTATGTAAAATTAGCTTAAGAATATTGCTAGATAGTTAAATTTTCATAAAATTAATAAATAATTAAGTTACAGCAATAAATAGGAAAACTTGTCATGTATTTTTATGAGTTGAAACCAAATCCAAGACATATAAATGTGAATAGACAATGGTAAGAGGAATAAGACATTTTATAAATTACTACCGAAAACGACGACTTTAAGTTATCAGTCTATTGTTAATCGTGAATGTGTGCAGATCAAATTTTACGGACGAAAGATCTAAAAAATATAAATGGTTGTAAATAATTGAAGTGCAACCCAAAAATATACTACAGAGGTTAACTACTGAAACTTAACAACATAATAACGTAACCGATAACAAACTGAACCAGAACAACAGGAATACTAATATCCAGTACGAGCACAAGGATTTAACTGCCATTTTGAGGAAAAATTTAATTCAACACCAATATTATCTGAAAACGAACTCAACAGATTTTGAACACGGAACACAGCACCATTAATCCAACACAGAACAACATCGCCGAGGAGAAGAAAACACTTCACATAATTATCTAGAGGTACTACAACATCGCAGAGGAAGGAATCCACATTTATATTTGAGGGAGAAGACCAAACATAGCGTCAGCCTTGTATAGCAGAAAATCGAGGTGAACGGCAGCCATACTGGATTTGCAGAGCGAACGGGACACAGCCTTCACGAGCCAGTGACGTCATTCTATGACTTGGTTCGATTTTTTTAAATTATTCATTGACAATATTTTCAGAATCCTGTTATTTTTAGCAATAATAATTTATATTAAAGTATTGTAAGTATTGTATCTTGTTCCTTGCCCTCTCTGACCATTTCGACAGTTAAAAGAACTCGAAATAATTAATTTTGTAATGATATATTTTGTCATTTTATCACGACCGACCTGAGTGAATCTCAACCAATGCCATTATCGATGCGCGTAAGATTGGCGCAAAAATTCAAATTTTGAAAAATAAACATCAGAATTACTCAAATACTTTGTGTTCATGATTATTTGTATTATAAATATTAGCTTTTTATTTCTTCTAAACATAATTTAGAATATTAGAAAAGATATCAAGAAGAAGAAGAAGAGGAGCTAAGTCAGAAGAGAGAATCCTTGATCCAACTGACATAACAAGATTATCTCTAGTGAACAAATCTTTTGACACACGATAACTAATTTACACATTTGAAAGTACTGTAATTAAAAAATTATAATTAATTAATTAATTAATTAACTAATTAAGATAAAATAAAGAACAAATAAAACATTATTAAAAAAATTTAATTCAATTAATAAATAATAAAATTTTTTATTATCAACACAAATTTATTATTTGTAATTAACACTGTTTTATTACAAATTGGCACTCACAACAGTGGGGCATCATCATCTTCTATTTGTAGTAAAAAAAAAGTTTTATTAAAAATTGGCGAGATCACCAGTGGGATTTTATTTATTATTATAAAATTATTATTTATTTGTATTTATTACAAATTGGCGTCCAACTTTAGGGGCTTGAAATAGGAAGAGACAAGTCTATAAAATAAGGACAATTCGTCCAGTTTCCTATTTTTTAGTTTGGCAGCTGTTAACAGGTCAAGAGAAGAAACAAGATGCACAGGAGGGCGACATCAAAGAAAAGGGCGGTGGATGCCGAACAGGAAATAGATATGGAAGATAAGGAGGCGACACCCGTGGAAGATGTGGAGAAGAGATTACCTCCAGCAGAACCAACCGAACCAGTATCCCAAGGGAAACAACCCGACAAGCCGATACGAACAGAGAATATGGAAATGCAAGAAATGTTCAGGCTAATGATGGAGAGTAACCAACAATTGAAGGAGAAAATGGATAAAAACAGTAAGGAAATGAAGGAAGAATTAAAGGGAGAATTGGGTAACAAAATTGGAGATACAAGTAAGAGGATGGAGGAGAAAATGGAAGAAAATATTAAGAAGGCGGAAGAAAATAGTAAGAAGATGGAGGAGAAAATGGAAGAAAATAGTAAGAAGGTGGAGGAGAAAATGGACGAAATAAAAAATAATAAAAAATTATTAATGGAGGAAAATATTCAGAAAATAAAGGAGAAAATGGAGGAAATAAAGACTGACAATAAACAGTCGAAGGAGGAATTAACCCAGATAAGCCAAAAACTGGAAGAGACCAATAAGAGGATGGAAGAAACAAGTAAGAAAATGGAAAGCAATAATTAACAATTAAGAGAAGAATTAAGGGAGACGAACCAAGAGAATATGAACTGGTTAGATGGAAGGATGGAAATATTAAAGGAAGAATTGAGCCAGAAAATAGCTGAAAACAATGAAACAATCAGCAAGAAGGTAGAAGAGGAAATAACGGCGATCGAACAAAAGATTACCAGGGCGGACGAAAGATGGAGTCAGACCGAAAGAGAAGTACAGAATATCAAATCCGAAATAAACACTAAAGTTAAAACCATGGAAGAAACGAATAGGAAGAATTTAGAGGAAAAACTAAAGGAAACATGTGAAGACTGGGAGAGAGTGCAGGACCGATTCACAGAAAAATGTGACGGCATTGAAGCTGCTGTGACCAGTATCAACAGTCAAGTGTGACAGAATCAAACAGATATAGATCTTTTCCATAGTCGACCAACCAGCATTACCAGTTGTCCGAATAACGAAAATCAAGAAGGGATTAACTTCAGGTTTTATAAAAATAAACCTATGGAATTCCTGGCCAGAATCGAGGAGTACTTCACAAAACACAGAGGCAACCGCTGGAGAGAGAATAAAGAAGTACTGGACGAATCCTTCAAGGAGATAGCCGATAATTGGTGGATGGCGATCAGAGATGAAGTGACAGACTACCAACAATTCAAAAGGCTATTCAAGGCAAAATATTGGTCTGAGTTGACACAAAATATCGCCAGAGACGGGATCTGTCACGGAAAATATAATCCATACGGAAACCAAACTTTAACAGCATATTTCTTGGGAAAGGTGTGTGTGGCCAAACATTTAGAGCCTCGAATACCAGAAGAATGCTTGGTCAGCAAGCTCTTCTATCACTATGAGGAAGACATTATCAGAGCTAGACGAAACAGTCAAATAAAAACTGTACAAGCAATGACCGAACTTTTAGAGATGTATGAGCACGAGGATTACTACCGCCAAAGTCGGAGGAGATACGAAAGACCTGAGCCAAGAAATAACATGAGTAATACGAATAATAATAATAGGCAGAACGGCAACAACAACAATAATTATAGCTCCGCAAACCGGAATAATGCCGGATACAATAACAACCATAGCAATAATAATAATGCTCCTAGATTTAATAATAATAATAACAATAATAATGTTCCCATAAATAATAATAGTGAGGGTAACAATAGTAATAATAATAATAACCGCCAGCCTAATAACAACGGTTATTATAATAACCGTAATTATGTTCCAAATGGTCAGAGAAACCCCAACCCATCTAATAACAATTATTATGGTAACTATAATAGAAATTACCCGAATGGAGGTAATAATAATAATTACAGAACATATCGACCCCATATCAATTACATCAGAGCAGAAGGCAGTGGACAGCGGAGATACCAGCCTCAACGAAGAAGCCGATACTACGAGTATGAAACCTTTAAGGGAATCAGGGAGGTAATCGTTACAGAGAGTATGAACCCAGACGCAGTTCAAGCCTGGACAACCAAAGAAGACTGCCTGTAACGGAGGCCCAACAAGACGATCGTGCTGAACCAAACAAAGCAGTTTCAGGACTCCAAGTTGATGCTGCTAACAGCCAAATCCGTAATGATGCAGAGCATTTAAACGAACGGAGGCAGTAATAAACCAATATAACCCTTTACTGCTCCAATCTGCTGGGTATGGGCAAGAGATAAAATCACGTGAGGAAAGAAAAAATTTTATTATAATATATAACAATTATTTAAAAGATATCCGAAAGGACTTATTGGAAGAACGAGGTAAACATTAATAATAATGACAACAAGATCATTTACATAATTGCAGAAATTGAGAGTGTTTCTGTTCCCATCATGATAGACACTGGAGCAAATGTCTCTATAATTAACCATAATGAATTGGACCGGATACAGCAGGAATGCCACAAAAACTTACCAGTACTACCTATTAATAATATCGTGCTTGTAGGAGCTACCGGCCGACAGAACAAAATGATACGGAAACAGGTATCCCTAAGTGTAAACAGTCAAGGCGTAAGTTTGGATATGGTATTTCTTGTTGCAGCCGGATTACCCTTCAACATCATGATAGGGTGTGACATATTATGAAGGAACTCAGCAGTTATCGACTTATGCCGAGAGAAGGTATCACTCTTTTCGGAAGGTTCGACCTGGGTAGCTAATTTAATCAACAACAAGATAGTAGATTCCAGACAACTTCTCAACCACAAAAGTAAAGTGAATTACTTATCGAACTACTCGCCAGACAACAAGCCAGTAAATCAGTGTACTGAAGATGACCTATGGTG
The DNA here is from genome assembly GCA_034769895.1 of Magicicada septendecula. NCBI lineage: Eukaryota > Metazoa > Arthropoda > Insecta > Hemiptera > Cicadidae > Magicicada > Magicicada septendecula. The sequence goes on from CM068367.1 coordinate 736,365,941, forward strand.
ACAAAAGATTCAGGAGATACGTGACTTCCAGTGCCACAATACCACCGAGCGATTAAATGAGAACCAGTTGAAACAGTTAATTAACATATACGAAAAATATCGAACTGTATTTTCAGACGAACCTGGAAAGATCAGAAACTACCAATGTTCAATACGATTCAGAGAACCGGTGGAATTCAATCGAAAATCATACCCCATAGCACAATCTTTGAAGGAAGCCGTATGCGCAGAAATACAGAATATGATTAGTAAGGATATTATCGAAAGCAGTCAGTCGCCATACACTAGTCCGATTGTGGCTATACAAAAGAAGAATGGTAAGGTAAGACTTTGCCTTGATGCACGTGAGATAAATAAAATGATTATTAATGATCGTACCTCGCCTGGCGAAATTGATGAAATATTGAAGAGATTCCATGGAACCAAGTTTATTACTACATGGGATACAGTGTGTGGGTATTGGCAGGTGGAGTTGCACCCAGAAAGCCGTCAATACATGGCGTTCATCTTCGAAGGACACAACTATCAGTTTAAGAGGTTGCCCTTCGGGTTAGTGAACTCAGTAGCTGTTTTTGTTGCCTGTATGGACCAAATACTCGGACCAGAAGCACTCCAATTCACGACTGTCTATGTTGATGATCTCTTAATAACATCAACCAATTGGGAAGAACATTGTTACCGTGTGGAGCATGTCTTGAAGAAGCTGGCTAATAATAACGTTACTCTCAAGCTAGACAAGTCCAAACTAATAGCTAAAGAAGTCCAATTTTTAGGTTTCCAGTTGAACAGTCAAGGAATAACACCATCGACAGAAAAGGTAGACGCCATACAGCGATTCCCTATACCGAAAAACAGAAGGCAACTACAGTCATTTTTAGGCCTGTGTAACTACTACAGGAAGTTCCAAAATAATTATTCCGAGCTGACGGCCCGATTTCAGTATCAGTTATCGTCCAAGAATAAATGGCGATGGGGTCAAGAACAAGACGAAACATTCAAATCAATTAAAGAGAAGTTCTTAGAAGCAGTAATGCTTAACCATCCAGATTTTAACTGACCTTTCTTCCTAAACTGTGACGCTAGTAACATTAGCTTGGGATCAACGTTGTACCAAGAAGACGAAAGTGGAAACCACCTAGTAGTGAGCTTTGCTAGCAGAACCCTTAACCAGTGTGAAAAGAACTACAACGTGATGGAAAAGGAGCTGCTAAGTGTAGTCTTTGCCTATGGGAAGTTTCGAACATATATTTTCTAGGATATCCAGTGACAGTTTGCACAGATCACAAATGTATATCATTTCTAAGAAGATGCAAGTTAAGCCACGGTAGATTGACCAGGTGGGTACTTGCCCTGCAGGAATATGATATACAGTGGGAGTATGTTCCTGGAGTAAGAATGTAGTAGCAGACGTATTGTCACGAGTAAATTTGGAAGAACAGACGTTCGAAGGCGAGAAGGAGAGCATACTGAAGATCTATAATATTATTAAGGACAGATCCGATTTAGAAAAAATAGTGCGGGACATCAACAAACACCAGCAGTCCGACCCAAAGCTAAGCAATATTAAACTTCGTCTCTCCAACCAAGATGATACCATAACCAAGTTTTATTGCACACATAATGATATATTATTCATCAAAACATCCCTTGAAGAAGAGATATGGAAGATCGTAATCCCTACTACAGTCGAGAAGGATATCATCCTGGATTATCATCTCCGATACGGTCACATGGGGGCCATGAAAGTGATCAAGGCGATAGAAGAGAATTGCCATATAAAAAATATAAATCGAAAGACGAGAAACTACCTCAAGACCTGTCTTATATGTCAATTGGTAAAAACCAACAATGAAAGAAAAGAGGGTATGATGATACCAATTACATCACAGGCAAAACTGGAAAAGATCTTTCTGGACATCTGTGGTCCATTTCCCCGCAGTGGCGGACACCATCGTTACAAATACATTATTATAATGATGGATCACTTCACCAAATTTATAAAACTATACCCGGTGAACAGAGTCACCACTTTGAAGATTTTAGGAGTGATAACAAATTATTACATTCCAGAGATAGGAAGCCCAGCATCCATAATCACAGACCATGGAACGCAATTTAAGGGTAGAAGGTGGAAAAACACTCTAATTACATTGGGCATCAAGACGTACAAGACATCTGTTTACCACCCCAGCAGCAATCCAGCGGAGAGGGTACTGCGAGAAGTCGGAAGGATATTACGGACTTATTGTCATAATCAACAAAGGAAGTGGCAAGAATACTTATCAGCTACCGAGGAATTCCTTAATTTAGCATATCACCCCGCTATAGGGACCACACCATTTACGGCAATGTATGAAAAACCACCTCCTAAAGAAATATAAGACATCATAGAATTTCCCATGAGTCAAGAATACAAATTTAATCGACTAAGGTTCTACAATAAATTGGCAGAAGACCAGGAAAGGCGCCAGAACAAGTATCAAAAGGCGATTAAGAAGGTAATAAACTATGAAGTCGGAGAAAAGGTACTATTGAAAAACAGGGAACTACCCAGTACTTTGGAAGACATTACCAAAAAGTTATTACTGCTGTATACCGGCCCATATCTGATTATTAAAAATAATAATAACAATACTTATGTATTAAAAGATATTAATTCAAATAAAGTAAAAGGAACTTATAATCAGTTATCAATCAAAAAATATATAGAGGAGAGATTAAAAAAAAAAATTTGGATAAAAAACGACCAAATTCAAAAAATAGTAAGGCCAACTTACACGAATTAAATGAAGGCCAAAGAACAATTAAATGAAATAAAAAAGAATTTGGAAAAAACAACCAAAATTCAAAAAAAAATAGTAAGACCAACTTACAAGAATTATTTGAAAAACTATTATGAATAAAACGAATTTTGATGAAAAAACAACCAAATTCAAAAAATAGTAAGACCAACTTACAAGAATCATTTGAAAAAACTATTATGAATAAAACGAATTTTGATGAAAAAACAACCAAATTCAAAAAATAGTAAGACCAACTTACATGAGTTATTTGAGAGAAACTATTGAAAACAATTATATATAAAAAGAATTTTGGAGAAAATATCTAAAGTCAAAAAATAGTAAGTACAACTTACACGAATGATGAGATATAACTATTAAATATAAAAAGAATTGTTGTAAGAAAAAGCTACAAAATTCTAAAAGCGTAAGAACAAATTACACTCATAATTCGAATGAACTCTTACATAAAAGAATTTGAGAGTAAATGGAGTACAAATGTGTAAACTTTCTCAAACTCTCCAGAGACAAAGCAAAAAGAACATGTTCCAGTAAATAAAGAGAACAACCAATATTAAACAATTGAATAATTTAATATTACCAGAAAAATATATTAAGGAATGTTAAAAGTGTCATAAGAAGGAAGAATAGCAAGTCTTCATAAAAACCAGTGTTGATAAAGAGAAAAAACCCTTAATAAACTATCACAGCTATAAAAACTATACTATAGTTTATATTGTAATAAAGACTATGATAACTATAACAACTGTTGTAAATTATGTAAATGAGACAATTTAAGACAAAAATAATACAGAATTTTAAATGAAGAAGAAAGAAAGAAGAAACCAGAATATTTTATAATTTAATCAAAATAACAACCAAACTCACAAAGAAAATAATTTGATAAAGATGAAACAATGAAGAAGGACCAACTAAGTAAAAACCAAGTATTAAGACCAGAAACCAAAAACCCTGGTACCATGATGATAAAATTGTTGTAATAACCACTATTATAGGGATAATTGATAAAGAAGGAATTAATGTTATGCCATGAGCAATAAAACGACTCATTGAATACCAAATGAAAAAAGAAAAAAAATCTATATAAATGCTAATTACAATGTAAACAAGATAAAAAGATGAAATGATGAAACGATGAAATGTGTATTACACCACATACCTAAGCCACATAATATGGAATGAGCTTTGATAGAGAAGAAGAGTCAAGTGTATAAAAGTATTAATTGATATAAAATATTATGAAGTGAAGAATCCAAGGATGTTTATTATTAGTCAAAAGAGACTACTTTTAATGATTATTTAATTTTATGACTGGATGTAGAAAAATTCCATCAGTCTTATATTTTGAGCAGAGATGATAATTCCTCTGAGCTCAGTTAAGTGAAGTATTGGCCAGCAGAGATTGAAGCCGAAATGTGCCACTCTGAACTGTTCCAACTCACATGTTAGGGAATGTTAGGGAGTAAACATACAATGAGGAAGCACCAAATAAGAAAAGATATAAAATGATAATGTTATACACAAGATTAATGATTACTTATTAATGAAAAAAGAAGCTAATGAAGGAGATACATAACATCTGAGAGAAAGCAATGGTGGAAAAAGAAGGTATATAAAGTGAAATCACGAATAAAAAATGGTAAATTAAAAAGAATTAGTAGTAATTATTTCATCCATACTAAGAGTATGATCTGAACTAATCACTTTTACAGGAGATCATATGTAGCATAACAGAATTATCACCTAAAAATTTAACTTAATACAACATTAATAAAGAAGAACTATCAATAGTGAGTGAGAATAATAAATGGTTAAAAAATAAATCAAAGAAGCTGATCATTAAGTCGATAAAATGTTAATAAAATTAAACTGAATAACAATGAAAACTCTTGGTCCATATATAAATAACCAACGATATAAAACCCCAGTACAACAGCAGTATACCCAGTAGATTGAGGAGCAGTAAATGAAAAGACAAAAGTAAATGAAAAGACAAAGGTAAATGAAAAGACAAAAGTAAATGAGGATACAAAAGTAAAAAGTAAATAAAAAATTAATAAGGGAAAATTTATTAAATTAAGAAGCAGAAAACCCTAAGATAACAAAACCAATAACCAATTAATAAGGAGCTGTAAATGAGAAAATAAAAGAAACCAAATAATCAAATAAGATTCATTGAATTAATAATATAAGGACATGAAACCACAAGATAAGGAAATACTTATATAATAAGAAAGAAGAGACAAAATATGTCAAGGTTCCTAAAAGAAATATAGAGCCAAGAAAAGCTATTCACTAAAACTTTATGAGGAATGAATATACCAATTGAAACTAAATTAAAACCTATAATAAATGTCAGTCCAAATAACTCAAGTTACAGGATACAATACAATTAAAATAAATTGTAAACTAAATGTAAGCCTAATTTAAGAACAGATTAAAAACAAACCAAAAGACTACCAATAGTGTAGAAACAAATCAAAAACTACCATAGTGTAAAAACCAAAGACTACCATTAGTGTACAAAATATAAGGTGAAAAACCATAATAAAATATAAGAAAACTTAGAGACTACAGTGAGTGTAGAGAATAACAAGTGACATACTATAAGAAATAAATAGTGAAAGAAAATAAAATTATTTAAAAAGACTACCATTAGTGTAGACAGATACCATATAAAATTAGCATAAGAACAAAAGACAGTTTACTAACTGAGGATATCATTAGTAATAAGAATGTTTTAAAGATTAGATATAAATGAAAAATCATAAATATAAGATGTTTTATTATAGTTAAGTGTAACAAAAAAGAAACCTAAATACAAAAGACAGTTTAATAACTGAAAGTATTATTAGTGATAAGATGTTTTTAGTTTAATCAAATTAGGTATAGTAAATACAAAAGACAGTGAAAGACTGAAGGTATTATTAGTAATAAAATGTTTTATTTTAACCAAATTATATATATATAAAAAAATAATATGTATAAGATATTTTTGTTATGATTAAGTGATAAAAAAATTAATAGATATAAGATAATATGTTGTATTTAATTAATGTTCAATGATTTCAAAGTTTGTTAAGGCAGAGAAGGCAAGAAGGTAATATGAATATTGTATTATTAAATTGTAAACCATATAAAGAATAATAGGGCAAAATAACTAACAAACCCCAATAGAAAAACAAAACAGCATTTTAAACCAAAATCAACTACTATCATAGAGTCAAACCCAAATGAATAAATTCAATAGAATTGTATATAATTAATAGAAACTAGTCCATGTAAAACAAAGATATGAAAATGTAATCATCACAGAACCAAATATTAGCAAATGTAATGACAAAAGAATAAAATTAACTTTATTTGGAAATATGTAATACTAGGCCTAGAAGGGTACACTATTCAGATAAAATGTAAATTAATCAATATTGGAGTACTATAACAACAAATTATTAACAACAAGCAATAATCATGAAGTGAGAAAAATTATTTAAAAGAAATATTAACATAAAATCACTTGTAAACCATTTAATTACTAAAATTGTAAAAAAATACAAGGCCTATAATAAATATCAAAAATTGTAAATTTTAGGCTTATCTGAACTTAAAACAAACCCAGTTATATTTTGAATTATGTAAAATTAGCTTAAGAATATTGCTAGATAGTTAAATTTTCATAAAATTAATAAATAATTAAGTTACAGCAATAAATAGGAAAACTTGTCATGTATTTTTATGAGTTGAAACCAAATCCAAGACATATAAATGTGAATAGACAATGGTAAGAGGAATAAGACATTTTATAAATTACTACCGAAAACGACGACTTTAAGTTATCAGTCTATTGTTAATCGTGAATGTGTGCAGATCAAATTTTACGGACGAAAGATCTAAAAAATATAAATGGTTGTAAATAATTGAAGTGCAACCCAAAAATATACTACAGAGGTTAACTACTGAAACTTAACAACATAATAACGTAACCGATAACAAACTGAACCAGAACAACAGGAATACTAATATCCAGTACGAGCACAAGGATTTAACTGCCATTTTGAGGAAAAATTTAATTCAACACCAATATTATCTGAAAACGAACTCAACAGATTTTGAACACGGAACACAGCACCATTAATCCAACACAGAACAACATCGCCGAGGAGAAGAAAACACTTCACATAATTATCTAGAGGTACTACAACATCGCAGAGGAAGGAATCCACATTTATATTTGAGGGAGAAGACCAAACATAGCGTCAGCCTTGTATAGCAGAAAATCGAGGTGAACGGCAGCCATACTGGATTTGCAGAGCGAACGGGACACAGCCTTCACGAGCCAGTGACGTCATTCTATGACTTGGTTCGATTTTTTTAAATTATTCATTGACAATATTTTCAGAATCCTGTTATTTTTAGCAATAATAATTTATATTAAAGTATTGTAAGTATTGTATCTTGTTCCTTGCCCTCTCTGACCATTTCGACAGTTAAAAGAACTCGAAATAATTAATTTTGTAATGATATATTTTGTCATTTTATCACGACCGACCTGAGTGAATCTCAACCAATGCCATTATCGATGCGCGTAAGATTGGCGCAAAAATTCAAATTTTGAAAAATAAACATCAGAATTACTCAAATACTTTGTGTTCATGATTATTTGTATTATAAATATTAGCTTTTTATTTCTTCTAAACATAATTTAGAATATTAGAAAAGATATCAAGAAGAAGAAGAAGAGGAGCTAAGTCAGAAGAGAGAATCCTTGATCCAACTGACATAACAAGATTATCTCTAGTGAACAAATCTTTTGACACACGATAACTAATTTACACATTTGAAAGTACTGTAATTAAAAAATTATAATTAATTAATTAATTAATTAACTAATTAAGATAAAATAAAGAACAAATAAAACATTATTAAAAAAATTTAATTCAATTAATAAATAATAAAATTTTTTATTATCAACACAAATTTATTATTTGTAATTAACACTGTTTTATTACAAATTGGCACTCACAACAGTGGGGCATCATCATCTTCTATTTGTAGTAAAAAAAAAGTTTTATTAAAAATTGGCGAGATCACCAGTGGGATTTTATTTATTATTATAAAATTATTATTTATTTGTATTTATTACAAATTGGCGTCCAACTTTAGGGGCTTGAAATAGGAAGAGACAAGTCTATAAAATAAGGACAATTCGTCCAGTTTCCTATTTTTTAGTTTGGCAGCTGTTAACAGGTCAAGAGAAGAAACAAGATGCACAGGAGGGCGACATCAAAGAAAAGGGTGGTGGATGCCGAACAGGAAATAGATATGGAAGATAAGGAGGCGACACCCGTGGAAGATGTGGAGAAGAGATTACCTCCAGCAGAACCAACCGAACCAGTATCCCAAGGGAAACAACCCGACAAGCCGATACGAACAGAGAATATGGAAATGCAAGAAATGTTCAGGCTAATAATGGAGAGTAACCAACAATTGAAGGAGAAAATGGATAAAAACAGTAAGGAAATGAAGGAAGAATTAAAGGGAGAATTGGGTAACAAAATTGGAGATACAAGTAAGAGGATGGAGGAGAAAATGGAAGAAAATATTAAGAAGGCGGAAGAAAATAGTAAGAAGATGGAGGAGAAAATGGAAGAAAATAGTAAGAAGGTGGAGGAGAAAATGGACGAAATAAAAAATAATAAAAAATTATTAATGGAGGAAAATATTCAGAAAATAAAGGAGAAAATGGAGGAAATAAAGACTGACAATAAACAGTCGAAGGAGGAATTAACCCAGATAAGCCAAAAACTGGAAGAGACCAATAAGAGGATGGAAGAAACAAGTAAGAAAATGGAAAGCAATAATTAACAATTAAGAGAAGAATTAAGGGAGACGAACCAAGAGAATATGAACTGGTTAGATGGAAGGATGGAAATATTAAAGGAAGAATTGAGCCAGAAAATAGCTGAAAACAATGAAACAATCAGCAAGAAGGTAGAAGAGGAAATAACGGCGATCGAACAAAAGATTACCAGGGCGGACGAAAGATGGAGTCAGACCGAAAGAGAAGTACAGAATATCAAATCCGAAATAAACACTAAAGTTAAAACCATGGAAGAAACGAATAGGAAGAATTTAGAGGAAAAACTAAAGGAAACATGTGAAGACTGGGAGAGAGTGCAGGACCGATTCACAGAAAAATGTGACGGCATTGAAGCTGCTGTGACCAGTATCAACAGTCAAGTGTGACAGAATCAAACAGATATAGATCTTTTCCATAGTCGACCAACCAGCATTACCAGTTGTCCGAATAACGAAAATCAAGAAGGGATTAACTTCAGGTTTTATAAAAATAAACCTATGGAATTCCTGGCCAGAATCGAGGAGTACTTCACAAAACACAGAGGCAACCGCTGGAGAGAGAATAAAGAAGTACTGGACGAATCCTTCAAGGAGATAGCCGATAATTGGTGGATGGCGATCAGAGATGAAGTGACAGACTACCAACAATTCAAAAGGCTATTCAAGGCAAAATATTGGTCTGAGTTGACACAAAATATCGCCAGAGACGGGATCTGTCACGGAAAATATAATCCATACGGAAACCAAACTTTAACAGCATATTTCTTGGGAAAGGTGTGTGTGGCCAAACATTTAGAGCCTCGAATACCAGAAGAATGCTTGGTCAGCAAGCTCTTCTATCACTATGAGGAAGACATTATCAGAGCTAGACGAAACAGTCAAATAAAAACTGTACAAGCAATGACCGAACTTTTAGAGATGTATGAGCACGAGGATTACTACCGCCAAAGTCGGAGGAGATACGAAAGACCTGAGCCAAGAAATAACATGAGTAATACGAATAATAATAATAGGCAGAACGGCAACAACAACAATAATTATAGCTCCGCAAACCGGAATAATGCCGGATACAATAACAACCATAGCAATAATAATAATGCTCCTAGATTTAATAATAATAATAACAATAATAATGTTCCCATAAATAATAATAGTGAGGGTAACAATAGTAATAATAATAATAACCGCCAGCCTAATAACAACGGTTATTATAATAACCGTAATTATGTTCCAAATGGTCAGAGAAACCCCAACCCATCTAATAACAATTATTATGGTAACTATAATAGAAATTACCCGAATGGAGGTAATAATAATAATTACAGAACATATCGACCCCATATCAATTACATCAGAGCAGAAGGCAGTGGACAGCGGAGATACCAGCCTCAACGAAGAAGCCGATACTACGAGTATGAAACCTTTAAGGGAATCAGGGAGGTAATCGTTACAGAGAGTATGAACCCAGACGCAGTTCAAGCCTGGACAACCAAAGAAGACTGCCTGTAACGGAGGCCCAACAAGACGATCGTGCTGAACCAAACAAAGCAGTTTCAGGACTCCAAGTTGATGCTGCTAACAGCCAAATCCGTAATGATGCAGAGCATTTAAACGAACGGAGGCAGTAATAAACCAATATAACCCTTTACTGCTCCAATCTGCTGGGTATGGGCAAGAGATAAAATCACGTGAGGAAAGAAAAAATTTTATTATAATATATAACAATTATTTAAAAGATATCCGAAAGGACTTATTGGAAGAGAACGAGGTAAACATTAATAATAATGACAACAAGATCATTTACATAATTGCAGAAATTGAGAGTGTTTCTGTTCCCATCATGATAGACACTGGAGCAAATGTCTCTATAATTAACCATAATGAATTGGACCGGATACAGCAGGAATGCCACAAAAACTTACCAGTACTACCTATTAATAATATCGTGCTTGTAGGAGCTACCGGCCGACAGAACAAAATGATACGGAAACAGGTATCCCTAAGTGTAAACAGTCAAGGCGTAAGTTTGGATATGGTATTTCTTGTTGCAGCCGGATTACCCTTCAACATCATGATAGGGTGTGACATATTATGAAGGAACTCAGCAGTTATCGACTTATGCCGAGAGAAGGTATCACTCTTTTCGGAAGGTTCGACCTGGGTAGCTAATTTAATCAACAACAAGATAGTAGATTCCAGACAACTTCTCAACCACAAAAGTAAAGTGAATTACTTATCGAACTACTCGCCAGACAACAAGCCAGTAAATCAGTGTACTGAAGATGACCTATGGTGACAAAAGATTCAGGAGATACGTGACTTCCAGTGCCACAATACCACCGAGCGATTAAATGAGAACCAGTTGAAACAGTTAATTAACATATATGAAAAATATCGAACTGTATTTTCAGACGAACCTGGAAAGATCAGAAACTACCAATGTTCAATACGATTCAGAGAACCGGTGGAATTCAATCGAAAATCATACCCCATAGCACAATCTTTGAAGGAAGCCGTATGCGCAGAAATACAGAATATGATTAGTAAGGATATTATCGAAAGCAGTCAGTCGCCATACACTAGTCCGATTGTGGCTATACAAAAGAAGAATGGTAAGGTAAGACTTTGCCTTGATGCACGTGAGATAAATAAAATGATTATTAATGATCGTACCTCGCCTGGCGAAATTGATGAAATATTGAAGAGATTCCATGGAACCAAGTTTATTACTACATGGGATACAGTGTGTGGGTATTGGCAGGTGGAGTTGCACCCAGAAAGCCGTCAATACATGGCGTTCATCTTCGAAGGACACAACTATCAGTTTAAGAGGTTGCCCTTCGGGTTAGTGAACTCAGTAGCTGTTTTTGTTGCCTGTATGGACCAAATACTCGGACCAGAAGCACTCCAATTCACGACTGTCTATGTTGATGATCTCTTAATAACATCAACCAATTGGGAAGAACATTGTTACCGTGTGGAGCATGTCTTGAAGAAGCTGGCTAATAATAACGTTACTCTCAAGCTAGACAAGTCCAAACTAATAGCTAAAGAAGTCCAATTTTTGGGTTTCCAGTTGAACAGTCAAGGAATAACACCATCGACAGAAAAGGTAGACGCCATACAGCGATTCCCTATACCGAAAAACAGAAGGCAACTACAGTCATTTTTAGGCCTGTGTAACTACTACAGGAAGTTCCAAAATAATTATTCCGAGCTGACGGCCCGATTTCAGTATCAGTTATCGTCCAAGAATAAATGGCGATGGGGTCAAGAACAAGACGAAACATTCAAATCAATTAAAGAGAAGTTCTTAGAAGCAGTAATGCTTAACCATCCAGATTTTAACTGACCTTTCTTCCTAAACTGTGACGCTAGTAACATTAGCTTGGGATCAACGTTGTACCAAGAAGACGAAAGTGGAAACCACCTAGTAGTGAGCTTTGCTAGCAGAACCCTTAACCAGTGTGAAAAGAACTACAACGTGATGGAAAAGGAGCTGCTAAGTGTAGTCTTTGCCTATGGGAAGTTTCGAACATATATTTTCTAGGATATCCAGTGACAGTTTGCACAGATCACAAATGTATATCATTTCTAAGAAGATGCAAGTTAAGCCACGGTAGATTGACCAGGTGGGTACTTGCCCTGCAGGAATATGATATACAGTGGGAGTATGTTCCTGGAGTAAGAATGTAGTAGCAGACGTATTGTCACGAGTAAATTTGGAAGAACAGACGTTCGAAGGCGAGAAGGAGAGCATACTGAAGATCTATAATATTATTAAGGACAGATCCGATTTAGAAAAAATAGTGCGGGACATCAACAAACACCAGCAGTCCGACCCAAAGCTAAGCAATATTAAACTTCGTCTCTCCAACCAAGATGATACCATAACCAAGTTTTATTGCACACATAATGATATATTATTCATCAAAACATCCCTTGAAGAAGAGATATGGAAGATCGTAATCCCTACTACAGTCGAGAAGGATATCATCCTGGATTATCATCTCCGATACGGTCACATGGGGGCCATGAAAGTGATCAAGGCGATAGAAGAGAATTGCCATATAAAAAATATAAATCGAAAGACGAGAAACTACCTCAAGACCTGTCTTATATGTCAATTGGTAAAAACCAACAATGAAAGAAAAGAGGGTATGATGATACCAATTACATCACAGGCAAAACTGGAAAAGATCTTTCTGGACATCTGTGGTCCATTTCCCCGCAGTGGCGGACACCATCGTTACAAATACATTATTATAATGATGGATCACTTCACCAAATTTATAAAACTATACCCGGTGAACAGAGTCACCACTTTGAAGATTTTAGGAGTGATAACAAATTATTACATTCCAGAGATAGGAAGCCCAGCATCCATAATCACAGACCATGGAACGCAATTTAAGGGTAGAAGGTGGAAAAACACTCTAATTACATTGGGCATCAAGACGTACAAGACATCTGTTTACCACCCCAGCAGCAATCCAGCGGAGAGGGTACTGCGAGAAGTCGGAAGGATATTACGGACTTATTGTCATAATCAACAAAGGAAGTGGCAAGAATACTTATCAGCTACCGAGGAATTCCTTAATTTAGCATATCACCCCGCTATAGGGACCACACCATTTACGGCAATGTATGAAAAACCACCTCCTAAAGAAATATAAGACATCATAGAATTTCCCATGAGTCAAGAATACAAATTTAATCGACTAAGGTTCTACAATAAATTGGCAGAAGACCAGGAAAGGCGCCAGAACAAGTATCAAAAGGCGATTAAGAAGGTAATAAACTATGAAGTCGGAGAAAAGGTACTATTGAAAAACAGGGAACTACCCAGTACTTTGGAAGACATTACCAAAAAGTTATTACTGCTGTATACCGGCCCATATCTGATTATTAAAAATAATAATAACAATACTTATGTATTAAAAGATATTAATTCAAATAAAGTAAAAGGAACTTATAATCAGTTATCAATCAAAAAATATATAGAGGAGAGATTAAAAAAAAAAAATTTGGATAAAAAACGACCAAATTCAAAAAATAGTAAGGCCAACTTACACGAATTAAATGAAGGCCAAAGAACAATTAAATGAAATAAAAAAGAATTTGGAAAAAACAACCAAAATTCAAAAAAAAATAGTAAGACCAACTTACAAGAATTATTTGAAAAACTATTATGAATAAAACGAATTTTGATGAAAAAACAACCAAATTCAAAAAATAGTAAGACCAACTTACAAGAATCATTTGAAAAAACTATTATGAATAAAACGAATTTTGATGAAAAAACAACCAAATTCAAAAAATAGTAAGACCAACTTACATGAGTTATTTGAGAGAAACTATTGAAAACAATTATATATAAAAAGAATTTTGGAGAAAATATCTAAAGTCAAAAAATAGTAAGTACAACTTACACGAATGATGAGATATAACTATTAAATATAAAAAGAATTGTTGTAAGAAAAAGCTACAAAATTCTAAAAGCGTAAGAACAAATTACACTCATAATTCGAATGAACTCTTACATAAAAGAATTTGAGAGTAAATGGAGTACAAATGTGTAAACTTTCTCAAACTCTCCAGAGACAAAGCAAAAAGAACATGTTCCAGTAAATAAAGAGAACAACCAATATTAAACAATTGAATAATTTAATATTACCAGAAAAATATATTAAGGAATGTTAAAAGTGTCATAAGAAGGAAGAATAGCAAGTCTTCATAAAAACCAGTGTTGATAAAGAGAAAAAACCCTTAATAAACTATCACAGCTATAAAAACTATACTATAGTTTATATTGTAATAAAGACTATGATAACTATAACAACTGTTGTAAATTATGTAAATGAGACAATTTAAGACAAAAATAATACAGAATTTTAAATGAAGAAGAAAGAAAGAAGAAACCAGAATATTTTATAATTTAATCAAAATAACAACCAAACTCACAAAGAAAATAATTTGATAAAGATGAAACAATGAAGAAGGACCAACTAAGTAAAAACCAAGTATTAAGACCAGAAACCAAAAACCCTGGTACCATGATGATAAAATTGTTGTAATAACCACTATTATAGGGATAATTGATAAAGAAGGAATTAATGTTATGCCATGAGCAATAAAACGACTCATTGAATACCAAATGAAAAAAGAAAAAAAATCTATATAAATGCTAATTACAATGTAAACAAGATAAAAAGATGAAATGATGAAACGATGAAATGTATATTACACCACATACCTAAGCCACATAATATGGAATGAGCTTTGATAGAGAAGAAGAGTCAAGTGTATAAAAGTATTAATTGATATAAAATATTATGAAGTGAAGAATCCAAGGATGTTTATTATTAGTCAAAAGAGACTACTTTTAATGATTATTTAATTTTATGACTGGATGTAGAAAAATTCCATCAGTCTTATATTTTGAGCAGAGATGATAATTCCTCTGAGCTCAGTTAAGTGAAGTATTGGCCAGCAGAGATTGAAGCCGAAATGTGCCACTCTGAACTGTTCCAACTCACATGTTAGGGAATGTTAGGGAGTAAACATACAATGAGGAAGCACCAAATAAGAAAAGATATAAAATGATAATGTTATACACAAGATTAATGATTACTTATTAATGAAAAAAGAAGCTAATGAAGGAGATACATAACATCTGAGAGAAAGCAATGGTGGAAAAAGAAGGTATATAAAGTGAAATCACGAATAAAAAATGGTAAATTAAAAAGAATTAGTAGTAATTATTTCATCCATACTAAGAGTATGATCTGAACTAATCACTTTTACAGGAGATCATATGTAGCATAACAGAATTATCACCTAAAAATTTAACTTAATACAACATTAATAAAGAAGAACTATCAATAGTGAGTGAGAATAATAAATGGTTAAAAAATAAATCAAAGAAGCTGATCATTAAGTCGATAAAATGTTAATAAAATTAAACTGAATAACAATGAAAACTCTTGGTCCATATATAAATAACCAACGATATAAAACCCCAGTACAACAGCAGTATACCCAGTAGATTGAGGAGCAGTAAATGAAAAGACAAAAGTAAATGAAAAGACAAAGGTAAATGAAAAGACAAAAGTAAATGAGGATACAAAAGTAAAAAGTAAATAAAAAATTAATAAGGGAAAATTTATTAAATTAAGAAGCAGAAAACCCTAAAATAACAAAACCAATAACCAATTAATAAGGAGCTGTAAATGAGAAAATAAATGAAACCAAATAATCAAATAAGATTCATTGAATTAATAATATAAGGACATGAAACCACAAGATAAGGAAATACTTATATAATAAGAAAGAAGAGACAAAATATGTCAAGGTTCCTAAAAGAAATATAGAGACAAGAAAGGCTATTCACTAAAACTTTATGAAGAATGAATATACCAATTGAAACTAAATTAAAACCTATAATAAATGTCAGTCCAAATAACTCAAGTTACAGGATACAATGCAATTAAAATAAATTGTAAACTAAATGTAAGCCTAATTTAAGAACAGATTAAAAACAAACCAAAAGACTACCAATAGTGTAGAAACAAATCAAAAACTACCATAGTGTAAAAACTAAAGACTACCATTAGTGTAGAAAATATAAGGTGAAAAACCATAATAAAATATAAGAAAACTTAGAGACTACAGTGAGTGTAGAGAATAACAAGTGACATACTATAAGAAATAAATAGTGAAAGAAAATAAAATTATTTAAAAAGACTACCATTAGTGTAGAGAGATACCATATAAAATTAGCATAAGAACAAAAGGCAGTTTACTAACTGAGGATATCATTAGTAATAAGAATGTTTTAAAGATTAGATATAAATGAAAAATCATAAATATAAGATGTTTTATTATAGTTAAGTGTTACAAAAAAGAAACCTAAATACAAAAGACAGTTTAATAAATGAAAGTATTATTAGTGATAAATGTTTTTAGTTTAATCAAATTAGGTATAGTAAATACAAAAGACAGTGAAAGACTGATGGTATTATTAGTAATAAAATGTTTTATTTTAACCAAATTATATATATAAAAAAATAATAAGTATAAGATATTTTTGTTATGATTAAGTGATAAAAAAATTAATAGATATAAGATAATATGTTGTATTTAATTAATGTTCAATGATTTCAAAGTTTGTTAAGGCAGAGAAGGCAAGAAGGTAATATGAATATTGTATTATTAAACCGTAAACCATATAAAGAATAATAGGGCAAAATAACTAACAAACCCCAATAGAAAAACAAAACATCATTTTAAACCAAAATCAACTACTATCATAGAGTCAAACCCAAATGAATAAATTCAATAGAATTGTATATAATTAATAGAAACTAGTCCATGTAAAACAAAGATATGAAAATGTAATCATCACAGAACCAAATATTAGCAAATGTAATGACAAAAGAATAAAATTAACTTTATTTGGAAATATGTAATACTAGGCCTAGAAGGGTACACTATTCAGATAAAATGTAAATTAATCAATATTGGAGTATTATAACAACAAATTATTAACAACAAGCAATAATCATGAAGTGAGAAAAATTATTTAAAAGAAATATTAACATAAAATCACTTGTAAACCATTTAATTACTAAAATTGTAAAAAAATACAAGGCCTATAATAAATATCAAAAATTGTAAATTTTAGGCTTATCTGAACTTAAAACAAACCCAGTTATATTTTGAATTATGTAAAATTAGCTTAAGAATATTGCTAGATAGTTAAATTTTCATAAAATTAATAAATAATTAAGTTACAGCAATAAATAGGAAAACTTGTCATGTATTTTTATGAGTTGAAACCAAATCCAAGACATATAAATGTGAACAGACAATGGTAAGCGGAATAAGACATTTTATAAATTACTACCGAAAACGACGACTTTAAGTTATCAGTCTATTGTTAATCGTGAATGTGTGCAGATCAAATTTTACGGACGGAAGATCTAAAAAATATAAGTGGTTGTAAATAATTGAAGTGCAACCCAAAAATATACTACAGAGGTTAACTACTGAAACTTAACAACATAATAACGTAACCGATAACAAACTGAACCAGAACAACAGGAATACTAATATCCAGTACGAGCACAAGGATTTAACCGCCATTTTGAGGAAAAATTTAATTCAACACCAATATTATCTGAAAACGAACTCAACAGATTTTGAACACGGAACACAGCACCATTAATCCAACACAGAACAACATCGCCGAGGAGAAGAAAACACTTCACATAATTATCTAGAGGTACTACAACATCGCAGAGGAAGGAATCCACATTTATATTTGAGGGAGAAGACCAAACATAGCGTCAGCCTTGTATAGCAGAAAATCGAGGTGAACGGCAGCCATACTGGATTTGCAGAGCGAACGGGACACAGCCTTCACAAGCCAGTGACGTCATTCTACGACTTGGTTCGATTTTTTTTAATTATTCATTGACAATATTTTCAGAATCCTGTTATTTTTAGCAATAATAATTTATATTAAAGTATTGTATCTTGTTCCTTGCCCTCTCTGACCATTTCGACAGTTAAAAGAACTCGAAATAATTAATTTTGTAATGTTATATTTTGTCATTTTATCACGACCGACCTGAGTGAATCTCGACCAATGCCATTATCGATGCGCGTAAGAGTGACGCAAAAATTCAAATTTTGAAAAATAAACATCAGAATTACTCAAATACTTTGTGTTCATGATTATTTGTATTATAAATATTAGCTTTTTATTTCTTCTAAACATAATTTAGAATATTAGAAAAAGATATCAAGAAGAAGAAGAAGAAGAAGAGGAGCTAAGTCAGAAGAGAGAATCCTTGATCCAACTGACATAACAAGATTATCTCTAGTGAACAAGTCTTTTGACACACAATAACTAATTTACACATTTGAAAGTACTGTAATTAAAAAATTATAATTAATTAATTAATTAATTAACTAATTAAGATAAAATAAAGAACAAATAAAACATTATTAAAAAAATTTTAATTCAATTAATAAATAATAAAATTTTTTATTATCAACACAAATTTATTATTTGTAATTAACACCGTTTTATTACAAATTGGCACTCACAACAGTGGGGCATCATCATCTTCTATTTGTAGTAAAAAACAAGTTTTATTAAAAATTGGCGAGATCACCAGTGGGATTTTATTTATTATTATAAAATTATTATTTATTTGTATTTATTACAATATATATATATAAACTTTCACTATGAACTTACTTTATGGTTTTATTTCCCAAACGTTTCAACGTGGTGTACGTCTTCTTCAGTGGGAGTAAATACTGAATGTCTTTAGAGAGTAATGGTTATGGACTATAGGTGTGTGTGGTGGGGGTTGATGGTGGGAGGGAATTGGCGCTGGGGTTCAAATTGTGTGTTTGGATCAGTGTATCGAAAAGTATGTGTGATCTATAATGTAATTGTTCATTTAATATGTTGTTTGGTTGTACTGCGTGATATCTGTATATTTCAAATTGTTCTGCTGTGTTTAGTTTTCTACTTTTAGGTAAGTAGTGTAATATTTCCATGTTGTGCTCTATGTTTGTGTAACTGTGGTTTTCGTTCTGTAAATGTGTGGCAAATGTGGAATGTATGTAGTTTGTGGTGAGGGCTTTTAAATGTTCTGAAAATCTAGAGGAAAAAGATCTTCCCGTCAAACCAAAATGATCAATTTTGAAGGAGAGGCATTATGTTACAACACAAATAAGCCACCCCAATACCAGGGATAAAAAAGATGAATCAACAATATAAAAAGTAATTCATATAATATAAAATGTTTAATGAAAATAAAATGACAATGACGCGACAAACTACGACATGACCTAACCCAAGTGATTGACCAAATAAAAGGAAACAAAAGGAGAAGGGGAAAACCAAAATAAAATGAAGATAAAACAAAATAAGATGAAGGAGAAGAAGAAGGAAAATGGAAATGAAACAAACCAAGTATAAAGGAAATAAAGTGAAACCGAATGAGAAAACACAGACAAATAATATAGAATATGAAAAGGAGAAATGGTACACTCAAATATAATATTGGAAACGAAACCAATAACTAACCAAGGTAAAAAATAATTATTATTATCGATTAAGTGATAGATGTAAATGATAATTGATAAAACCCGATAAATAAAAGTACACCAACCCAAGAATTAGAGTTATAGGTAGAAAAGAACTCTATAAAGACATGAACTTATTAATAGTATAAATAATATTTGTAAAGAAGAAAGAGATAGTGAGATAGTGAGAAAATAAAAATAACGAAGTGACAAAGAGAAAGTAATGGTAGGGATTACCCACTAATAAACACTTAAAATAAAACATTTAAGGAGTGCAAAAGTGAAAGTGTAAAACCCCCAAAATAATTCGAAAATATAGTGATAGATAAAAAACGCTTACTAAATCAGTGATAAACACTAAACGATTTAATGGTGAACAAATAAGAATTTTGTTAATGATAGTAATTAAAGATAGTATTAAGATTAAATATAAATGAAGGATACGATGGTATTCAAAAGGAAGAATCCCATGGAAGGTAAACAGTTAGTGTTACCATGGATTGAAGGTAGAGATTATTTAAGAAATAAGAAATTAAAAACAAAATCAATAAACACCCCATGTTATAAGGGATAATCAATTAAGTAAGTTTAAATGGTGTGATGATGTTTATCACCCAAAAAATAATAAAGAATGAAATGAATTGTAAACAAACATTACCTAATAACTGTTAAAAAATTGTTCAATTAAATTTATGAATAGGATATGGCTGAAAGAATTATACAGACCATAGGCCTAGATGTTATGTTTAATGTAATAAAGAATAGTAAGTAATAACCATATTGTTAACAAGGGCAAAATAGATAAATAAGAAGGTAAATCAATACAGATCTAATAACACTGGAAAATCAGTTAGGAAATAATTAACAAGCCATGATGTAGAAAATAATGGTAACATACAATTAGTACAGAAACAGATCCAAAACACATCAACAAATAAACAAATCAATTATAATGACAAAACAAAACACATTAGGGTAAAATAAGACGTAATTTGTATAAAATAAGTAAATATAATCAGTTACTACTTAGGCCTATGAAATGCCTAACTGTCAAAAACAAATAACTACAAATTGTAAAAAATTAACAAAGAAATTAGCAAATCCAAGGCAAGTAACTAGCCAAGGATCATTTGTGAATCATATTAAAAGAAAAATGTTAGAATAAGGACTTAAAATAAAAAAGAAATGTAATTAACAAATATTAACATAATTGTACAAACATTAATACATTAGAGAACCCAACCTTATGGGATGTCAAAATAATCTTTAAAAGGAAATTCAAACAGTAGTGATAATATTTAATATATAGGAAGGAAGACAGCAGAATAAAAGCAATCAGAAGATATACAGTAATTTTGAATAAAAATTCAAAATTGATAACAATGGTTATAAAGTCATGATCAACCAATCAGAATTTATTCGTAACCATGACAACAGACCGTTGGTTACGATTTTTCCGTTAAATCATAGTATTCAATAAGTGACGCTCTTCCAGAATAGATGTCAGGCCGTGAATGACCTAAATTTTAATCTAAAATGTATAAAAAGTAATCAAAATTCAAAAAGATGAACAAGTAAGAAGCAGACGAGGAACGAGAACATTTAACTGATGCCAAGGACCAATTAAAATAAAATTTAAATGAATAAATTGCTACAACTAACATGAAAAAGATGCCAAAAGCCCCAGATAATTGAAAATTGACTACGATTGAAGCCCTATTCCATTTCACCTGAACGACTGTTTACATCAAGTCTACTGATTTGATAAGTATCATTAAATTACCCAAATTTCAGAAATAAACTCACTTTAAATATTTCTCACAGTAATCTGAACTCTCACTATAAACTGAACTATATTTCTTTCAAAGATTAAGTAAAACCATACAACACTGAAAATTTATTAACTAAGAAAATAACCTGTTGTTAAATTGCGAACTTTTTAAACACACTTTACTACACTGCAGGAACAAATTATAGCTACCGGTACACATTATATTATTTAAGTACAAATAATGTAAGGTAGTGTACTTTTTATTGTAATCATTATTAATATTTTTCTTGTAATCACAAGAGCCCTAGACTTTGAACGAGAATAACTGTAAACAAACAACACAGTCGCCATCTTTGACTGTATGATCCGTTCAAAGTCGACTCGCCAAACCCTAGAGATATTAGACTCATATTAATTGTCGGTGCAAATTTGTTGAATAACCAAATATAATTTTAATGTAAAACTGAATAATTACCAATCACAAATTAAAGAAACTAGTACAGAGTGTGACCATTGTTTTTATTTCATAGGGAAGTGTATTGTATAGTAGAGAGAACGAGAATGACGGCAAGCGCTCACGTCGCAAATCCGGCGAACTAACTGCTCGATTAAGAAGGTCGAACGAAGGCGGGAGTAAAATTTGAATGCTCCAGGCCGTCATAGCTAAGAACACCTTTTATCACACTATTTATTAATTTAATTGTTTTAAATAAACAATTTGGCGCCACCCGAGATTCATAAACCCCTATTGAACAACAGGTAAGGTTTCCACTCGCGTTGTACTGGTAATTGAAGGATCGCTACGGAAATCGTTAGCGCAAAACATAGAAGTAACGACACCAGTGTGAGGCGAACACACCAACATATATACTTTTTTACAGAGACGACCGAGGCTTGTCGTTACAGATTGGCTTCCATCGCGGGGCTTAATCAAGACGGACGTCCCACATTCCTTGTCGTTACAGATTGGCGACCAACTGGTGAGGCTAGAAAAGAAGACTAGCGGCGATTACGGAAAAATATGCAACATTCCATGGTTACAAGGTACAAAGCTAAGCAGGGAACTGAAGATAACAAGGGAGAAGAAATGGAAATGATGGAAGAAATAATCGAGGAAACGATCGAAGAGGATACCCAAGGGGACCAACCGGAAAACCCAACCCAACCAGAACCGGAAGTGGAAGGAATAGTCGGGGACCAACCAAGTAAACCCATTCAGAAAGAGGACCTGAGCCTGCAAGACATAATGCATTTCATAGCAGAAACCTCAAAGAAAACAAAGGAGGAAATTAATGGAAAAATAGACAAAAATAATGAAAAAATAGACAAAATGAAGGGAGAAATAAACGAAAATTTCGATGAAAAAATAGACAAAATGGAGAAAAAACTTAATGAAAATTCGAGGAGACAGAATGAGATTTTAAGAGAAGATATTGAGACATTGAACGAGAAAATCTAAGGCAATAACGAAACATTAAAGCAACAGATCAACGAGAAAATGGAGGAACACAGTAATACCTTAAGGAAGAACCAAGAATCACTGCAACAGCAATTGACGGAGGACATCCAAAAAAGTAATGAAGAACTGAAGGGAGAATTAAGATACATACTAATAGGGCATCGTGAAGAAATCAAGCAGACAAAAACGGGGATGATTAAGAAATGGGAAGAAACAAATTACCAAGCAGATCAACCTAATAAAACATTAAATTGTGATTTCAAACACTAGACAGCACTTCTGAAGGTATCAATGAAAAAATTGATAATAAAGAAGACAAAAGTGTATTGTTTTCTGAAAATAAAAATAACAAAAACAAAGAGAAAATCAAACACATAGAAACCAACCGTAGAGGAGTAAAGAAGAATCGAATAATTAAGAAAACAAAGGATATAGGAAAAATGTATAAAAAGAAACTACTAAAAACAAGAGAAGAAGTGGAGATGATGAAGCATGGACTAATTGATGCGTTCAATTTACCAATAACCGATCAAAGCAAATTAATAATATAATAATAAAATATAAAGATTGTAGGAGGACCTTAAAAGAAATTATAGAGGGATTTCACAACAAACCAGTGGATAAAAACTTCAACAAATCGATAAGAAAATGGAAAATACCCAAAATTGAAAAGACTCACAACAAAATAGTGTGTCACAAATTAAGAAGGTCTCGAAAACACTTGAGTACACCAGAACTGGAAATGCAGGATAAACAATCAATGATAACATTAATGAGGGAGGTACAATTAACTTCTTTGATTAATAAACAACATAATAAAATGATGGATGTAGGCATGGATACAAATGAACATATGATATTAGAAGAACTGTGGTACAAGATAGAAGAAACCTATTTCACACGGACAGAAATAGTTATACACGCCAAGGTTATCCGAACCACAAGTGCAGAGGAAATGATGGACCATGGGTAAACTCACTGAAGATACACACAGAGAAAAGGGACTGATTTTCAGGGTAATGACCAAGCAAACCAATGGAAAGGAAGGAGCATTAAATTAATTAAACCAATTAAGAATAACCAAAACAAAAAACATAAATAATATTTAAAAAAACAAAAAAAAACTTAAAAATAATTGACAAGAAATGACTAAACGATCAAGACAGAGTGAATGAGAAGAGCTATCAAACCATATTCAATAAAAAGTAATTGTCCAGAATAAATGTAGAAAACCAAACATTTGAAGGAGAAAAGGAGAAGGTCGCCAAAGTGTATTACATATTAAAGGATAGGAAGGACCTGGAAGAAATCGTAAGTAAAATAGTGCTACAGCAGAAGCAAGGTACAAAAATATTAAACATATGAAGGAGACTGTTGGAATCTGAGGAAATTATAAATAACTTTTATTGCCTACACAAAGATATACTATTCATTAGAACAAAAAAGAATCAAGGAACATGGAAACTAGTAGTTCCAAATTCTCTAGAAAATAAAATAATTAAAGACTACCATGTCAGATACGGACACATGGGAACATTAAAAATGGTAAAAGCGTTAGAAGAAGAACTATTCATCAAAAGTATAACTAGAAAGGTAAATAAAAACATTAAAACCTGCACAATTTGTCAGATGGTCAAAACAAATAACGAGAGAAAAGATGGAATGATGATACCCATCACTTCAAACGCCAAACTGGAAAAAGTGTTTCTCGTCTCGACATATGTGGACCATTCCCACGTAGCGGAGGGAAACATAGATTCTAGTTCATAGTGATTCTATTGGACCATTACACCAAGTCAGGGTGAGCGTCGACGGGTCCTGTTCTAAATTTCAATCCGTCCCGCCGGCGTACAGCAGGCTTTCATCCTTGGCTCCGCTATGTACATACATCGTGTAAACGAAGACCTGTAGGATTATCCCCAAGAAGCGTTCTCCCTCTTCGCAGACGACGCTATGCATCATTGAAGCTCACTGTTCCTACAATTTGAGAGCACAAAGCCACAGAGGCAGTTGGATTTACTTCTGGATTGTCTAAGGAAGTGGAAGGTGACGATCAACACGTAGAAATAGACAAAAATTAGTATTCACTCAAGGACAATGAACCTGAGGGCAAAAAAAAAACGAAAAAATGTACGATTATTTAGTGATTAAAAGCGTTATTTTAAGCATAAAACGGCTAAAAATAGGCCTCGAACCTCAAATAAGGTACTATTCTCTTCGTCTCATCGTCCTCTACAAGATTCAATGGTTAAAAATTAGTATTGAATCACGAACAACGAACCTGAGGGCAAAAAACGAAAAAATGTACGATTATTTAGTGATAATAAGTACAACTATTACATTAACGACTCGGAACACAAAGTTTTTTATAAGTAAAAACATAAAGTTTTACCTTACAACCTGAACCGGTTTTCACCTTTAAAAGGCTTCTTCAGAGGTTGCCGCTGGTAGCGCTGTCCGTCCTGTTGTGGGCGACGGAATCGAATTTCGAAAGATCGATGTTGTGTGTGTGGGGTGAGATATGTTCGAATAATGCGTGCGATTTGAATTGTGTCTGTTCGTTTAGGATGTCGTTTTTATTTGTTTTCGTGTGTTTGTATATTTCTAATTGTTCTAGAGTGTCTAGTTTTCGGCCTTTTGTGTGTACGTGTAGAATATTCATGTTATTGTCAATGTTTTTGTATGTGTGGTTTGCTTCAATGAGGTGGTTTGCAAAGGTGGATTCTGTAGCGGAGTGGAGTGCCTTTGTGTGTTCAATGTATCTCTGTTTGAAGCTACGTCCTGTCTGGCCTATGTAGAATTTGTTGCAATTTAGTTTGTAAACACCGGGTAGATCGAATTTGTTTTGTGTGTGTGTTTTGATAGTGTGTGTTCTGTTTTGTTAGTAGTTTTGTAAGCAATTCTGTATCCTGCTTTTTTGAATTTGTGCGCTATTTTTTCAGTTTGTTTGTTGATGTATGTTAGTGTTATGAATTTGTTGTTTGTTTTGTGTTTTGTGTAGGAGTTTACTGACTATTGTTCTGTCATATCCGTTAGATACTGCTAGATATTTTATCGTGTTTAGTTCGTCTTTGTAGTCTTTTTCATCTAGGGGGATGTTGTTAAGTCTGTGTATCATGGTTCTGAAGGCAGCTCGTTTGTGTTGTATTGGGTGATTGGAGGAGTTGTGTATTAGTGTGTCAGTTGTAGTCGGTTTTCTGTATATACTGAATTGTGCCTGTGTTCAAGTTTTGTGATGGAGAGGTCTAAGAAGTTTATGCTATTGTTGCGTTCGTATTTGGCAGTAAAGGTAATGTTTTATGTATTTTGTTTATGTGCGTTAGTAACTGTTCACATTGTCTTTTGTTTCCCCTGTATAGTATTAGAATGTCATCAACGTATCTGTGCCAATATAGTATTTTATGTGAGTGTCTGTCATTGTTTGTGAGTATTTTTGTTTTTTCTAAGCGTTGGAGGAAGACTTCTGCTAGAATGCTGGTTATGGGGGAGCCCATGGGTAGAACATCATTCTGTGTGTAATATTTATTGTTATAAGTAAAGTAGTTTTGTTTTGTGATAATGTTCAGAGTTTCTGTTATTTCGTTGATAAGTTCGTCTGGTGTGTTGTTCTGTTTGAGTTTGTTTTGTAGGATGGTGATTGTTTCAGAGATGGGGATGTTTGTGTACAGGTTTTTTAACCGACTTCGAAAAAGGAGGAGGTTCTCAATTCGACCTGTATATTTTTTTTCCTATGTTTGTTCGCCCATTACTCCGAAACTACTGGACCAATTTGAATGAACATTTTTTTTAATAAAAGAGGACGATTCCATGGTGGTCCCATTCCAATTTTGTAAGGATTGGTCCAGTATCTGACCAGTAATTTAGTTTTTTCTAGATATTTTTCCGTACTTTTCGGCCGCTGCCGACTCTGATACCTGTACTGAATTGCATATACGGTATACAAACTCGGACATGGCTGAACGTTATAGGCTATAATGTTCATGGACATGGCTGAACGTTATATAATGTTCATGGACATGGCTAATATATAATATATAATTTTATTTTTATATTAAAAAAAAAAATAACCCAGAACTCACCACGTGGAGGTGGCTGCACTTCGAGTTCCACCTGGCTTCTACCCAACCGCCCTGCCAAATGTAGGAACACGATATGACAAGTATGAAATTAAATCTCATCTCTACGTGGCAGACTTCTCAATCTTTGCATTTCTTTAAGCGCTTTTGCATCGTGGGGATTTTTTAATAATTTATTGGTGTCTAGATCAGCTATCGCTATGCCATCCAAAGTTTTCACTCTACTGAGGGCTACGTAAGCTTGGCCTTTGGCAAATAATTTTTTGCCAAGGTCAATAACAGCCTTATTCAGTGTGACGCCTTGCAATTTATGGACTGTCACCGCCCAACTTAGGATTGTGGGAAGCATTCTGCGCTCAACGTCTCCATATCCTTTTGTTGCTTGGTATGTTGTAGTGACGGGAGCGACTGCAACTAAGCCGTTAGCATCTTTTGTCCGAGCTCCTATTGTGTCTTCATCAAACTTTATCGACACCGCTTCTGGTAATTCTCCAGCTTCTAATTGGTATTTTCGCAGTGCTGGCCATTTAAACTGCTCGACTACTCCCATTGCACCATTAACCAGTCCATCTGAAATTGAAATATTGCGTCTGAGCATCACACGTGACCCGTTGGCTAGCTTTATCGTATGCAGGAGTCCTCCGCAGTTATTCACGTCCGCTGGAATTACGTTGCTCGGCGGTTTTCTTCCGTACGTCGCAGGCT
This sequence comes from Magicicada septendecula, assembly GCA_034769895.1. NCBI lineage: Eukaryota > Metazoa > Arthropoda > Insecta > Hemiptera > Cicadidae > Magicicada > Magicicada septendecula. Next base: position 736,393,721 of record CM068367.1, read on the forward strand.
CACGAGATTCATCGACTGCATTCATGACATAAATATGAGAAGATTCGGCAATGATGTTGGTCATTTTCAAGTTGTATCCATCGACCAATTTGATCGTTGGATAAATTCTAACCGCCGCACCATCTGCGAAATCTCCTGTTAATGCGACTCTTCTCCTCTCGCACAACAATTCTAATTGGGCGGTGGTTAGTTCCCCGAATCGCAGGTTGTTCAACAAATCTATGAACTCAACATCGTTCTGCTGTCTCATATTAATGGTTAATTCGCAGAAAGAGACTGACGCCATAGATGTATTTCTGCTCCACACCGTGATTGTTGTTCAAAACACCAGTGATCTTTTACTGGAGGAAGCTGCATAATATCACCAAACAGCAATATATTCACCCCACCAAATAACTTGTCATTGTTTTTAAATTCTTGCAGTCTCAGGTGTATCATACGTAGATTCTCATAAGAAACCATGGATATCTCATTTATTATCAGCCATTTAATGTAATGCCATTTCCTTCTCTCTTGTTCGAGTCGTTGGCCTGTCATCTTTCGGTACGTCATGGTCTTACCCTTTTCAATTGGTAGAGAAAAAACTGAGTGTAAGGTTTTGCCAAATATCTGGCGAGCAGCGACACCAGTCAAAGCAGCTACTTCGAAAACTGTGGTTTTACTAACACGTCTACTGTAGGTCCATAACAACGTTTGACGTGTTCATCCAACAGTTTCAAAGTAAACGATTTGCCACTGCCCGCACCACCCGTTATGAATTGCAACATTTGAATATCATCGCCTCTTATATCTTTTTCGATAGCTGCAGTAACTTCACTGAAAAGCTCTTTTTGTTGCACATTTAGACTTCTGACACCATCTACATATACACCATCAGGTATTCCTGCAATTTCATCTTCTGCTAAACAGAAATCATCTGGGTCATATATTATTTGTTCATCCGCATGGATCACAGGTTCATCATTGTTCAATCCATTCACAGCTTCACGTACAACGTTAAAGGCTACGGCTTGGGCCAAAGCCTGCTGAATAACCTGTTCTACGTGAGCAAACTCTTCTGTAGTTAAATTTCCAAATAACGGTCTCAGCTCATGTTGTCGTCTAAGGAAACAGGCTTCTGCAGACTCGTTGTCCAGTAGAAGTTCGTTTTCATTTCGAAACGGTATATGACACACGATTAAACTGTAGTAATAACCCTCTCTATCACTGTTCAACGTATAATATCGAGTGCGCAGCACGGCTGGCTTGTTTCTTATTCGCATGCGTGGACGATTCCTTAAAAATATATACCTTGAACTTTCTTCCTCGATGTTTTCATTCAGTTCAACATCTCCATCATCTTCTGCCCAAACCTTACTCGACATCGGTTCGTTTCTGACAGCAAATTCAGCCAAGCTTAAATCGTCGAGTTCATCTGGTCTCTCAATGTAGCGATCGAAAATGTTATTGAACGTTGAAGCTTCATCACCTTCTAATCGTAGAATTCGAAATCTTTGATCAGGCTTGCAGCTATTTATAAAAACAGCCTTGCGTGAAGACATTTTGAGTGGAAGGTGACACAATCTATAAGCGCATTCGGGGGCACTGACTAACCGCAAAGAAAGAATTGGCATTGATACAGAAAATAATTGATTCCATACATTTCCGCCTCGTCTTTTAGCCTTTTGTATGGCTTCTTTAACGACATCGCCAGTGTCATTCGGCTCGCACTTGCTGGCATACTTCGCCACGTAATATGCAAAGGCGGCGATAGAACCGCATGGTTGTACATCCATATTTCCTTCCCAGAGAGTTAGAAGATCCGGATTATAATTATTTACAAGAACTTCGTCTGCAGTTCTTAGCAGGATGCAAAAACGTCCGTTATTCGCAAGGGTTTCGTCTGGACCTAGACACACTGTTTGATCACTGACTGGTCTGGGAAATCCGAATCGACAGGTACAGTTGTTGCGGTCTTTGTAACAAGTAGCAATGTGTTTGTGCATTTGTACACTTTCCACTATATGTCGTAATACTGCATCGTCAGAATCCAATGAGCAAGACACAACTTTGTCAATCACATCCATGCCCTGCCTTGTAGCAAAATCGGGAACGTTTTCACACCAGACCAACATGTGCAAATGAGGAATTCCTCTGTTTTGAAACTCTATCCTGTACCAGAAATCTTTTATAGCGCCACCCAAGCAGTCCGGGTTATTTTTTAAATATCGGATTAGTGCATTGACTCGTACCATAAATTGCCGTGCGACAATTACTGGGTAACATTGAACCAAGGACAGTCTTTCGGAGAATGTCAAGTTTTTAGCTTCACTCGGATTACGACCAGCAGCAATGAGTAACGCTTCCAGCATATCCAACCAGTTCAAGTCATTGCAGGAGAAGGTTAGAAACCATGTAGGAGCTCCCAGGCTCCTGACCATTGCAATTAATTCCGAACAAACTCGTCTCCAGTATGATGCGGATCCTCTTATATTTCGCATAATGAGATGCATGTTCATCTATCGCATCTATCAAACCCTGCGGTGTGTGATCTCCTTGTCGCATTCTACATGAGACGGACACACTAGCTTTAGCACGAAAGTATTCGACAATAGATAAAGCAAAGAAAAGGTAGTCTGTCCGTTGAAATCGTCTGTCACTGCCCATGACGCGTGCTTGAAAATAATCCAAGGGGGTTATGGGAATTTCTCGCTGCTCTCCGAACCAATTTTTACCATCAGGAAAAATAAAATACCAAGCCAACTCTTCCATGCGTCATTCTCTTTCAATATTTAGAGGCGGTGCTGTTTTTCTTCGTACATCGACTAATCTTACTTGACCATCGTTCAAATTATTATTATCAATAGTAATAACACTTTCAACATCAGGTAACATCGATAACACTTTCTATCGAGTGAAGCATGTTGGTGGTAAAAACAGCTTAAATTTCTGTGTTTTCACCAATAGATTCTGCTGCTCTAACATCTATTTCATTGATATACTTTTCGATTAAGGGAGGATTTCCATCTTCCGTCAGCCGAGGTTCAGATGAAGTTTCATCTTCACGTGGTTGAATATCTATATTTTCTGGTATTATCTCTAACGGAGTCAAAAAGTATATATTCAAAGTAAGTAAATTACCAGTTTTAGTGTACAAGTTTCGATGTAAAATTTGGTGTAAATCGTCAATATTTTTGAAACGCATGCAGCAAGAGACACCTCTCGTTGGTGCTTTATACCCTTTGGGTCCTCTCGAATGCGAATCAAATAACCAGAAATAAGTAACATCAGCCTGGTTATTACGATATAGAGCAACGGATGTCAAGTTAGCTGTAAATATTCCACCTGTGTATTCAGAGAAAAACGTGGTTAGAGCATTTTTCAAGTTTGGAAATCCGCAGCATCAGTATCATCATTAATGAGATGGCCATCTAAAGCAAGTTCATCACAAACATGGATGTCAACATTACGATTGTTATATGTCGTATGAGATTGGAGCTCTGTCACCCGCAAATATTCGGTATTCGCTTCCGCTGGATCAGGAGCGACCCGGTTCGCTATACATTCTCGGTATAACCTATCTCCCATAACGAGTAAATAGTCGATATCACTTGCACACCACTTATTCGGATCGAGTAGACAAAATTCAATGCAAGCAATCGCTGCTATTGCTGTACATTGATTTCCACGAGAACTGATATCAAATCTGTCGTTGCCTTGATGGAATACACCACGCAAAATTGACACGTTCTCCGACAAAATTACGTATCTACTCATCGTATCAGGTTCTACTCCTTGAACATCTTCATCTGGATTCCTAATTATAGGATCACCAACAATTTGTGCTAGTTGAGCAACGTCAATATTATCGGGGAAGAATGGAACCACATCATGATACAAAGGATTATTCTTCATTAGCCACTGCAAGGCTACTTTTAATTTGTGAATGTCGACTGTCAGTTGTCTTATGCGCTGAAGATTTCCAGACTTTCCGCCACTATAACAATTCCAGCTTGGCTCAATTGTAGCGGAAGTTGCTTAGCCAATTCAACAACATCTTGCGCAAATAGAATAACTTGCCCTTTGCACCAATCTTGACTGAATCGATTGTGAACTTTAATGATTTTGAGATGAGGCACAATTCTGCTCAGGAGTCTCTGCTCAATGTCTAATATATTGGCCAATTCTTCAGGCCAGGTGATTTTCCATTTTATTCCAGAAGGCTTGAGGTGGAATTTTTCGTTTTTTAAGATTAGTTGCACAGCGAGAGCAGGCCACAACACTCCTCAATTCAACTAGATCTGAATGTATCATTGATGACAATCAGTAATCACTACAACAAACCAAGCAACAAAAGGATATGGAGACGTTGAGCGCAGAATGCTTCCCACAATCCTAAGTTGGGCGGTGACAGTCCATAAATTGCAAGGCGTCACACTGAATAAGGCTGTTATTGACCTTGGCAAAAAATTATTTGCCAAAGGCCAAGCTTACGTAGCCCTCAGTAGAGTGAAAACTTTGGATGGCATAGCGATAGCTGATCTAGACACCAATAAATTATTAAAAAATCCCCACGATGCAAAAGCGCTTAAAGAAATGCAAAGATTGAGAAGTCTGCCACGTAGAGATGAGATTTAATTTCATACTTGTCATATCGTGTTCCTACATTTGGCAGGGCGGTTGGGTAGAAGCCAGGTGGAACTCGAAGTGCAGCCACCTCCACGTGGTGAGTTCTGGGTTATTTTTTTTTTTAATATAAAAATAAAATTATATATTATATATTAGCCATGTCCATGAACATTATATAACGTTCAGCCATGTCCATGAACATTATAGCCTATAACGTTCAGCCATGTCCGAGTTTGTATACCGTATATGCAATTCAGTACAGGTATCAGAGTCGGCAGCGGCCGAAAAGTACGGAAAAATATCTAGAAAAAACTAAATTACTGGTCAGATACTGGACCAATCCTTACAAAATTGGAATGGGACCACCATGGAATCGTCCTCTTTTATTAAAAAAAATGTTCATTCAAATTGGTCCAGTAGTTTCGGAGTAATGGGCGAACAAACATAGGAAAAAAAATATACAGGTCGAATTGAGAACCTCCTCCTTTTTCGAAGTCGGTTAAAAAACCTGTACACAAACATCCCCATCTCTGAAACAATCACCATCCTACAAAACAAACTCAAACAGAACAACACACCAGACGAACTTATCAACGAAATAACAGAAACTCTGAACATTATCACAAAACAAAACTACTTTACTTATAACAATAAATATTACACACAGAATGATGTTCTACCCATGGGCTCCCCCATAACCAGCATTCTAGCAGAAGTCTTCCTCCAACGCTTAGAAAAAACAAAAATACTCACAAACAATGACAGACACTCACATAAAATACTATATTGGCACAGATACGTTGATGACATTCTAATACTATACAGGGGAAACAAAAGACAATGTGAACAGTTACTAACGCACATAAACAAAATACATAAAACATTACCTTTACTGCCAAATACGAACGCAACAATAGCATAAACTTCTTAGACCTCTCCATCACAAAACTTGAACACAGGCACAATTCAGTATATACAGAAAACCGACTACAACTGACACACTAATACACAACTCCTCCAATCACCCAATACAACACAAACGAGCTGCCTTCAGAACCATGATACACAGACTTAACAACATCCCCCTAGATGAAAAAGACTACAAAGACGAACTAAACACGATAAAATATCTAGCAGTATCTAACGGATATGACAGAACAATAGTCAGTAAACTCCTACACAAAACACAAAACAAACAACAAATTCATAACACTAACATACATCAACAAACAAACTGAAAAAATAGCGCACAAATTCAAAAAAGCAGGATACAGAATTGCTTACAAAACTACTAACAAAACAGAACACACACTATCAAAACACACACACAAAACAAATTCGATCTACCCGGTGTTTACAAACTAAATTGCAACAAATTCTACATAGGCCAGACAGGACGTAGCTTCAAACAGAGATACATTGAACACACAAAGGCACTCCACTCCACTACAGAATCCACCTTTGCAAACCACCTCATTGAAGCAAACCACACATACAAAAACATTGACAATAACATGAATATTCTACACGTACACACAAAAGGCCGAAAACTAGACACTCTAGAACAATTAGAAATATACAAACACACGAAAACAAATAAAAACGACATCCTAAACGAACAGACACAATTCAAATCGCACGCATTATTCGAACATATCTCACCCCACACACACAACATCGATCTTTCGAAATTCGATTCCGTCGCCCACAACAGGACGGACAGCGCTACCAGCGGCAACCTCTGCAGAAGCCTTTTAAGGTGAAAACCGGTTCAGGTTGTAAGGTAAAACTTTATGTTTTTACTTATAAAAAACTTTCTGTTCCGAGTCGTTAATGTAATAGTTGTACTTATTATCACTAAATAATCGTACATTTGATAATTTCTATCTTCTTGTTGCTGTCTTCGATGCTGTCGTCAATCTTCTTACTCAATTCCTGGGTATCTTCCTTCAAAGAAGCTATGATTTTATTTGTCTCTTCCGTCTTCTTGTTTAATTCCCCTTTGAAATCTTCCCTTAACAAGTCAATATTTTTCTTCAATAACTCATTATTTTTCTGGCTGTCATCCATCTTATTGTTTAACGCTTCCATATTTTTGGTTAAGGACTCGTTATTTTTATTTAATTTCTCATTAAAATCTTCCTTTAATAATTCAATATTCTTGTGGCCGTCTTCCTTCAATTCTTCTTTTAATGATTCAATATTCTTCTGACTGTCGTCCATCTTCTTGTTCATCGATTCCATATTTTTATTTAATGACTCGATTGATTTGTTGGTATTTTCCTCCATCCTCTTACTTAAGGTTTCCATTGTTTTATTATTACCTTCAATAATCATTCGCATCATTTCCTGGTAATTCACGTCCCCTGTTTGTATGGGTCTTTCGAGTCGTTCCTCTGGTTTTACAGGTCGGCTGGGTTCCGTAGGGGGTAATATTTCTTCTAGGTTTTCGACTGGCGTCGCCTCCTTATCATCCATGTTTATTTCTTTATCTACTTCCGCCGCACGTTTCTTAGAGGTTGCTCTCCGTTGCATTTTTGGTTCTGTGTATTGCAGCTGCCTCGAAAATTAGGTTGATGATTATTTTTTATAAATTAGGTTGAATATTTTTCACTTAATTTCGCTCGAACGTTGTTCGCCAATTTATTAATGAACGGAAATCCTGTGTTTAAAATATTTTATTATTGTTAATTTCAGGGTTGTTTTTGTTTAATATGGGGTCTTGCAATCTGTTGATTATTATTATTCAAGCTCGTATTTTATTATTATATGGTTGTTTAGTGACTTATTCCACTCAATTCAACCTATTGTTGAATCCAGTAATGAATAAGTCGGTTACTTACACACTTTTTCGACGTTTTAATTGTCAGTTTAATTGGTTTAATTAAATGTATTTTATTCACTGCTTAGAATTGTTCCAATCGAAGTTCCGTTGACTCTCCGTTGATCAGCGGTGGTGAGAAGATCAGTAATGTCCGGCCTATACACTAACATAAACATACACAAACATGATATTTATGATAACTTATACTTTGTAATAATATATATAGGTCAGTACGGTTGTAAAAAATCACTCAATTTGAATGATTCGCACTGTAAGTATGGTACCAACCGTCTCGTTCTTCTCACTAAGCTGTATTTACTGATTACAATAAAAGTCAACTCTTTCAAAGGTAAAAATAACAATGGTGATTTATTCAATTCTAAAACAATGAAATTTAGTACAATAGTATGGCTTGCTCTTCTTTCTGGTTAACAATTAATATTTAAATTCGAACATGGACTCTAAAACATTTAAAAAGCTCAAGTTGGCATGACTGCCTTTGGTTAGTCACAAAATGTGTTGACAAACAAATAGGTTATGTAGTGTTATTAAACTTGTAATGTTATTAATAATTGTGGTAGTGGTAGTAGTAGGTTCTTTGAGTCTGCAAAATACACATATTTGATAAAATTGCTACGGCTGTAACAAGCATATAAGATATGAATTCATGGATTATTAATTAAAAATATAAAATATAAACGACTGTTCATGGTTAGACATAGGCTTTAAATATAGTTTAGTGCAACCTTGTTTGGTTAAAAGTTATTAATTCTCTGTTAATAAATGATAATAATCATTATAATTCAGTATCAAGGATTATGATCATCTCCAAAACTGGATGTGCGTATTTCAGGTAATGGTAATTCATTGATTATATTTATATCACTCTCTGGTGTAACTCTTATTTAATTTTAGAAACAAAATATTCAACACTCTTATCTGGCTAATAGAATTAGGGCACATACTCCCTTCATTGATGATACAATGTCTTTACTTATTCTAAACATTCATGTTATACAAATCGTTAAAATTGTCGTTAATTATATCGTTCAACTTTGACATTGCTTATTTGTATTTTGAGATCCCTTCCTTTAGGAATAGGATATTTAATTGCTTATCGTATGTTAATTCAAGTCGCTATTAGCGTTCAGTTATATTTCTTCTCATACAATCATAATATAATAGCTGTGGGTATTTGATTCTTGCGTAACTGGTCGTTCGTAGTGTTTACACTTTTTTCTTTTTAAACTTTTTTAATTAATTAAATTTCTTTTTATTAATTAATTAATTAAATTTTATCACGGCACTGCACTCACTCCTATGCGCATGTACTCCGAATTAGCTTCACTTAAAAATATACTGCACTATTTCTTCAGTGGACATAACCTACATTCCCGGTTTGAGGTTAACGTGTGTTTACATCTGGTTGCTGTCAAAAGCACGTTTTTCTGGAGATACGACGAGCATGCAGTTCGCTACGTGGGTGGTGAAAGACTGGCTTCGCTTCCTTTGTCGGAATGATGAATCTCGGATTTTTTATAGGCTCTGATTGGTCAATTTATTTTAATTCGTCTATCTCCGGTGGGCTTCGTCAAAACAGACGCCTTCAAGCGCGTCATTTTTTGGGAACAAGATTAAAAATCTCTGGTCAACATACCCACGCGGAAGGGCACAGCATTATACAATTATTTTTATAAGTCCAATATCTTCCTTATAATTGTACCGATGACATTGTGATTACCCTCATTGTTTATGATTTTTTATGACGATTAATTTGAATCCCCTCATCTATATTTCGGATTCGGGGTTGCTGAATTCGCACTTGGTATTTATACTTAGTGTCCATTAAGCCATTAATTATTAATAATATATTGTTTTTATTCCATTTTCCATGGTAATAACTTGTTCTTAATCTACTGTACAATTTTTACTTAAAACTATGCCTTAATACTAACACTATGTCCGGTTTCATAGATTCGACCTTAAGTTTATGATTATACATTTTTGTTTTTCTTATATTCTATTAATAACAACATTTAATTAAGTTCTAACATGGTATATTTATACATTGATGGGTTAAGTCACTACTGGCAGTGTTCTTTTTCCCTACATTATTAATTTAGTGCCTTAATTATAGTTTATTAATTAGGCTTGTCATACTTTTATGGAGTTACCTTGCTGTATGTTTGGTACTCTTCATATACTATTCGGATTACTCTCCAAATGATAGTTAGAATAGTCACAATGGTATTGTTATTATTGTGATGCAGTTCATTCTGCATTTGATTCTGTTATCATCTTGGTTTAGTAGCTGTCAACTTTACTTGCAGCTAGTTGTTACAATAGTTTTGTTGTAATTACATTTATATGGGTTATTTAGATAGTTATTTTGGTTGCATTTCTTCATCTGAACAGTATTCTGTCTTACTTCAGGTCGTTATTTGAGTTACTATCTTTGTATAATGCGTTTACAACATAATTTTGGTTGCATAATGTATCTTTACTATTGCAAGCATATTGTCATATTTGGATTACATAAATATAGCTTTTATATTCAGTCATTCTATTATCTACTCTGTACAAAACATTCCTTATATTATCTAGTTACTTCCTAGCTCAATACATATTGGTTTAGTATTGTTTTGATTTTGTTTTCATTAGGTTTTATTGAAAACTGGATGCCCAGATTAGGTTATGTTATATGTTCAGTAAGCAGTAATGTGTTGCTGCTGGCTGTGTGTTTCTACATTAATCTTGTTGACTGGTTTTCATTCAATGTTTGTACACTGGTTCTTGGTCATTATTATTGCACCTTTAGTTTACTCTTGAATTGTCTTAATTATTGTTAATTAGTGGGTTTGTACTAACATCACTCCCACTGTACAATTGGTCATTCATTATTTTGGAACCTAGCCTTCTGTTTACTTTATAACTACACATCATTTAGCTACAATAAACTTATCTTATTCTTATTCAGTTTACTCGTGACTCTTTATTTACAATACTTAGTCCTTATTGATAATAATGTGTTTTGCATAGACAAGGAATGTATTCATTAAATGAGTTGTGTTCAGTGTTGACTTTACCATACAGCCTAGGGATTTATATAATGTAATTAATTAACATTTCTTCTTTCTTCTTAATACAATTATTCTTTTAAAGGTTTATGTTAGTTTGTTATAATTCAATTTCCTTCCCTTGTTCTTGTGTTTGGTCTGGATATCTTCCTTCCTCCTTCTTCACTGATCTCTTTCTCACTCTTATTCATTTTATACATGATGTGGTTTTCATTTGTCTTCTTCACATTGTTTCTTCCTTCTTCATTCTTGAAGTTGTTATTGTTGTGTTCTTCTCCCTGATTCTTCTTTCTTCTTTTGTTCTCATGATCTTCTCACTGATTCTTCATTCTTCTTTTGTTTTCTTTTGTCCTTCTCCCTGATTCTTCATTCTTCTTTCTTTGTCTTTTGTCCTTCTCACTGATCTATTGGGTAAGGTATGTCAGTCGTCTCGTCTTCATTCTTCTTTTTTGGTGCATTTACTAGTGATTTATTTTCAATGATGCTTCACTTATTTAAACTTATGGTACTTTCTTCTTCTGTATCCATGGTGGTATTCTAGACCTGTTAATGTATTTTTACTAGTGGTGGCTTTTAAATTAATTTTCGGTACGTTGGTGGATGTGGTGTTATATGTACCGTTACATATTGCCTCCTTATCAGAATTGATTATTTCTGATATCTTTGTTTTATGATTGAAGAAACTATCAATTTTTTTTTTCATTTCACTCTTAAGTCACACATGAGGTTTTCATATTTTGTATTTACTCTTACACTTGTCTTCAGCTCATTATATTTTCTACATCTCCTCCTTCTTCATAATTCTGGAATCTTGTTTAATTATATTCTTGGCTGTTGTGTTTTTCCCTTAAATATTTAATTTCCCTAACATTTTTTCCCTAACTTAGTAGCTGAAATCGATTCGGGTGGGCTCTATTGGCTTACCTAACTCCGTCGTTCATAACTACACTCTTTCTGAGATCAGGGGAACATCATCCCTGCCCAGTTACATGATTGCTGGAACTTTTCTACAGTCAATTCATTAAATATTAATACTCATAAGCAGTCTCTTTCGAGTAATAATAATAAACACTCTTGGGGTTATTCACTCTTTTGCCTTTTATATTTTATTATACACTCTCTTCTGTATTCCTTCTTTTCTTCTGCAGATCTTCATTAGTTAATGTTGTTGACAAATAGCATGTGTAAATATTCTTCATTTTTTTCTTCTCTTCATATTGTGACAAAATTGTTCTTCATATTGATTGGTTCTTTCTTCTTCTTCTTCTCGGTCAATTCTCCTTCTCACTATCTCCTCTACATAATATTCTCATTAATGGTCTTCTTCTCTCTTCTAGCAAATGTCATATTTTTTAACATTTTATTTTGGATAGTACAAAATTTTTCTCAAAGTGATAGTAAACATTGTTTAAAATATCTTAAGTGCGTTCACTAGTTGCTTGTTTTGGTTATGGTTTGTTTATTAGATAATAGTTTTTTCTTTTTCTCGTGTCACATACAATATTCATTTAATAAACATTTTTCTCTTTCTTCTTTCCTTTATAACAGCCATCTCTCAGATTACTCACTTTGGTGTTTTTCCCCTCTACTCCTTCAAGTGTTGGATTTTTAACACTTATTCTGGATTATTATATTTTTTCTTGGGACATACAATATTTGATAATTAAAATTCTTCTTATATACAATATTCATTTAATAAACATTTTTCTCTTTCTTCTTTCCTTTATAATAGCCATCTCTCAGATTACTCACTTTGGTGTTTTTCCCCTCTACTTCTTCAAATGTTGAATTTTTTAACACTTATTCTGGATGGTTATATTTTTTCAATGAAGCTTGATTATAGACTCCCTTGGTTCTATTGGTATGGGGTCCATAATTTCGTATGTGTTGTTTTGATTATCTTTTGTGATTGTATAGGGTGAACAATTATATTCAATAATATCTTCTTCGATGAGTCTGTTTATTTCCGCTCGGACCGCTTCTTTTTGAGAATAGGCAATGGGGTATGATTTCTTTTTAAAGTCGGCTGCTTCCTTGAATCTAATCTCACATTGGAAGTCCTTTAGTAGCTGTTGTGAGGGAGCCGCTCATCACCCATGACGTCACAACAAAACTTTAAACTTTCCAATTTTGACATCCTAAAAAAAAATTTCAAAAAAAAACTCTACAACTTACCTTGATGACCGGCTCACTTGTTCACTTGAACTAGGGGAGGCCTCCTAGTGGAAGAATGTCCACATGCTGGGTAACCATTTGGGGAATTGGACGAATGAGGTGACCTCAATTTTAAAACTTCGAAAATAACAAGTTTATTGAGGCTAGCATATTTTGTTTTGTTACAATGAAATTTCATAAAAATCAGGCTGTAAGGTATTCCATCAGAATATATAAGTATGTGAAATATTCACTATATTACATGACATTCAAAATTTAAAATTTCAAAATATTCAAAATTTAATATTTAAAAGTATTCCATGAGAAGTATATAAAATCTGTAAAATATCTGCAAAAATATTACATGTTTTTCTTACAATGATTCATAGTGTCCAGACTGAAAGTATTCTATTAGAATTGTAGAAAATATGTAAATATTTAAAATCTATGACAGGGTATCCAGAATTTAAAATTTCAAAATATTCAAAACTTAATATTTAAGAAATATTCCATGAAAATTATAGAATATATATAAAACATTTAAAATTTCTGACATGGCATACAAATCACCATTGACATGCAGCTTTCAATAATATAAACCATTTCAAAAGCAATTCTATCATACAACACTCATTACAGCCACAACAATTTAAACAATTATATTACATAACAACATGCGCCCTCTGAAATCTAAATCAAATGCTAGAAAGGAGAATCATCTAATCAATAAAGTACCATGCAACATAAGATAGATAATTATATACTTGTGTGGAACTCACAAGTGCATGTGCTCACCTTGCCCTAAACTTGTATAAACTGGTGTAGCACCAAGGCTTACAGATTTCAGAGTGCACAATTATATAAAAAAAACTATCAGATAATCAGTTACATATATCTCTCAGAAGGTAAAAATATGTGGTGCATAAAATTATGAGCATATACATCTACAAACATTATAAATATATAAACAGTGAAAATTTCCTCTTGTACAAAACAGTTCAGTCATTTTTATTTTATAGGTTGAATACTTCTGAATTACTGTTCTAGCACAAGGTAATGTATTGTTACAACTGTAGGTGGTCTGCAACTCTTTTCATAATCAGATGTACAAGTTCCAATAAAAGGCAGCCACAATATAAGTTCCACACACATTATAGTAAAAAAATTGTACTGGTCATTACATGCTTTGACAACTCAACACAAGACAATTATATGAACACACTGAATATGAGCATTTAAGGAACTCAGCTGAATTTTGCCACACTAGGCCCCATGAACGCACTGGCCCATTCCTAACACATTTTCTGAAGTTTTTTCTTTTTTTTTCTTTTTTTTTTGTAAGTAAAAGAATTTTGCACATGAGATATTACCGTTGAATAGGAACTATTCACATAAGAAACTAGTAAAGGTCACCAGACTTTTCTGTTAAGAAAACTTGCGTTCAAGAGCTTGCAATGACTGCAGCGACCTGCCTGTGATATTCCCAGTAGATAGATAAGTTAAAAAAAATATCCAGAATTAAGCAACTGTTGTTCTTTTTTTAATTTCTGTGTTAAAAACCAGCCAGGTACCACCTGACCCATAAAGTCCCAGGGCAAAAGTTAATAATTTTTTATTTTTCCATACCTGTTCATAGTGCATGCACACGTGCTGTGCATGCATACTCACATGTGCCGTGTTCCTCAATACTCACACATAAATCACATCTTGGTCTTCACAGGATCACGGCCACCGGCCTAGAGACCCGTTGGCACACTTTTCCTTAGCCTGACATTATTAATTCACCAAAACCCCGGCATAAAAAGAAAACCACAAAACTTTTTCAGCTCTCTACAATTGAGACCAACACGTGGTGTCGTGAACAGCCAACCAACCAACCACCCGGTATATCTCCACACAGCTGAACCGGAACCAACCCATCGAGTCAAAAACGCAACTCTCCACTCAACGAAAAAAAAATCCATAGGCCAAACCACTACTTGAGTCAGAAACAATCTCTCTCCACAGCTGATAACTAACCAACCGACTTCCGTGGGCTCACCATACACCACGACGAAGTATTGTAGGCTCACTCTAGACGCGAAACCGAAAGGTACGGTAGTTCGAAATCTCAGACAGATAGCGCCAAACCAATGCCCAAGTTACAGTAATGTCTCCTAGATGGCGGGAGAGTCCACGGGCGCAAACAACACAGATTAAGGAATCTCTCACCCCGATTCTATATAACCAATTTTTAGAATTCGCCGTACCTCCTAGGTACGGCACACCATTACATATTGCCTCCTTATCAGAATTGATTATTTCTGATATCTTTGTTTTATGATTGAAGAAATTATCAATTTTTTTTCTTTTCATTTCACTCTTAAGTCACACATGAGGTTTTCATATTTTGTATTTACTCTTACACTTGTCTTCAGCTCATTATATTTTCTACATCTCCTCCTTCTTCATAATTCTGGAATCTTGTTTAATTATATTCTTGGCTGTTGTGTTTTTTCCCTTCAATATTTAATTTCCCTAACATTTTTTCCCTAACTTAGTAGCTGAAATCGATTCGGGTGGGCTCTATTGGCTTACCTAACTCCGTCGTTCATAACTACACTCTTTCTGAGATCAGGGGAACATCATCCCTGCCCAGTTAAATGATTGCTGGAACTTTTCTACAGTCAATTCATTAAATAATAATACTCATAAGCAGTCTCTTTCGACTAATAATAATAAACACTCTTGGGGTTATTCACTCTTTTGCCTTTTATATTTTATTATACACTCTCTTCTGGATTCCTTCTTCTCTTCTGCAGATCTTCATTAGTTAATGTTGTTGACAAATAGCATGTGTAAATATTCTTCATTTTTTTCTTCTCTCCTTATTGTGACAAAATTGTTCTTCATATTGATTGGTTCTTTCTTCTTCTTCTCGGTCAATTCTCCTTCTCACTATCTCCTCTACATAATATTCTCATTAATGGTCTTCTTCTCTCTTCTAGCAAATGTCATATTTTTTAACATTTTATTTTGGATAGTACAAAATTTTTCTCAAAGTGATAGTAAACATTGTTTAAAATATCTTAAGTGCGTTCACTAGTTGCTTGTTTTGGTTATGGTTTGTTTATTAGACAATAGTTTTTTCTTTTTCTCGTGTCACATACAATATTCATTTAATAAACATTTTTCTCTTTCTTCTTTCCTTTATAACAGCCATCTCTCAGATTACTCACTTTGGTGTTTTTCCCCTCTACTCCTTCAAGTGTTGGATTTTTTAACACTTATTCTGGATTATTATATTTTTTCTTGGGACATACAATATTTGATAATTAAAAATTCTTCTTATATACAATATTCATTTAATAAACATTTTTCTCTTTCTTCTTTCCTTTATAATAGCCATCTCTCAGATTACTCACTTTGGTGTTTTTCCCCTCTACTCCATCAAGTGTTGGATTTTTTAACACTTATTCTGGATGGTTATATTTTTTCAATGAAGCTTGATTATAGACTCCCTTGGTTCTATTGGTATGGGGTCCATAATTTCGTATGTGTTGTTTTGATTATCTTTTGTGATTGTATAGGGTGAACAACTATATTCAATAATATCTTCTTCGATGAGTCTGTTTATTTCCGCTCGGACCGCTTCTTTTTGAGAATAGGCAATGGGGTATGATTTCTTTTTAAAGTCGGCTGCTTCCTTGAATCTAATCTCACATTGGAAGTCCTTTAGTAGCTGTTGTGAGGGAGCCGCTCATCACCCATGACGTCACAACAAAACTTTAAACTTTCCAATTTTGACATCCTAAAAAAAAATTTCAAAAAAAAACTCTACAACTTACCTTGATGACCGGCTCACTTGTTCACTTGAACTAGGGGAGGCCTCCTAGTGGAAGAATGTCCACATGCTGGGTAACCATTTGGGGAATTGGACGAATGAGGTGACCTCAATTTTAAAACTTCGAAAATAACAAGTTTATTGAGGCTAGCATATTTTGTTTTGTTACAATGAAATTTCATAAAAATCAGGCTGTAAGGTATTCCATCAGAATATATAAGTATGTGAAATATTCACTATATTACATGACATTCAAAATTTAAAATTTCAAAATATTCAAAATTTAATATTTAAAAGTATTCCATGAGAAGTATATAAAATCTGTAAAATATCTGCAAAAATATTACATGTTTTTCTTACAATGATTCATAGTGTCCAGACTGAAAGTATTCTATTAGAATTGTAGAAAATATGTAAATATTTAAAATCTATGACAGGGTATCCAGAATTTAAAATTTCAAAATATTCAAAACTTAATATTTAAGAAATATTCCATGAAAATTATAGAATATATATAAAACATTTAAAATTTCTGACATGGCATACAAATCACCATTGACATGCAGCTTTCAATAATATAAACCATTTCAAAAGCAATTCTATCATACAACACTCATTACAGCCACAACAATTTAAACAATTATATTACATAACAACATGCGCCCTCTGAAATCTAAATCAAATGCTAGAAAGGAGAATCATCTAATCAATAAAGTACCATGCAACATAAGATAGATAATTATATACTTGTGTGGAACTCACAAGTGCATGTGCTCACCTTGCCCTAAACTTGTATAAACTGGTGTAGCACCAAGGCTTACAGATTTCAGAGTGCACAATTATATAAAAAAAACTATCAGATAATCAGTTACATATATCTCTCAGAAGGTAAAAATATGTGGTGCATAAAATTATGAGCATATACATCTACAAACATTATAAATATATAAACAGTGAAAATTTCCTCTTGTACAAAACAGTTCAGTCATTTTTATTTTATAGGTTGAATACTTCTGAATTACTGTTCTAGCACAAGGTAATGTATTGTTACAACTGTAGGTGGTCTGCAACTCTTTTCATAATCAGATGTACAAGTTCCAATAAAAGGCAGCCACAATATAAGTTCCACACACATTATAGTAAAAAAATTGTACTGGTCATTACATGCTTTGACAACTCAACACAAGACAATTATATGAACACACTGAATATGAGCATTTAAGGAACTCAGCTGAATTTTGCCACACTAGGCCCCATGAACGCACTGGCCCATTCCTAACACATTTTCTGAAGTTTTTTCTTTTTTTTTCTTTTTTTTTTTGTAAGTAAAAGAATTTTGCACATGAGATATTACCGTTGAATAGGAACTATTCACATAAGAAACTAGTAAAGGTCACCAGACTTTTCTGTTAAGAAAACTTGCGTTCAAGAGCTTGCAATGACTGCAGCGACCTGCCTGTGATATTCCCAGTAGATAGATAAGTTAAAAAAAATATCCAGAATTAAGCAACTGTTGTTCTTTTTTTAATTTCTGTGTTAAAAACCAGCCAGGTACCACCTGACCCATAAAGTCCCAGGGCAAAAGTTAATAATTTTTTATTTTTCCATACCTGTTCATAGTGCATGCACACGTGCTGTGCATGCATACTCACATGTGCCGTGTTCCTCAATACTCACACATAAATCACATCTTGGTCTTCACAGGATCACGGCCACCGGCCTAGAGACCCGTTGGCACACTTTTCCTTAGCCTGACATTATTAATTCACCAAAACCCCGGCATAAAAAGAAAACCACAAAACTTTTTCAGCTCTCTACAATTGAGACCAACACGTGGTGTCGTGAACAGCCAACCAACCAACCACCCGGTATATCTCCACACAGCTGAACCGGAACCAACCCATCGAGTCAAAAACGCAACTCTCCACTCAACGAAAAAAAATCCATAGGCCAACCCACTACTTGAGTCAGAAACAATCTCTCTCCACAGCTGATAACTAACCAACCGACTTCCGTGGGCTCACCATACACCACGACGAAGTATTGTAGGCTCACTCTAGACGCGAAACCGAAAGGTACGGTAGTTCGAAATCTCAGACAGATAGCGCCAAACCAATGCCCAAGTTACAGTAATGTCTCCTAGATGGCGGGAGAGTCCACGGGCGCAAACAACACAGATTAAGGAATCTCTCACCCCGATTCTATATAACCAATTTTTAGAATTCGCCGTACCTCCTAGGTACGGCACACCATTACATATTGCCTCCTTATCAGAATTGATTATTTCTGATATCTTTGTTTTATGATTGAAGAAATTATCAATTTTTTTTCTTTTCATTTCACTCTTAAGTCACACATGAGGTTTTCATATTTTGTATTTACTCTTACACTTGTCTTCAGCTCATTATATTTTCTACATCTCCTCCTTCTTCATAATTCTGGAATCTTGTTTAATTATATTCTTGGCTGTTGTGTTTTTTCCCTTAAATATTTAATTTCCCTAACATTTTTTCCCTAACTTAGTAGCTGAAATCGATTCAGGTAGTCATTTTTCATGACTGTCTTCGATTCTCTGGCTGATAATTTCTATCTTCTTGTTGCTGTCTTCGATGCTGTCGTCAATCTTCTTACTCAATTCCTGGGTATCTTCCTTCAAAGAAGCTATGATTTTATTTGTGTCTTCCGTCTTCTTGTTTAATTCCCCTTTGAAATCTTCCCTTAACAAGTCAATATTTTTCTTCAATAACTCATTATTTTTCTGGCTGTCATCCATCTTATTGTTTAACGCTTCCATATTTTTGGTTAAGGACTCGTTATTTTTATTTAATTTCTCATTAAAATCTTCCTTTAATAATTCAATATTCTTGTGGCCGTCTTCCTTCAATTCTTCTTTTAATGATTCAATATTCTTCTGACTGTCGTCCATCTTCTTGTTCATCGATTCCATATTTTTATTTAATGACTCGATTGATTTGTTGGTATTTTCCTCCATCCTCTTACTTAAGGTTTCCATTGTTTTATTATTACCTTCAATAATCATTCGCATCATTTCCTGGTAATTCACGTCCCCTGTTTGTATGGGTCTTTCGAGTCGTTCCTCTGGTTGTACAGGTCAGCTGGGTTCTGTAGGGGGTAATATTTCTTCTAGGTCTTCGACTGGCGTCGCCTCCTTATCATCCATGTTTATTTCTTTATCTACTTCCGCTGCACGTTTCTTAGAGGTTGCTCTCCGTTGCATTTTTGGTTCTGTGTATTGCAGCTGCCTCGAAAATTAGGTTGATGATTATTTTTTATAAATTAGGTTGAATATTTTTCACCTAATTTCGCTCTAACGTTGTGCGCCAATTTATTAATGAACGGAAATCCCGTGTTTAAAATATTTTATTATTGTTAATCTCAGGGTTGTTTTTGTTTAATATGGGGTCTTGCAATCTGTTGATTATTATTATTCAAGCTCGTATTTTATTATTATATGGTTGTTTAGTGACTTATTCCACTCAATTCAACCTATTGTTGAATCCAGTAATGAATAAGTCGGTTACTTACACTCTTTTTCGACGTTTTAATTGTCAGTTTAATTGGTTTAATTAAATGTATTTTATTCACTGCTTAGAATTGTTCCAATCGAAGTTCCGTTGACTCCGTTGATCAGCGATGGTGAGAAGATCAGTAATGTCCGGCCTATACACTAACATAAACATACACAAACATGATATTTATGATAACTTATACTTTGTAATAATATATATAGGTCAGTACGGTTGTAAAAAATCACTCAATTTGAATGATTCGCACTGTAAGTATGGTACCAACCGTCTCGTTCTTCTCACTAAGCTGTATTTACTGATTACAATAAAAGTCAACTCTTTCAAAGGTAAAAATAACAATGGTGATTTATTCAATTCTAAAACAATGAAATTTAGTACAATAATATGGTTTGCTCTTCTTTCTGGTTAACAATTAATATTTAAACTCGAACATGGACTCTAAAACATTTAAAAAGCTCAAGTTGGCATGACTGCCTTTGGTTAGTCACAAAATGTGTTGACAAACAAATAGGTTATGTAGTGTTATTAAGCTTGTAATGTTATTAATAATTGTGGTAGTGGTAGTAGTAGGTTCTTTGAGTCTGCAAAATACACATATTTGATAAAATTGCTACGGCTATAAGATATGAATTCATGGATTATTAATTAAAAATATAAAATATGAACGACTGTTCATGGTTAGACATAGGCTTTAAATATAGTTTAGTGCAACCTTGTTTGGTTAAAAGTTATTAATTCTCTGTTAATAAATGATAATAATCATTATAATTCAGTATCAAGGATTATGATCATCTCCAAAACTGGATGTGCCTATTTCAGGTAATGGTAATTCATTGATTATATTTATATCATTCTCTGATGTAACTCTTATTTAATTTTAGAAACAAAATATTCAACACTCTTATCTGGCTAATAGAATTAGGGCACATACTCCCTTCATTGATGATACAATGTCTTTACTTATTCTAAACATTCATGTTATACAAATCGTTAAAATTGTCGTTAATTATATCGTTCAACTTTGACATTGTTTATTTGTATTTTGAGATCCCTTCCTTTAGGAATAGGATATTTAATTGCTTATCGTATGTTAATTCAAGTCGCTATTAGCGTTCAGTTATATTTCTTATCATACAATCATAATATAATAGCTGTGGGTATTTGATACTTGCGTAACTGGTCGTTCGTAGTGTTTACACTTTTTTCTTTTTAAACTTTTTTAATTAATTAAAGGTAATTATGCTCGATCTAGACTAAGCTCAAATTGCGGTGAAATATTTCTTTTCCTATTCTTCTATACTATATAAGCATGAAAAAAATTATTTTAAACGGTGCTCGAACCTATTTACGGAGAAAAAAATTAAATAATTACTCCCATAAGCGCGCATGTAAAGTGAATGACCGCCATGTTATCTAAGAAACGGCGCACAGTTACACAGCGAATGACGAGTTATGACGTCATTGCGCAGAGTACTCAGCGCTGTACTTCCTAAGTTTACGCGGCAAATAACGTAGCGTTTTTTGGCGCCTTATGGGAGAAATTATTTAATTTTTTGTCTTCGTAAATAGGTTCGACCACCGTTTAAAATTATTTTTCTCGTGTTTATATAGTATAGAAGAATAGAAAAAGAAATATTTCACGGCAATTTGAATATTTCACACACACACACACACACACACACACACACACACACACACACACACACACACACACACACACACACACACACACACACACACACACACACACACACACACACACACACACACAACACACACACACACACACACACACACACACACACACACACGTAATCTATGCATATAATTATGAAAAGATGAAAATCTTACCTTAATGTAGCAGGCCATTGTGTATTAAAATGTTACACAATTACACAAACTAAAGGACTGAAAATCACATTACGCGGAGTACCCAGCGCTGTACTTCATAAATTTATAAAGTAATCGGCTCAATATTACAAACGTTATTAATAGTAAATAACCCTAAACAACAGAAATAATTAAACCATAATTAATAACACCGCACAATTACACAAACACAAACTGAAGCACTGAAAATCACAAAATACATTCCCACACACACGATCTGACGGCAGCATTTTCTCTATACCCTAAACGGCCAAACCGCTCTTTTCCTCTTAACCAATTACAAATCAGAGATTACAAAATTTTGAACTCAGCCAATCAAAAGTCAGCATTACATCGGCGTTTGGTAATTTTTGGCGTTTGGCAAAAATTGTCCGGTTTTCAGCAATTTCCTCAACTCGCCTTTCATAGTCCAATTTTTGCGGTTCGCCTTAATTTTTGCAAGAATTATCTGGAACAATTAACTATATCCCGCTGCCCTTCGGGCCGCCTCTCCGAACCTAACCGGCAGGCATTGGCTCAACTCGCTTGTAAATGTTTGGAAAATGGTTCGCCTTAAGTTTTGCAAGAATTATCTGGAACAATGAACTATATCCCGCGGCCCTTCGGGCCGCCTCTCCGAACCTAACCGGCAGGCATCGGCTCAACTCGCTTTTCATCCAACTCGCTTGTAAATGTTTGGAAAATGGTTCGCCTTAATTTTTGCAAGAATTATCTGGAACAATGAACTATATACCGCGGCCCTTCAGGCCGCCTCTCCGAACCTAACCGGCAGGCATCGGCTCAACTCGCTTTTCATCCAACTCACTTGTAAATGTTTGGAAAATGGTTCGCCTTCATTTTTGCAAGAATTATATACATCCCAAAGGCCAATTTGCAGCGACAGCTGATGTACAAGCGGTGACGTCACGCGCAAACCTGTACCGGTGTACACATTCACAGTCTGAAAATGGCGTTCACCAGCTATTGCATGCGTTCTTATGTAAGTAATTATTTAATTTTTTTTCTCCGTAAATAGGTTTGAGCACCGTTTAAAATAATTTTTTTCGTGCTTATATAGTATAGAAGAATAGGAAAAGAAATATTTCACCGCAATTTGAGCTTAGTCTAGATCGAGCATAATTACCAAAATTTCTTTTTTATTAATTAATTAATTAAATTTTATCACGGCACTGCACTCACTCCTATGCGCATGTACTCCGAATTAGTTTCACTAAAAATATACTGCACTATTTCTTCAGTGGACATAACCTACATTCCCGGTTTGAGGTTAACGTGTGTTTACATCTGGTTGCTGTCAAAAGCACGTTTTTCTGGAGATACGACGAGCATGCAGTTCGCTTCGTGGGTGGTGAAAGACTGGCTTCGCTTCCTTTGTCGAAATGATGAACCTCGGATTTTTTATAGGCTCTGATTGGTCAATTTATTTGAATTCGTCTATCTCCGGTGGGCTTCGTCAAAACAGATGCCTTCAAGCGCGTCATTTTTTGGGAACAAGATTAAAAATCTCTGGTCAACATACCCACGCGGAAGGGCACAGCATTATACAATTATTTTTATAAGTCCAATATCTTCCTTATAATTGTACCGATGACATTGTGATTACCCTCATTGTTTATGATTTTTTATGACAATTAATTTGAATCCCCTCATCTATATTTCGGATTCGGGGTTGCTGAATTCGCACTTGGTATTTATACTTAGTGCCCATTAAGCCATTAATTATTAATAATATATTGTTTTTATTCCATTTTCCATGGTAATAACTTGTTCTTAATCTACTGTACAATTTTCACTTAAAATTATGCCTTAATACTAACACTATGTCCGGTTTCATAGATTCGACCTTAAGTTTATGATTATACATTTTTGTTTTTCTTATATTCTATTAACAACAAAATTTAATTAAGTTCTAACATGGTATATTTATACATTGATGGGTAAAGTCACTACTGGCAGTGTTCTTTTTCCCTACATTATTAATTTAGTGCCTTAATTATAGTTTACTAATTAGGCTTGTCATACTTTTATGGAGTTACCTTGCTGTATGTTTGGTACTCTTCATATACTATTCGGATTACTCTCCAAATGATAGTTAGAATAGTCACAATGGTATTGTTATTATTGTGATGCAGTTCATTCTGCATTTGATTCTGTTATCATCTTGGTTTAGTAGCTGTCAACTTTACTTGCAGCTAGTTGTTACAATAGTTTTGTTGTAATTACATTTATATGGGTTATTTAGATAGTTATTTTGGTTGCATTTGTTCATCTGAACAGTATTCTGTCTTACTTCAGGTCGTTATTTGAGTTACTATCTTTGTATAATGCGTTTACAACATAATTTTGGTTGCATAATGTATCTTTACTATTGCAAGCATATTGTCATATTTGGATTACATAAATATAGCTTTTATATTCAGTCATTCTATTATCTACTGTGTACAAAACATTGCTTATATTATCCAGTTACTTCCTAGCTCAATACATATTGGTTTAATATTGTTTTGATTTTGTTTTCATTAAGTTTTATTGAAAACTGGATGCCCAGATTAGGTTATGTTATATGTTCAGTAAGCAGTAATGTGTTGCTGCTGGCTGTGTGTTTCTACATTAATCTTGTTGACTGGTTTTCATTCAATGTTTGTACACTGGTTCTTGGTCATTATTATTGCACCTTTAGTTTACTCTTGAATTGTCTTAATTATTGTTAATTAGTGGGTTTGTACTAACATCACTCCCACTGTACAATTGGTCATTCATTATTTTGGAACCTAGCCTTCTGTTTACTTTATAACTACACATCATTTAGCTACAATAAACTTATCTTATTCTTATTCAGTTTACTCGTGACTCTTTATTTACAATACTTAGTCCTTATTGATAATGTGTTTTGCATAGACAAGGAATGTATTCATTAAATGAGTTGTGTTCAGTGTTGACTTTACCATACAGCTTAGGGATTTATATCATGTAATTAATTAACATTTCTTCTTTCTTCTTAATACAATTATTCTTTTAAAGGTTTATGTTAGTTTGTTATAATTCAATTTCCTTCCCTTGTTCTTGTGTTTGGTCTGGATATCTTCCTTCATCCTTCTTCACTGATCTCTTTCTCACTCTTATTCATTTTATACATGATGTGGTTTTCACTTGTCTTCTTCACATTGTTTCTCCCTTCTTCATTCTTGAAGTCGTTATTGTTGTGTTCTTCTCCCTGATTCTTCTTTCTTCTTTTTTTCTCATGTTCTTCTCACTGATTCTTCATTCTTCTTTTGTTTTCTTTTGTCCTTCTCCCTGATTCTTCATTCTTCTTTCTTTGTCTTTTGTCCTTCTCACTGATCTATTGGGTAAGGTATGTCAGTCGTCTCGTCTTCATTCTTCTTTTCTTCTTTATTGGTGCATTTACTAGTGATTTCTTTTAAATGATGCTTCACTTATTTAAACTTATGGTACTTTCTTCTTCTGTATCCATGGTGGTATTCTAGACCTGTTAATGTATTTTTACTAGTGGTGGCTTTTAAATTAATTTTCGGTACGTTGGTGGATGTGGTGTTATATGTACCGTTACATATTGCCTCCTTATCAGAATTGATTATTTCTGATATCTTTGTTTTATGATTGAAGAAATTATCAATTTTTTTTCTTTTCATTTCACTCTTAAGTCACACATGAGGTTTTCATATTTTGTATTTACTCTTACACTTGTCTTCAGCTCATTATATTTTCTACATCTCCTCCTTCTTCATAATTCTGGAATCTTGTTTAATTATATTCTTGGCTGTTGTGTTTTTTCCCTTAAATATTTAATTTCCCTAACATTTTTTCCCTAACTTAGTAGCTGAAATCGATTCGGGTGGGCTCTATTGGCTTACCTAACTCCGTCGTTCATAACTACACTCTTTCTGAGATCAGGGGAACATCATCCCTGCCCAGTTAAATGATTGCTGGAACTTTTCTACAGTCAATTCATTAAATAATAATACTCATAAGCAGTCTCTTTCGACTAATAATAATAAACACTCTTGGGGTTATTCACTCTTTTGCCTTTTATATTTTATTATACACTCTCTTCTGGATTCCTTCTTCTCTTCTGCAGATCTTCATTAGTTAAAGTTGTTGACAAATAGCATGTGTAAATATTCTTCATTTTTTTTCTTCTCTCCTTATTGTGACAAAATTGTTCTTCATATTGATTGGTTCTTTCTTCTTCTTCTCGGTCAATTCTCCTTCTCACTATCTCCTCTACATAATATTCTCATTAATGGTCTTCTTCTCTCTTCTAGCAAATGTCATATTTTTTAACATTTTATTTTGGATAGTACAAAATTTTTCTCAAAGTGATAGTAAACATTGTTTAAAATATCTTAAGTGCGTTCACTAGTTGCTTGTTTTGGTTATGGTTTGTTTATTAGACAATAGTTTTTTCTTTTTCTCGTGTCACATACAATATTCATTTAATAAACATTTTTCTCTTTCTTCTTTCCTTTATAACAGCCATCTCTCAGATTACTCACTTTGGTGTTTTTCCCCTCTACTCCTTCAAGTGTTGGATTTTTTAACACTTATTTTGGATTATTATATTTTTTCTTGGGACATACAATATTTGATAATTAAAAATTCTTCTTATATACAATATTCATTTAATAAACATTTTTCTCTTTCTTCTTTCCTTTATAATAGCCATCTCTCAGATTACTCACTTTGGTGTTTTTCCCCTCTACTCCTTCAAGTGTTGGATTTTTTAACACTTATTCTGGATGGTTATATTTTTTCAATGAAGCTTGATTATAGACTCCCTTGGTTCTATTGGTATGGGGGTCCATAATTTCGTATGTGTTGTTTTGATTATCTTTTGTGATTGTATAGGGTGAACAACTATATTCAATAATATCTTCTTCGATGAGTCTGTTTATTTCCGCTCGGACCGTTTCTTTTTGAGAATAGGCAATGGGGTATGATTTCTTTTTAAAGTCGGCTGCTTCCTTGAATCTAATCTCACATTGGAAGTCCTTTACTTTTCTGGGAGCATTGGAAAATACGTGTCTATATCGTTCATAAATCGCAATCAATTTTTCTACTTGGTTGTTGGTTATTCTTCTATCGCTTTTGGCTGTCTGGAACCTCCGGATTTCTTCTAATTTCTCCTCCCATAAGTCGTCATTTTCATGGTCACAATTTATTTCTTCTCTGGGTATTGCATTCCTATAATTATTATCTTCTTTAATATAACAAATGATCTGGTCGTGAGGGGCTTCTTCGCTTCCAATTAACTCCGCCATCCATTGCACACAATTTGAGCTCAGAGATACTTTTGCTCTGCTCATATCTATTATAGCTGCGTATTTTCTTAATACGTCACAGCCTATCAATAAACTGAATGGTAACCCACTGGCTACTAAAAATATTATAGGAAGTGTTTTCCCTTGACTGGTGACTTCTAGTTGGACTTGCTTTCTTATGGTTTTATTTTGTCGTCCGGTCGCTCCGATCAAAATGATATTATTTATCGGTAAGGTCGGTATTGTCGCCTTACTCCTACTCTGTATTTTGTTCAATTCTAATTGATCGATGGCGATACATTGGCTCCAGTATCTATCATGATTTTGGTAAACACGCCATTCACTTCGGCGGAAATATAAGCGATTTCGCTGTTATTATTTTCTTTGGCTTCTTCTTCCATCAGATCTCCTCTGATGTCCTTCAGGTAGTGATTGCGTATAATAGTAAATGTCTCTTGATTTTTTGTCCGTCGTCGTACCCAATAGATCGGATCAGTGAGGGTTTTAAGTAAGTTTTCACTGCCGTTGTCCGTTTAAAGAGGTAGCGTTCTTTTCTCCGCTCCTTTCACTAGTGCTGGGGGTTCGATTCTCCCTTTCTTCTGGTCTATTTGTATTGTTGTACTGACGTCCGTTATTATTATTTCTGTGTATATTCTCGCTACTGCGGCTCCTTCGTGTGTCGTACCCAGATTCTCTGCTCCTTACGTCCTGGCTGTATGGATTATTATCTTCATTAAAGCTTCGATGTCCCTGATAGAAGTATCTCCCTCCGTTTCTGTCGTCAGCACGAACATAATTAGCTCTCCTGAAATTGCTTGGGTTTTGGTTGTTCCTGTTGCTCGGTCGGTACTGGCGATTGTTATTATTTGGACGGTAGGGGTTGTTACCATTATATTGCCGATACTGATTTCCACTGTTATAATTAGGACGGTGGTTGTTATTAGGAGAGTTCTGATTATAATTATTATTATAATTTGGTCTATAATTAGTGTTATTCCTATCTGGTGGGTAATTATTCCCATTACTATTTGGTCTCGGATGTTGGTCAGCATTATCTCGGTTTGTGTTATTGTAATTACCTCGATAATTATTTCGGTATCCGGCCTGACCGTTTCTATCAAAGTATGGGTCTGGTCCGTGCCGACTCCTCCGATAATACTTCTCCTGCTCATAGTTTTCTAATAGCGCGGACATAGTTTGGATTGTTCTTATTTGTCCATTCAGTCTCGCTCTAGCCATGCCCTCTTCGAAATGATACGCCAATTTAGTAACGAGGCATTCTTCAGGTATCTTCGGTTCGAGATTTCTGGCCATACACACTTTGCCCAAAAAATACGCTGTGAGTGTCGCCCCTTTACTATGGTCATACTTCCCGTTGCAGATGTCGTCCCGCACGATGTTCTGTGTCGATTCGGACCAGTACTTCGTTTTAAACAGCGTCTTGAAATCCGCATAATTCTGTATTTCATGTCGGGTAGCCGTCCACCAATTATCGTGCACGTCTTTAAAATATTGTCTAACATGTTTCTGATAGTAGACCATCTAGTTTCGCGTGTACGGGCGATATTTTCTTCCACTCTTTTGATGAACTCCATGGGATTCTTCTTATAATTTTTGAAATTTATTAATTCACGATTCTCCACGTTTGTTATTCCAGTCACTTGTATTGGTTGACTTCGGAATAAATTAATTTCTTCCCTAAAATTATTGAGTTCTCGCCGTTGAAGCTCAGCCATTTTCTCTTTGTCGGTGTGTACTTGCTCCCAAACATCATTCACGGAGGCGGTGATTTCCTCACATCTCGTTCCCAAGTCTTCTTGTTGCTTTGTCATGACTTCGAATTTATTTAAATGGGATTCTTCGATGTTATTTACTCGGATCTGAAGTGTCTCTTTCGTTCTCTGTATTTCTTGTTGGTTTTCTTCACACCTCTCGCTAATTTCAGAAACTTCCCGTCTGACTTCGGTTATTTCCTCTTCTATTTTCGTATTTAATTTTTCATGACTGTCTTCGATTCTCTGGCTGATAATTTCTATCTTCTTGTTGCTGTCTTCGATGCTGTCGTCAATCTTCTTATTCAATTCCTGGGTATCTTCCTTCAAAGAAGCTATGATTTTATTTGTCTCTTCCGTCTTCTTGTTTAATTCCCCTTTGCAATCTTCCCTTAACAAGTCAATATTTTTCTTCAATAACTCATTATTTTTCTGGCTGTCATCCATCTTATTGTTTAACGCTTCCATATTTTTGGTTAAGGACTCGTTATTTTTATTTAATTTCTCATTAAAATCTTCCTTTAATAATTCAATATTCTTGTGGCCGTCTTCCTTCAATTCTTCTTTTAATGATTCAATATTCTTCTGACTGTCGTCTATCTTCTTGTTCTTCGATTCCATATTTTTATTTAATGACTCGATTGATTTGTTGGTATTTTCCTCCATCCTCTTACTTAAGGTTTCCATTGTTTTATTATTACCTTCAATAATCATTCGCATCATTTCCTGGTAATTCACGTCCCCTGTTTGTATGGGTCTTTCGAGTTGTTCCTCTGGTTGTACAGGTCAGCTGGGTTATGTAGGGGGTAATATTTCTTCTAGGTCTTCGACTGGCGTCGCCTCCTTATCATCCATGTTTATTTCTTTATCTACTTCCGCCGCACGTTTCTTAGAGGTTGCTCTCCGTTGCATTTTTGGTTCTGTGTATTGCAGCTGCCTCGAAAATTAGGTTGATGATTATTTTTTATAAATTAGGTAGAATATTTTTCACCTAATTTCGCTCGAACGTTGTGCGCCAATTTATTAATGAACGGAAATCCCGTGTTTAAAATATTTTATTATTGTTAATCTCAGGGTTGTTTTTGTTTAATATGGGGTCTTGCAATCTGTTGATTATTATTATTCAAGCTCGTATTTTATTATTATATGGTTGTTTAGTGGCTTATTCCACTCAATTCAACCTATTGTTGAATCCAGTAATGAATAAGTCGGTTACTTACACTCTTTTTCAACGTTTTAATTGTCAGTTTAATTGGTTTAATTAAATGTATTTTATTCACTGCTTAGAATTGTTCCAATCGAAGTTCCGTTGACTCCGTTGATCAGCGATGGTGAGAAGATCAGTAATGTCCGGCCTGTACACTAACATAAACATACACAAACATGATATTTATGATAACTTATACTTTGTAATAATATATATAGGTCAGTACGGTTGTAAAAAATCACTCAATTTGAATGATTCGCACTGTAAGTATGGTACCAACCGTCTCGTTCTTCTCACTAAGCTGTATTTACTGATTACAATAAAAGTCAACTCTTTCAAAGGTAAAAATAACAATGGTGATTTATTCAATTCTAAAACAATGAAATTTAGTACAATAATATGGTTTGCTCTTCTTTCTGGTTAACAATTAATATTTAAATTCGAACATGGACTCTAAAACATTTAAAAAGCTCAAGTTGGCATGACTGCCTTTGGTTAGTCACAAACAAATAGGTTATGTAGTGTTATTAAGCTTGTAATGTTATTAATAATTGTGGTAGTGGTAGTAGTAGGTTCTTTGAG
This sequence comes from Magicicada septendecula, assembly GCA_034769895.1. NCBI lineage: Eukaryota > Metazoa > Arthropoda > Insecta > Hemiptera > Cicadidae > Magicicada > Magicicada septendecula. The sequence continues at coordinate 736,424,485 of CM068367.1, forward strand.
TCTGCAAAATACACATATTTGATAAAATTGCTACGGCTATAAGATATGAATTCATGGATTATTAATTAAAAATATAAAATATGAACGACTGTTCATGGTTAGACATAGGCTTTAAATATAGTTTAGTGCAACCTTGTTTGGTTAAAAGTTATTAATTCTCTGTTAATAAATGATAATAATCATTATAATTCAGTATCAAGGATTATGATCATCTCCAAAACTGGATGTGCGTATTTCAGGTAATGGTAATTCATTGATTATATTTATATCACTCTCTGGTGTAACTCTTATTTAATTTTAGAAACAAAATATTCAACACTCTTATCTGGCTAATAGAATTAGGGCACATACTCCCTTCATTGATGATACAATGTCTTTACTTATTCTAAACATTCATGTTATACAAATCGTTAAAATTGTCGTTAATTATATCGTTCAACTTTGACATTGTTTATTTGTATTTTGAGATCCCTTCCTTTAGGAATAGGATATTTAATTGCTTATCATATGTTAATTCAAGTCGCTATTAGCGTTCAGTTATATTTCTTATCATACAATCATAATATAATAGCTGTGGGTATTTGATACTTGCGTAACTGGTCATTCGTAGTGTTTACTCTTTTTTCTTTTTAAACTTTTTTAATTAATTAAAGGTAATTATGCTCGATCTAGACTAAGCTCAAATTGCGGTGAAATATTTCTTTTCCTATTCTTCTATACTATATAAGCACGAAAAAAATTATTTTAAACGGTGCTCGAACCTATTTACGGAGAAAAAAAATTAAATAATTACTCCCATAAGCGCGCATGTAAAGTGAATGACCGCCATGTTATCTAAGAAACGGCGCACAGTTACACAGCGAATGACGAGTTATGACGTCATTGCGCAGAGTACTCAGCGCTGTACTTCCTAAGTTTACGCGGCAAATAACGTAGCGTTTTTTGGCGCCTTATGGGAGAAATTATTTAATTTTTTGTCTTCGTAAATAGGTTCGACCACCGTTTAAAATTATTTTTCTCGTGTTTATATAGTATAGAAGAATAGAAAAAGAAATATTTCACGGCAATTTGAATATTTCACACACACACACACACACACACACACACACACACACACACACACACACACACACACACACACACACACACACACACACACACACACACACACACACACACACACACATGTAATCTATGCATATAATTATGAAAAGATGAAAATCTTACCTTAATGTAGCAGGCCATTGTGTATTAAAATGTTACACAATTACACAAACTAAAGGACTGAAAATCACATTACGCGGAGTACCCAGCGCTGTACTTCATAAATTTATAAAGTAATCGGCTCAATATTACAAACGTTATTAATAGTAAATAACCCTAAACAACAGAAATAATTAAACCATAATTAATAACACCACACAATTACACAAACACAAACTGAAGCACTGAAAATCACAAAATACATTCCCACACACACGATCTGACGGCAGCATTTTCTCTATACCCTAAACGGCCAAACCGATCTTTTCCTCTTAACCAATTACAAATCAGAGATTACAAAATTTTGAACTCAGCCAATCAAAAGTCAGCATTACGTCGGCGTTTGGTAATTTTTGGCGTTTGGCAAAAATTGTCCGGTTTTCAGCAATTTCCTCAACTCGCTTTTCATAGTCCAATTTTTGCGGTTCGCCTTAATTTTTGCAAGAATTATCTGGAACAATTAACTATATCCCGCTGCCCTTCGGGCCGCCTCTCCGAACCTAACCGGCAGGCATTGGCTCAACTCGCTTGTAAATGTTTGGAAAATTGTTCGCCTTAAGTTTTGCAAGAATTATCTGGAACAATGAACTATATCCCGCGGCCCTTCGGGCCGCCTCTCCGAACCTAACCGGCAGGCATCGGCTCAACTCGCTTTTCATCCAACTCGCTTGTAAATGTTTGGAAAATGGTTCGCCTTAATTTTTGCAAGAATTATCTGGAACAATGAACTATATCCCGCGGCCCTTCGGGCCGCCTCTCCGAACCTAACCGGCAGGCATCGGCTCAACTCGCTTTTCATCCAACTCACTTGTAAATGTTTGGAAAATGGTTCGCCTTCATTTTTGCAAGAATTATATACATCCCAAAGGCCAATTTGCAGCGACAGCTGATGTACAAGCGGTGACGTCACGCGCCAACCTGTACCGGTGTACACATTCACAGTCTGAAAATGGCGTTCACCGGCTATTGCATGCGTTCTTATGTAAGTAATTATTTAATTTTTTTTCTCCGTAAATAGGTTCGAGCACCGTTTAAAATAATTTTTTTCGTGCTTATATAGTACAGAAGAATAGGAAAAGAAATATTTCACCGCAATTTGAGCTTAGTCTAGATCGAGCATAATTACCAAAATTTCTTTTTTATTAATTAATTAATTAAATTTTATCACGGCACTGCACTCACTCCTATGCGCATGTACTCCGAATTAGTTTCACTTAAAAATATACTGCACTATTTCTTCAGTGGACATAACCTACATTCCCGGTTTGAGGTTAACGTGTGTTTACATCTGGTTGCTGTCAAAAGCACGTTTTTCTGGAGATACGACGAGCATGCAGTTCGCTTCGTGGGTGGTGAAAGACTGGCTTCGCTTCCTTTGTCGAAATGATGAATCTCGGATTTTTTATAGGCTCTGATTGGTCAATTTATTTGAATTCGTCTATCTCCGGTGGGCTTCGTCAAAACAGATGCCTTCAAGCGCGTCATTTTTTGGGAACAAGATTAAAAATCTCTGGTCAACATACCCACGCGGAAGGGCACAGCATTATACAATTATTTTTATAAGTCCAATATCTTCCTTATAATTGTACCGATGACATTGTGATTACCCTCATTGTTTATGATTTTTTATGACGATTAATTTGAATCACCTCATCTATATTTCGGATTCGGGGTTGCTGAATTCGCACTTGGTATTTATACTTAGTGCCCATTAAGCCATTAATTATTAATAATATATTGTTTTTATTCCATTTTCCATGGTAATAACTTGTTCTTAATCTACTGTACAATTTTCACTTAAAACTATGCCTTAATACTAACACTATGTCCGGTTTCATAGATTCGACCTTAAGTTTATGATTATACATTTTTGTTTTTCTTATATTCTATTAATAACAACATTTAATTAAGTTCTAACATGGTATATTTATACATTGATGGGTTAAGTCACTACTGGCAGTGTTCTTTTTCCCTACATTATTAGTTTAGTGCCTTAATTATAGTTTATTAATTAGGCTTGTCATACTTTTATGGAGTTACCTTGCTGTATGTTTGGTACTCTTCATATACTATTCGGATTACTCTCCAAATGATAGTTAGAATAGTCACAATGGTATTGTTATTATTGTGATGCAGTTCATTCTGCATTTGATTCTGTTATCATCTTGGTTTAGTAGCTGTCAACTTTACTTGCAGCTAGTTGTTACAATAGTTTTGTTGTAATTACATTTATATGGGTTATTTAGATAGTTATTTTGGTTGCATTTGTTCATCTGAACAGTATTCTGTCTTACTTCAGGTCGTTATTTGAGTTACTATCTTTGTATAATGCGTTTACAACATAATTTTGGTTGCATAATGTATCTTTACTATTGCAAGCATATTGTCATATTTGGATTACATAAATATAGCTTTTATATTCAGTCATTCTATTATCTACTGTGTACAAAACATTCCTTATATTATCCAGTTACTTCCTAGCTCAATACATATTGGTTTAATATTGTTTTGATTTTGTTTTCATTAAGTTTTATTGAAAACTGGATGCCCAGATTAGGTTATGTTATATGTTCAGTAAGCAGTAATGTGTTGCTGCTGGCTGTGTGTTTCTACATTAATCTTGTTGACTGGTTTTCATTCAATGTTTGTACACTGGTTCTTGGTCATTATTATTGCACCTTTAGTTTACTCTTGAATTGTCTTAATTATTGTTAATTAGTGGGTTTGTACTAACATCACTCCCACTGTACAATTGGTCATTCATTATTTTGGAACCTAGCCTTCTGTTTACTTTATAACTACACATCATTTAGCTACAATAAACTTATCTTATTCTTATTCAGTTTACTCGTGACTCTTTATTTACAATACTTAGTCCTTATTGATAATAATGTGTTTTGCATAGACAAGGAATGTATTCATTAAATGAGTTGTGTTCAGTGTTGACTTTACCATACAGCTTAGGGATTTATATCATGTAATTAATTAACATTTCTTCTTTATTCTTAATACAATTATTCTTTTAAAGGTTTATGTTAGTTTGTTATAATTCAATTTCCTTCCCTTGTTCTTGTGTTTGGTCTGGATATCTTCCTTCCTCCTTCTTCACTGATCTCTTTCTCACTCTTATTCATTTTATACATGATGTGGTTTTCACTTGTCTTCTTCACATTGTTTCTTCCTTCTTCATTCTTGAAGTCGTTATTGTTGTGTTCTTCTCCCTGATTCTTCTTTCTTCTTTTTTTCTCATGTTCTTCTCACTGATTCTTCATTCTTCTTTTGTTTTCTTTTGTCCTTCTCCCTGATTCTTCATTCTTCTTTCTTTGTCTTTTGTCCTTCTCACTGATCTATTGGGTAAGGTATGTCAGTCGTCTCGTCTTCATTCTTCTTTTCTTCTTTATTGGTGCATTTACTAGTGATTTCTTTTAAATGATGCTTCACTTATTTAAACTTATGGTACTTTCTTCTTCTGTATCCATGGTGGTATTCTAGACCTGTTAATGTATTTTTACTAGTGGTGGCTTTTAAATTAATTTTCGGTACGTTGGTGGATGTGGTGTTATATGTACCGTTACATATTGCCTCCTTATCAGAATTGATTATTTCTGATATCTTTGTTTTATGATTGAAGAAATTATCAATTTTTTTTCTTTTCATTTCACTCTTAAGTCACACATGAGGTTTTCATATTTTGTATTTACTCTTACACTTGTCTTCAGCTCATTATATTTTCTACATCTCCTCCTTCTTCATAATTCTGGAATCTTGTTTAATTATATTCTTGGCTGTTGTGTTTTTTCCCTTAAATATTTAATTTCCCTAACATTTTTTCCCTAACTTAGTAGCTGAAATCGATTCGGGTGGGCTCTATTGGCTTACCTAACTCCGTCGTTCATAACTACACTCTTTCTGAGATCAGGGGAACATCATCCCTGCCCAGTTAAATGATTGCTGGAACTTTTCTACAGTCAATTCATTAAATAATAATACTCATAAGCAGTCTCTTTCGACTAATAATAATAAACACTCTTGGGGTTATTCACTATTTTGCCTTTTATATTTTATTATACACTCTCTTCTGGATTCCTTCTTCTCTTCTGCAGATCTTCATTAGTTAATGTTGTTGACAAATAGCATGTGTAAATATTCTTCATTTTTTTCTTCTCTCCTTATTGTGACAAAATTGTTCTTCATATTGATTGGTTCTTTCTTCTTCTTCTCGGTCAATTCTCCTTCTCACTATCTCCTCTACATAATATTCTCATTAATGGTCTTCTTCTCTCTTCTAGCAAATGTCATATTTTTTAACATTTTATTTTGGATAGTACAAAATTTTTCTCAAAGTGATAGTAAACATTGTTTAAAATATCTTAAGTGCGTTCACTAGTTGCTTGTTTTGGTTATGGTTTGTTTATTAGATAATAGTTTTTTTCTTTTTCTCGTGTCACATACAATATTCATTTAATAAACATTTTTCTCTTTCTTCTTTCCTTTATAACAGCCATCTCTCAGATTACTCACTTTGGTGTTTTTCCCCTCTACTCCTTCAAGTGTTGGATTTTTTAACACTTATTCTGGATTATTATATTTTTTCTTGGGACATACAATATTTGATAATTAAAAATTCTTCTTATATACAATATTCATTTAATAAACATTTTTCTCTTTCTTCTTTCCTTTATAATAGCCATCTCTCAGATTACTCACTTTGGTGTTTTTTCCCTCTACTTCTTCAAGTGTTGGATTTTTTAACACTTATTCTGGATGGTTATATTTTTTCAATGAAGCTTGATTATAGACTCCCTTGGTTCTATTGGTATGGGGGTCCATAATTTCGTATGTGTTGTTTTGATTGTCTTTTGTGATTGTATAGGGTGAACAACTATATTCAATAATATCTTCTTCAATGAGTCTGTTTATTTCCACTCGGACCGCTTCTTTTTGAGAATAGGCAATGGGGTATGATTTCTTGTTAAAGTCGGCTGCTTCCTTGAATCTAATCTCACATTGGAAGTCCTTTACTTTTCCGGGAGAATTGGAAAATACGTGTCTATATCGTTCATAAATCGCAATCAATTTTTCTACTTGGTTGTTGGTTATTCTTCTATCGCTTTTGGCTGTCTGGAACCTCAGGATTTCTTCTAATTTCTCCTCCCATAAGTCGTCATTTTCATGATCACAATTTATTTCTTCTCTGGGTATTGCATTCCTATAATTATTATCTTCTTTAATATAACAAATGATCCGGTCGTGAGGGGCTTCTTCGCTTCCAATTAACTCCGCCGTCCATTGCACACAATTTGAGCTCAGAGATACTTTTGCTCTGCTCATATCTATTATAGCTGCGTATTTTCTTAATACTCACAGCCTATCAATAAACTGAATGGTAACCCACTGGCTACTAAAAATTTTATAGGAAGTGTTTTCCCTTGACTGGTGACTTCTAGTTGGACTTGCTTTCTTATGGTTTTATATTGTCGTCCGGTCGCTCCGATCAAAATGATATTATTTATCGGTAAGGTCGGTATTGTCTCCTTACTCCTACTCTGTATTTTGTTCAATTCTAATTGATCGATGGCGATACATTGGCTCCAGTATCTATCATGATTTTGGTAAACACGCCATTCACTTCGGCGGAAATATAAGCGATTTCGCTGTTATTATTTTTATTATTTTCTTTGGCTTCTTCTTCCATCAGATCTCCTCTGATGTCCTTCAGGTAGTGATTGCGTATAATAGTAAATGTCTCTTGATTTTTTGTCCGTCATCGTACCCAATAGATCGGATCAGTGAGGGTTTTAAGTAAGTTTTCACTGCCGTTGTCCGTTTAAAGAGGTAGCGTTCTTTTCTCCGCTCCTTTCACTAGTGCTGGGGGTTCGATTCTCCCTTTCTTCTGGTCTATTTGTATTGTTGTACTGACGTCCGTTATTATTATTTCTGTGTATATTCTCGCTACTGCGGCTCCTTCCTGTGTCGTACCCAGATTCTCTGCTCCTTACGTCCTGGCTGTATGGATTATTATCTTCATTAATGCTTCAATGTCCCTAATAGAAGTATCTCCCTCCGTTTCTGTCGTCAGCACGAACATAATTAGCTCTCCTGAAATTGCTTGGGTTTTGGTTGTTCCCGTTGCTCGGTCGGTACTGGCGATTGTTATTATTTGGACGGTAGGGGTTGTTACCATTATTTGGCCGATACTGATTTCCACTGTTATAATTAGGACGGTGGTTGTTATTAGGAGAGTTCTGATTATAATTATTATTATAATTTGGTCTATAATTAGTGTTATTCCTATCTGGCGGGTAATTATTCCCATTACTATTTGGTCTCGGATGTTGGTCAGCATTATCTCGGTTTGTGTTATTGTAATTACCTCGATAATTATTCCGGTATCCGGCCTGACCGTTTCTATCAAAGTATGGGTCTGGTCCCTGCCGACTCCTCCGATAATACTTCTCCTGCTCCTAGTTTTCTAATAGCGCGGACATAGTTTGGATTGTTCTTATTTGTCCGTTCAGTCTCGCTCTAGCCACGCCCTCTTCGAAATGATACACCAATTTAGTAACGAGGCATTCTTCAGGTATCTTCGGTTCGAGATTTCTGGCCATACACACTTTGCCCAAAAAATACGCTGTGAGTGTCACCCCTTTACTACGGTCATACTTCCCGTTGCAGATGACGTCCCGCACGATGTTCTGTGTCGATTCGGACCAGTACTTCGTTTTAAACAGCGTCTTGAAATCCGCATAATTCTGTATTTCATGTCGGGTAGCCGTCCACCAATTATCGTGCACGTCTTTAAAATATTCGTCTAACATGTTTCTGATAGTAGACCATCTAGTTTCGCGTGTACGGGCGATATTTTCTTCCACTCTTTCGATGAACTCCATGGGATTCTTCTTATAATTTTTGAAATTTATTAATTCACGATTCTCCACGTTTGTTATTCCGGTCACTTGTATTGGTTGACTTCGGAATAAATTAATTTCTTTCCTAAAATTATTGAGTTCTCGCCGTTGAAGCTCAGCCATTTTCTCTTTGTCGGTGTGTACTTGCTCCCAAACATCATTCACGGAAGCGGTGATTTCCTCACATCTCGTTCCCAAGTTTTCTTGTTTCTTTGTCATGACTTCGAATTTATTTAAATGGGATTCTTCGATGTTATTTACTCGGGTCTGAAGTGTCTCTTTTGTTCTGTGTATTTCTTGTTGGTTTTCTTCACACCTCTCGCTAATTTCAGAAACTTCCCGTCTGACTTCGGTTATTTCCTCTTCTATTTTCGTATTTAATTTTTCATGACTGTCTTCGATTCTCTGGCTGATAATTTCTATCTTCTTGTTGCTGTCTTCGATGCTGTCGTCAATCTTCTTACTCAATTCCTGGGTTTCTTCCTTCAAAGAAGCTATGATTTTATTTGTCTCTTCCGTCTTCTTGTTTAATTCCCCTTTGAAATCTTCCCTTAACAAGTCAATATTTTTCTTCAATAACTCATTATTTTTCTGGCTGTCATCCATCTTATTGTTTAACGCTTCCATATTTTTGGTTAAGGACTCGTTATTTTTATTTAATTTCTCATTAAAATCTTCCTTAATAATTCAATATTCTTCTGGCCGTCTTCCTTCAATTCTTCTTTTAATGATTCAATATTCTTCTGACTGTCGTCCATCTTCTTGTTCATCGATTCCATATTTTTATTTAATGACTCGATTGATTTGTTGGTATTTTCCTCCATCCTCTTACTTAAGGTTTCCATTGTTTTATTATTACCTTCAATAATCATTCGCATCATTTCCTGGTAATTCACGTCCCCTGTTTGTATGGGTCTTTCGAGTCGTTCCTCTGGTTGTACAGGTCGGCTGGGTTCTGTAGGGGGTAATATTTCTTCTAGGTCTTCGACTGGCGTCGCCTCCTTATCATCCATGTTTATTTCTTTATCTACTTCCGCCGCACGTTTCTTAGAGGTTGCTCTCCGTTGCATTTTTGGTTCTGTGTATTGCAGCTGCCTCGAAAATTAGGTTGATGATTATTTTTTATAAATTAGGTTGAATATTTTTCACCTAATTTCGCTCGAACGTTGTGCGCCAATTTATTAATGAACGGAAATCCCGTGTTTAAAATTTTTTATTATTGTTAATCTCAGGGTTGTTTTTGTTTAATATGGGGTCTTGCAATCTGTTGATTATTATTATTCAAGCTCGTTTTTTATTATTATATGGTTGTTTAGTGACTTATTCCACTCAATTCAACCTATTGTTGAATCCAGTAATGAATAAGTCGGTTACTTACACTCTTTATCGACGTTTTAATTGTCAGTTTAATTGGTTTAATTAAATGTATTTTATTCACTGCTTAGAATTGTTCCAATCGAAGTTCCGTTGACTCTCCGTTGATCAGCGGTGGTGAGAAGATCAGTAATGTCCGGCCTGTACACTAACATAAACATACACAAACATGATATTTATGATAACTTATACTTTGTAATAATATATATAGGTCAGTACGGTTGTAAAAAATCACTCAATTTGAATGATTCGCACTGTAAGTATGGTACCAACCGTCTCGTTCTTCTCACTAAGCTGTATTTACTGATTACAATAAAAGTCAACTCTTTCAAAGGTAAAAATAACAATGGTGATTTATTCAATTCTAAAACAATGAAATTTAGTACAATAGTATGGCTTGCTCTTCTTTCTGGTTAACAATTAATATTTAAATTCGAACATGGACTCTAAAACATTTAAAAAGCTCAAGTTGGCATGACTGCCTTTGGTTAGTCACAAAATGTGTTGACAAACAAATAGGTTATGTAGTGTTATTAAACTTGTAATGTTATTAATAATTGTGGTAGTGGTAGTAGTAGGTTCTTTGAGTCTGCAAAATACACATATTTGATAAAATTGCTACGGCTATAACAAGCATATAAGATATGAATTCATGGATTATTAATTAAAAATATAAAATATGAACGACTGTTCATGGTTAGACATAGGCTTTAAATATAGTTTAGTGCAACCTTGTTTGGTTAAAAGTTATTAATTCTCTGTTAATAAATGATAATAATCATTATAATTCAGTATCAAGGATTACGATCATCTCCAAAACTGGATGTGCCTATTTCAGGTAATGGTAATTCATTGATTATATTTATATCACTCTCTGGTGTAACTCTTATTTAATTTTAGAAACAAAATATTCAACACTCTTATCTGGCTAATAGAATTAGGGCACATACTCCCTTCATTGATGATACAATGTCTTTACTTATTCTAAACATTCATGTTATACAAATCGTTAAAATTGTCGTTAATTATATCGTTCAACTTTGACATTGCTTATTTGTATTTTGAGATCCCTTCCTTTAGGAATAGGATATTTAATTGCTTATCGTATGTTAATTCAAGTCGCTATTAGCGTTCAGTTATATTTCTTATCATACAATCATAATATAATAGCTGTGGGTATTTGATACTTGCGTAACTGGTCGTTTGTAGTGTTTACACTTTTTTCTTTTTAAACTTTTTTAATTAATTAAAATTTCTTTTGTAGTAATTAATTAATTAAATTTTATCACGGCACTGCACTCACTCCTATGCGCATGTACTCCGAATTAGTTTCACTTAAAAATATACTGCACTATTTCTTCAGTGGACATAACCTACATTCCCGGTTTGAGGTTAACGTGTGTTTACATCTGGTTGCTGTCAAAAGCACGTTTTTCTGGAGATACGACGAGCATGCAGTTCGCTTCGTGGGTGGTGAAAGACTGGCTTCGCTTCCTTTGTCGGAATGATGAATCTCGGATTTTTTTATAGGCTCTGATTGGTCAATTTATTTTAATTCGTCTATCTCCGGTGGGCTTCGTCAAAACAGACGCCTTCAAGCGCGTCATTTTTTGGGAACAAGATTAAAAATCTCTGGTCAACATACCCACGCGGAAGGGCACAGCATTATACAATTATTTTTATAAGTCCAATATCTTCCTTATAATTGTACCGATGACATTGTGATTACCCTCATTGTTTATGATTTTTTATGACGATTAATTTGAATCCCCTCATCTATATTTCGGATTCGGGGTTGCTGAATTCGCACTTGGTATTTATACTTAGTGTCCATTAAGCCATTAATTATTAATAATATATTGTTTTTATTCCATTTTCCATGGTAATAACTTGTTCTTAATCTATTGTACAATTTTCACTTAAAACTATGCCTTAATACTAACACTATGTCCGGTTTCATAGATTCGACCTTAAGTTTATGATTATACATTTTTGTTTTTCTTATATTCTATTAATAACAACATTTAATTAAGTTCTAACATGGTATATTTATACACTGATGGGTTAAGTCACTACTGGCAGTGTTCTTTTTCCCTACATTATTAGTTTAGTGCCTTAATTATAGTTTATTAATTAGGCTTGTCATACTTTTATGGAGTTACCTTGCTGTATGTTTGGTACTCTTCATATACTATTCGGATTACTCTCCAAATGATAGTTAGAATAGTCACAATGGTATTGTTATTATTGTGATGCAGTTCATTCTGCATTTGATTCTGTTATCATCTTGGTTTAGTAGCTGTCAACTTTACTTGCAGCTAGTTGTTACAATAGTTCTGTTGTAATTACATTTATATGGGTTATTTAGATAGTTATTTTGGTTGCATTTGTTCATCTGAACAGTATTCTGTCTTACTTCAGGTCGTTATTTGAGTTACTATATTTGTATAATGCGTTTATAACATAATTTTGGTTGCATAATGTATCTTTACTATTGCAAGCATATTGTCATATTTGGATTACATAAATATAGCTTTTATATTCAGTCATTCTATTATCTACTCTGTACAAAACATTCCTTATATTATCTAGTTACTTCCTAGCTCAATACATATTGGTTTAATATTGTTTTGATTTTGTTTTCATTAAGGTTTATTGAAAACTGGATGCCCAGATTAGGTTATGTTATATGTTCAGTAAGCAGTAATGTGTTGCTGCTGGCTGTTTGTTTCTACATTAATCTTGCTGACTGGTTTTCATTCAATGTTTGTGTACTGGTTCTTGGTCATTATTATTGCACCTTTAGTTTACTCTTGAATTGTCTTAATTATTGTTAATTAGTGGGTTTGTACTAACATCACTCCCACTGTACAATTGGTCATTCATTATTTTGGAACCCAGCCTTCTGTTTATTTTATAACTACACATCATTTAGCTACAATAAACTTATCTTATTCTTATTCAGTTTACTCGTGACTCTTTATTTACAATACTTAGTCCTTATTGATAATAATGTGTTTTACATAGACAAGGAATGTATTCATTAAATGAGTTGTGTTCAGTGTTGACTTTACCATACAGCTTAGGGATTTATATCATGTAATTAATTAACATTTCTTCTTTCTTCTTAATACAATTATTCTTTTAAAGGTTTATGTTAGTTTGTTATAATTCAATTTCCTTCCCTTGTTCTTGTGTTTGGTCTGGATATCTTCCTTCCTCCTTCTTCACTGATCTCTTTCTCACTCTTATTCATTTTATACATGATGTGGTTTTTACTTGTCTTCTTCACATTGTTTCTTCCTTCTTCATTCTTGAAGTCGTTATTGTTGTGTTCTTCTCCCTGATTCTTCTTTCTTCTTTTGTTCTCATGTTCTTCTCACTGATTCTTCATTCTTCTTTTGTTTTCTTTTGTCCTTCTCCCTGATTCTTCATTCTTCTTTCTTTATCTTTTGTCCTTCTCACTGATCTATTGGGTAAGGTATGTCAGTCGTCTCGTCTTTATTCTTCTTTTCTTCTTTATTGGTGCATTTACTAGTGATTTCTTTTCAATGATGCTTCACTTATTTAAACTTATGGTACTTTCTTCTTCTGTATCCATGGTGGTATTCTAGACCTGTTAATGTATTTTTACTAGTGGTGGCTTTTAAATTAATTTTCGGTACGTTGGTGGATGTGGTGTTATATGTACCGTTACATATTGCCTCCTTATCAGAATTGATTATTTCTGATATCTTTGTTTTATGATTGAAGAAATTATCAATTTTTTTTTTTCATTTCACTCTTAAGTCACACATGAGGTTTTCATATTTTGTATTTACTCTTACACTTGTCTTCAGCTCATTATATTTTCTACATCTCCTCCTTCTTCATAATTCTGGAATCTTGTTTAATTATATTCTTGGCTGTTGTGTTTTTTCCCTTAAATATTTAATTTCCCTAACATTTTTTCCCTAACTTAGTAGCTGAAATCAATTCGGGTGGGCTCTATTGGCTTACCTAACTCCGTCGTTCATAACTACACTCTTTCTGAGATCAGGGGAACATCATCCCTGCCCAGTTAAATGATTGCTGGAACTTTTCTACAGTCAATTCATTAAATAATAATACTCATAAGCAGTCTCTTTCGACTAATAATAATAAACACTCTTGGGGTTATTCACTCTTTTGCCTTTTATATTTTATTATACACTCTCTTCTGGATTCCTTCTTCTCTTCTGCAGATCTTCATTAGTTAATGTTGTTGACAAATAGCATGTGTAAATATTCTTCATTTTTTTCTTCTCTCCTTATTGTGACAAAATTGTTCTTCATATTGATTGGTTCTTTCTTCTTCTTCTCGGTCAATTCTCCTTCTCACTATCTCCTCTACATAATATTCTCATTAATGGTCTTCTTCTCTCTTCTAGCAAATGTCATATTTTTAACATTTTATTTTGGATAGTACAAAATTTTTCTCAAAGTAATAGTAAACATTGTTTAAAATATCTTAAGTGCGTTCACTAGTTGCTTGTTTTGGTTATGGTTTGTTTATTAGATAAGTTTTTTCTTTTTCTCGTGTCACATACAATATTCATTTAATAAACATTTTTCTCTTTCTTCTTTCCTTTATAACAGCCATCTCTCAGATTACTCACTTTGGTGTTTTCCCCTCTACTCCTTCAAGTGTTGGATTTTTTAACACTTATTCTGGATTATTATATTTTTTCTTGGGACATACAATATTTGATAATTAAAAACTCTTCTTACATACAATATTCATTTAATAAACATTTTTCTCTTTCTTCTTTCCTTTATAATAGCCATCTCTCAGATTACTCACTAAAGTGTTTTTTCCCTCTACTTCTTCAAGTGTTGGATTTTTTAACACTTATACTGGATGGTTATATTTTTTCAATGAAGCTTGATTATAGACTCCCTTGGTTCTATTGGTATGGGGGTCCATAATTTCGTATGTGTTGTTTTGATTGTCTTTTGTGATTGTATAGGGTGAACAACTATATTCAATAATATCTTCTTCAATGAGTCTGTTTATTTTCGCTCGGACCGCTTCTTTTTGAGAATAGGCAATGGGGTATGATTTCTTTTTAAAGTCGGCTGCTTCCTTGAATCTAATCTCACATTGGAAGTCCTTTACTTTTCCGGGAGCATTGGAAAATACGTGTCTATATCGTTCATAAATCGCAATCAATTTTTCTACTTGGTTGTTGGTTATTCTTCTATCGCTTTTGGCTGTCTGGAACCTCCGGATTTCTTCTAATTTCTCCTCCCATAAGTCGTCATTTTCATGGTCACAATTTATTTCTTCTCTGGGTATTGCATTCCTATAATTATTATCTTCTTTAATATAACAAATGATGCGGTCGTGAGGGGCTTCTTCGCTTCCAATTAACTCCGCCGTCCATTGCACACAATTTGAGCTCAGAGATACTTTTGCTCTGCTCATATCTATTATAGCTGCATATTTTCTTAATACTCACAGCCTATCAATAAACTGAATGGTAACCCACTGGCTACTAAAAATATTATAGGAAGTGTTTTCCCTTGACTGGTGACTTCTAGTTGGACTTGCTTTCTTATGGTTTTATTTTGTTGTCCGGTCGCTCCGATCAAAATGATATTATTTATCGGTAAGGTCGGTATTGTCTCCTTACTCCTACTCTGTATTTTGTTCAATTCTAATTGATCGATGGCGATACATTGGCTCCAGTATCTATCATGATTTTGGTAAACACGCCATTCACTTCGGCGGAAATATAAGCGATTTCGCTGTTATTATTTTTATTATTTTCTTTGGCTTGTTCTTCCATCAGATCTCCTCTGATGTCCTTCAGGTAGTGATTGCGTATAATAGTAAATGTCTCTTGATTTTTTGTCCGTCGTCGTACCCAATAGATCGGATCAGTGAGGGTTTTAAGTAAGTTTTCACTGCCGTTGTCCGTTTAAAGAGGTAGCGTTCTTTTCTCCGCTCCTTTCACTAGTGCTGGGGGTTCGATTCTCCCTTTCTTCTGGTCTATTTGTATTGTTGTACTGACGTCCGTTATTATTATTTCTGTGTATATTCTCGCTACTGCGGCTCCTTCGTGTGTCGTACCCAGATTCTCTGCTCCTTACGTCCTGGCTGTATGGATTATTATCTTCATTAAAGCTTCGATGTCCCTAATAGAAGTATCTCCCTCCGTTTCTGTCATCAGCACGAACATAATTAGCTCTCCTGAAATTGCTTGGGTTTTGGTTGTTCCCGTTGCTCGGTCGGTACTGGCGATTGTTATTATTTGGATGGTAGGGGTTGTTACCATTATTTGGCCGATACTGATTTCCACTGTTATAATTAGGACGGTGGTTGTTATTAGGAGAGTTCTGATTATAATTATTATTATAATTTGGTCTATAATTAGTGTTATTCCTATCTGGCGGGTAATTATTCCCATTACTATTTGGTCTCGGATGTTGGTCAGCATTATCTCGGTTTGTGTTATTGTAATTACCTCGATAATTATTCCGGTATCCGGCCTGACCGTTTCTATCAAAGTATGGGTCTGGTCCCTGCCGACTCCTCCGATAATACTTCTCCTGCTCATACTTTTCTAATAGCGCGGACATAGTTTGGATTGTTCTTATTTGTCCGTTCAGTCTCGCTCTAGCCACGCCCTCTTCGAAATGATACGCCAATTTAGTAACGAGGCATTCTTCAGGTATCTTCGGTTCGAGATTTCTGGCCATACACACTTTGCCCAAAAAATACGCTGTGAGTGTCACCCCTTTACTACGGTCATACTTCCCGTTGCAGATGATGTCCCGCACGATGTTCTGTGTCGATTCTGACCAGTACTTCGTTTTAAACAGCGTCTTGAAATCCGCATAATTCTGTATTTCATGTCAGGTAGCCGTCCACCAATTATCGTGCACGTCTTTAAAATATTCGTCTAACATCTTTCTGATAGTAGACCATCTAGTTTCGCATGTACGGGCGATATTTTCTTCCACTCTTTCGATGAACTCCATGGGATTCTTCTTATAATTTTTGAAATTTATTAATTCACGATTCTCCACGTTTGTTATTCCGGTCACTTGTATTGGTTGACTTCGGAATAAATTAATTTCTTCCCTAAAATTATTGAGTTCTCGCCGTTGAAGCTCAGCCATTTTCTCTTTGTTGGTGTGTACTTGCTCCCAAACATCATTCACGGAGGCGGTGATTTCCTCACATCTCGTTCCCAAGTCTTCTTGTTTCTTTGTCATGACTTCGAATTTATTTAAATGGGATTCTTCGATGTTATTTACTCGGGTCTGAAGTGTCTCTTTCGTTCTCTGTATTTCTTGTTGGTTTTCTTCACACCTCTCGCTAATTTCAGAAACTTCCCGTCTGACTTCGGTTATTTCCTCTTCTATTTTCGTATTTAATTTTTCATGACTGTCTTCGATTCTCTGGCTGATAATTTCTATCTTCTTGTTGCTGTCTTCGATGCTGTCGTCAATCTTCTTACTCAATTCCTGGGTTTCTTCCTTCAAAGAAGCTATGATTTTATTTGTCTCTTCCGTCTTCTTGTTTAATTCCCCTTTGAAATCTTCCCTTAACAAGTCAATATTTTTCTTCAATAACTCATTATTTTTCTGGCTGTCATCCATCTTATTGTTTAACGCTTCCATATTTTTGGTTAAGGACTCGTTATTTTTATTTAATTTCTCATTAAAATCTTCCTTAATAATTCAATATTCTTCTGGCCGTCTTCCTTCAATTCTTCTTTTAATGATTCAATATTCTTCTGACTGTCGTCCATCTTCTTGTTCATCGATTCCATATTTTTATTTAATGACTCGATTGATTTGTTGGTATTTTCCTCCATCCTCTTACTTAAGGTTTCCATTGTTTTATTATTACCTTCAATAATCATTCGCATCATTTCCTGGTAATTCACGTCCCCTGTTTGTATGGGTCTTTCGAGTCGTTCCTCTGGTTGTACAGGTCGGCTGGGTTCTGTAGGGGGTAATATTTCTTCTAGGTCTTCGACTGGCGTCGCCTCCTTATCATCCATGTTTATTTCTTTATCTACTTCCGCCGCACGTTTCTTAGAGGTTGCTCTCCGTTGCATTTTTGGTTCTGTGTATTGCAGCTGCCTCGAAAATTAGGTTGATGATTATTTTTTATAAATTAGGTTGAATATTTTTCACCTAATTTCGCTCGAACGTTGTGCGCCAATTTATTAATGAACGGAAATCCCGTGTTTAAAATTTTTTATTATTGTTAATCTCAGGGTTGTTTTTGTTTAATAAGGGGTCTTGCAATCTGTTGATTATTATTATTCAAGCTCGTTTTTTATTATTATATGGTTGTTTAGTGACTTATTCCACTCAATTCAACCTATTGTTGAATCCAGTAATGAATAAGTCGGTTACTTACACTCTTTATCGACGTTTTAATTGTCAGTTTAATTGGTTTAATTAAATGTATTTTATTCACTGCTTAGAATTGTTCCAATCGAAGTTCCGTTGACTCTCCGTTGATCAGCGGTGGTGAGAAGATCAGTAATGTCCGGCCTATACACTAACATAAACATACACAAACATGATATTTATGATAACTTATACTTTGTAATAATATATATAGGTCAGTACGGTTGTAAAAAAATCACTCAATTTGAATGATTCGCACTGTAAGTATGGTACCAACCGTCTCGTTCTTCTCACTAAGCTGTATTTACTGATTACAATAAAAGTCAACTCTTTCAAAGGTAAAAATAACAATGGTGATTTATTCAATTCTAAAACAATGAAATTTAGTACAATAGTATGGTTTGCTCTTCTTTCTGGTTAACAATTAATATTTAAATTCGAACATGGACTCTAAAACATTTAAAAAGCTCAAGTTGGCATGACTGCCTTTGGTTAGTCACAAAATGTGTTGACAAACAAATAGGGTATGTAGTGTTATTAAACTTGTAATGTTATTAATAATTGTGGTAGTGGTAGTAGTAGGTTCTTTGAGTCTGCAAAATACACATATTTGATAAAATTGCTACGGCTATAACAAGCATATAAGATATGAATTCATGGATTATTAATTAAAAATATAAAATATGAACGACTGTTCATGGTTAGACATAGGCTTTAAATATAGTTTAGTGCAACCTTGTTTGGTTAAAAGTTATTAATTCTCTGTTAATAAATGATAATAATCATTATAATTCAGTATCAAGGATTACGATCATCTCCAAAACTGGATGTGCCTATTTCAGGTAATGGTAATTCATTGATTATATTTATATCACTCTCTGGTGTAACTCTTATTTAATTTTAGAAACAAAATATTCAACACTCTTATCTGGCTAATAGAATTAGGGCACATACTCCCTTCATTGATGATACAATGTCTTTACTTATTCTAAACATTCATGTTATACAAATCGTTAAAATTGTCGTTAATTATATCGTTCAACTTTGACATTGCTTATTTGTATTTTGAGATCCCTTCCTTTAGGAATAGGATATTTAATTGCTTATCGTATGTTAATTCAAGTCGCTATTAGCGTTCAGTTATATTTCTTATCATACAATCATAATATAATAGCTGTGGGTATTTGATACTTGCGTAACTGGTCGTTTGTAGTGTTTACACTTTTTTTCTTTTTAAACTTTTTTAATTAATTAAAATTTCTTTTGTAGTAATTAATTAATTAAATTTTATCACGGCACTGCACTCACTCCTATGCGCATGTACTCCGAATTAGTTTCACTTAAAAATATACTGCACTATTTCTTCAGTGGACATAACCTACATTCCCGGTTTGAGGTTAACGTGTGTTTACATCTGGTTGCTGTCAAAAGCACGTTTTTCTGGAGATACGACGAGCATGCAGTTCGCTTCGTGGGTGGTGAAAGACTGGCTTCGCTTCCTTTGTCGGAATGATGAATCTCGGATTTTTTTATAGGCTCTGATTGGTCAATTTATTTTAATTCGTCTATCTCCGGTGGGCTTCATCAAAACAGACGCCTGGAAGCGCGTCATTTTTTGGGAACAAGATTAAAAATCTCTGGTCAACATACCCACGTGGAAGGGCACAGCATTATACAATTATTTTTATAAGTCCAATATCTTCCTTATAATTGTACCGATGACATTGTGATTACCCTCATTGTTTATGATTTTTTATGACGATTAATTTGAATCCCCTCATCTATATTTCGGATTCGGGGTTGCTGAATTCGCACTTGGTATTTATACTTAGTGCCCATTAAGCCATTAGTTACTAATAATATATTGTTTTTATTCCATTTTCCATGGTAATAACTTGTTCTTAATCTACTGTACAATTTTCACTTAAAACTATGCCTTAATACTAACACTATGTCCGATTTCATAGATTCGACCTTAAGTTTATGATTATACATTTTTGTTTTTCTTATATTCTATTAATAACAACATTTAATTAAGTTCTAACATGGTATATTTATACAATGATGGGTTAAGTCACTACTGGCAGTGTTCTTTTTCCCTACATTATTAGTTTAGTGCCTTAATTATAGTTTATTAATTAGGCTTGTCATACTTTTATGGAGTTACCTTGCTGTATGTTTGGTACTCTTCATATACTATTCGGATTACTCTCCAAATGATAGTTAGAATAGTCACAATGGTATTGTTATTATTGTGATGCAGTTCATTCTGCATTTGATTCTGTTATCATCTTGGTTTAGTAGCTGTCAACTTTACTTGCATCTAGTTGTTACAATAGTTCTGTTGTAATTACATTTATATGGGTTATTTAGATAGTTATTTTGGTTGCATTTGTTCATCTGAACAGTATTCTGTCTTACTTCAGGTCGTTATTTGAGTTACTATCTTTGTATAATGCGTTTATAACATAATTTTGGTTGCATAATGTATCTTTAATATTGCAAGCATATTGTCATATTTGGATTACATAAATATAGCTTTTATATTCAGTCATTCTATTATCTACTCTGTACAAAACATTCCTTATATTATCTAGTTACTTCCTAGCTCAATACATATAGGTTTAATATTGTTTTGATTTTGTTTTCATTAAGGTTTATTGAAAACTGGATGCCCAGATTAGGTTATGTTATATGTTCAGTAAGCAGTAATGTGTTGCTGCTGGCTGTGTGTTTCTACATTAATCTTGCTGACTGGTTTTCATTCAATGTTTGTACACTGGTTCTTGGTCATTATTATTGCACCTTTAGTTTACTCTTGAATTGTCTTAATTATTGTTAATTAGTGGGTTTGTACTAACATCACTCCCACTGTACAATTGGTCATTCATTATTTTGGAACCCAGCCTTCTGTTTATTTTATAACTACACATCATTTAGCTACAATAAACTTATCTTATTCTTATTCAGTTTACTCGTGACTCTTTATTTACAATAATTAGTCTTTATTGTTAATAATGTGTTTTACATAGACAAGGAATGTATTCATTAAATGAGTTGTGTTCAGTGTTGACTTTACCATACAGCTTAGGGATTTATATCATGTAATTAATTAACATTTCTTCTTTCTTCTTAATACAATTATTCTTTTAAAGGTTTATGTTAGTTTGTTATAATTCAATTTCCTTCCCTTGTTCTTGTGTTTGGTCTGGATATCTTCCTTCCTCCTTCTTCACTGATCTCTTTCTCACTCTTATTCATTTTATACATGATGTGGTTTTTACTTGTCTTCTTCACATTGTTTCTTCCTTCTTCATTCTTGAAGTCGTTATTGTTGTGTTCTTCTCCCTGATTCTTCTTTCTTCTTTTGTTCTCATGTTCTTCTCACTGATTCTTCATTCTTCTTTTGTTTTCTTTTGTCCTTCTCCCTGATTCTTCATTCTTCTTTCTTTGTCTTTTGTCCTTCTCACTGATCTATTGGGTAAGGTATGTCAGTCGTCTCGTCTTTATTCTTCTTTTCTTCTTTATTGGTGCATTTACTAGTGATTTCTTTTCAATGATGCTTCACTTATTTAAACTTATGGTACTTTCTTCTTCTGTATCCATGGTGGTATTCTAGACCTGTTAATGTATTTTTACTAGTGGTGGCTTTTAAATTAATTTTCGGTACGTTGGTGGATGTGGTGTTATATGTACCGTTACATATTGCCTCCTTATCAGAATTGATTATTTCTGATATCTTTGTTTTATGATTGAAGATATTATCAATTTTTTTTTTTTCATTTCACTCTTAAGTCACACATGAGGTTTTCATATTTTGTATTTACTCTTACACTTGTCTTCAGCTCATTATATTTTCTACATCTCCTCCTTCTTCATAATTCTGGAATCTTGTTTAATTATATTCTTGGCTGTTGTGTTTTTTCCCTTAAATATTTAATTTCCCTAACATTTTTTCCCTAACTTAGCTGAAATCGATTCGGGTGGGCTCTATTGGCTTACCTAACTCCGTCGTTCATAACTACACTCTTTCTGAGATCAGGGGAACATCATCCCTGCCCAGTTAAATGATTGCTGGAACTTTTCTACAGTCAATTCATTAAATAATAATACTCATAAGCAGTCTCTTTCGACTAATAATAATAAACACTCTTGGGGTTATTCACTCTTTTGCCTTTTATATTTTATTATACACTCTCTTCTGGATTCCTTCTTCTCTTCTGCAGATCTTCATTAGTTAATGTTGTTGACAAATAGCATGTGTAAATATTCTTCATTTTTTTCTTCTCTCCTTATTGTGACAAAATTGTTCTTCATATTGATTGGTTCTTTCTTCTTCTTCTCGGTCAATTCTCCTTCTCACTATCTCCTCTACATAATATTCTCATTAATGGTCTTCTTCTCTCTTCTAGCAAATGTCATATTTTTTAACATTTTATTTTGGATAGTACAAAATTTTTCTCAAAGTGATAGTAAACATTGTTTAAAATATCTTAAGTGCGTTCACTAGTTGCTTGTTTTGGTTATGGTTTGTTTATTAGATAATAGTTTTTTCTTTTTCTCGTGTCACATACAATATTCATTTAATAAACATTTTTCTCTTTCTTCTTTCCTTTATAACAGCCATCTCTCAGATTACTCACTTTGGTGTTTTTCCCCTCTACTCCTTCAAGTGTTGGATTTTTTAACACTTATTCTGGATTATTATATTTTTTCTTGGGACATACAATATTTGATAATTAAAAATTCTTCTTATATACAATATTCATTTAATAAACATTTTTCTCTTTCTTCTTTCCTTTATAATAGCCATCTCTCAGATTACTCACTTTGGTGTTTTTTCCCTCTACTTCTTCAAGTGTTGGATTTTTTAACACTTATTCTGGATGGTTATATTTTTTCAATGAAGCTTGATTATAGACTCCCTTGGTTCTATTGGTATGGGGGTCCATAATTTCGTATGTGTTGTTTTGATTGTCTTTTGTGATTGTATAGGGTGAACAACTATATTCAATAATATCTTCTTCAATGAGTCTGTTTATTTCCACTCGGATCGCTTCTTTTTGAGAATAGGCAATGGGATATGATTTCTTGTTAAAGTCGGCTGCTTCCTTGAATCTAATCTCACATTGGAAGTCCTTTACTTTTCCGGGAGCATTGGAAAATACGTGTCTATATCGTTCATAAATCGCAATCAATTTTTCTGCTTGGTTGTTGGTTAGTCTTCTATCTTTTTTGGCTGTCTGGAACCTCCGGATTTCTTCTAATTTCTCCTCCCATAAGTCGTCATTTTCATGGTCACAATTTATTTCTTCTCTGGGTATTGCATTCCTATAATTATTATCTTCTTTAATATAACAAATGATCCGGTCGTGAGGGGCTTCTTCGCTTCCAATTAACTCCGCCGTCCATTGCACACAATTTGAGCTCAGAGATACTTTTGCTCTGCTCATATCTATTATAGCTGCATATTTTCTTAATACTCACAGCCTATCAATAAACTGAATGGTAACCCACTGGCTACTAAAAATATTATAGGAAGTGTTTTCCCTTGACTGGTGACTTCTAGTTGGACTTGCTTTCTTATGGTTTTATTTTGTTGTCCGGTCGCTCCGATCAAAATGATATTATTTATCGGTAAGGTCGGTATTGTCTCCTTACTCCTACTCTGTATTTTGTTCAATTCTAATTGATCGATGGCGATACATTGGCTCCAGTATCTATCATGATTTTGGTAAACACGCCATTCACTTCGGCGGAAATATAAGCGATTTCGCTGTTATTATTTTTATTATTTTCTTTGGCTTCTTCTTCCATCAGATCTCCTCTGATGTCCTTCAGGTAGTGATTGCGTATAATAGTAAATGTCTCTTGATTTTTTGTCCGTCGTCGTACCCAATAGATCGGATCAGTGAGGGTTTTAAGTAAGTTTTCACTGCCGTTGTCCGTTTAAAGAGGTAGCGTTCTTTTCTCCGCTCCTTTCACTAGTGCTGGGGGTTCGATTCTCCCTTTCTTCTGGTCTATTTGTATTGTTGTACTGACGTCCGTTATTATTATTTCTGTGTATATTCTCGCTACTGCGGCTCCTTCGTGTGTCGTACCCAGATTCTCTGCTCCTTACGTTCTGGCTGTATGGATTATTATCTTCATTAAAGCTTTGATGTCCCTAATAGAAGTATCTCCCTCCGTTTCTGTCATCAGCACGAACATAATTAGCTCTCCTGAAATTGCTTGGGTTTTGGTTGTTCCCATTGCTCGGTCGGTACTGGCGATTGTTATTATTTGGACGGTAGGGGTTGTTACCATTATTTGGCCGATACTGATTTCCACTGTTATAATTAGGACGGTGGTTGTTATTAGGAGAGTTCTGATTATAATTATTATTATAATTTGGTCTATAATTAGTGTTATTCCTATCTGGCGGGTAATTATTCCCATTACTATTTGGTCTCGGATGTTGGTCAGCATTATCTCGGTTTGTGTTATTGTAATTACCTCGATAATTATTCCGGTATCCGGCCTGACCGTTTCTATCAAAGTATGGGTCTGGTCCCTGCCGACTCCTCCGATAATACTTCTCCTGCTCATACTTTTCTAATAGCGCGGACATAGTTTGGATTGTTCTTATTTGTCCGTTCAGTCTCGCTCTAGCCACGCCCTCTTCGAAATGATACGCCAATTTAGTAACGAGGCATTCTTCAGGTATCTTCGGTTCGAGATTTCTGGCCATACACACTTTGCCCAAAAAATACGCTGTGAGTGTCACCCCTTTACTACGGTCATACTTCCCGTTGCA
The DNA here is from genome assembly GCA_034769895.1 of Magicicada septendecula. Lineage (NCBI taxonomy): Eukaryota > Metazoa > Arthropoda > Insecta > Hemiptera > Cicadidae > Magicicada > Magicicada septendecula. The sequence goes on from CM068367.1 coordinate 736,449,220, forward strand.
GATGATGTCCCGCACGATGTTCTGTGTCGATTCTGACCAGTACTTCGTTTTAAACAGCGTCTTGAAATCCGCATAATTCTGTATTTCATGTCAGGTAGCCGTCCACCAATTATCGTGCACGTCTTTAAAATATTCGTCTAACATGTTTCTGATAGTAGACCATCTAGTTTCGCATGTACGGGCGATATTTTCTTCCACTCTTTCGATGAACTCCATGGGATTCTTCTTATAATTTTTGAAATTTATTAATTCACGATTCTCCACGTTTGTTATTCCGGTCACTTGTATTGGTTGACTTCGGAATAAATTAATTTCTTCCCTAAAATTATTGAGTTCTCGCCGTTGAAGCTCAGCCATTTTCTCTTTGTTGGTGTGTACTTGCTCCCAAACATCATTCACGGAGGCGGTGATTTCCTCACATCTCGTTCCCAAGTCTTCTTGTTTCTTTGTCATGACTTCGAATTTATTTAAATGGGATTCTTTGATGTTATTTACTCGGGTCTGAAGTGTCTCTTTCGTTCTCTGTATTTCTTGTTGGTTTTCTTCACACCTCTCGCTAATTTCAGAAACTTCCCGTCTGACTTCGGTTATTTCCTCTTCTTTTTTCGTATTTAATTTTTCATGACTGTCTTCGATTCTCTGGCTGATAATTTCTATCTTCTTGTTGCTGTCTTCGATGCTGTCGTCAATCTTCTTACTCAATTCCTGGGTATCTTCCTTCAAAGAAGCTATGATTTTATTTGTCTCTTCCGTCTTCTTGTTTAATTCCCCTTTGAAATCTTCCCTTAACAAGTCTATATTTTTCTTCAATAACTCATTATTTTTCTGGCTGTCATCCATCTTATTGTTTAACGCTTCCATATTTTTGGTTAAGGACTCGTTATTTTTATTTAATTTCTCATTAAAATCTTCCTTAATAATTCAATATTCTTCTGGCCGTCTTCCTTCAATTCTTCTGTTAATGATTCAATATTCTTCTGACTGTCGTCCATCTTCTTGTTCATCGATTCCATATTTTTATTTAATGACTCGATTGATTTGTTGGTATTTTCCTCCGTCCTCTTACTTAAGGTTTCCATTGTTTTATTATTACCTTCAATAATCATTCGCATCATTTCCTGGTAATTCACGTCCCCTGTTTGTATGGGTCTTTCGAGTCGTTCCTCTGGTTGTACAGGTCGGCTGGGTTCTGTAGGGGGTAATATTTCTTCTAGGTCTTCGACTGGCGTCGCCTCCTTATCATCCATGTGTATTTCTTTATCTACTTCCGCCGCACGTTTCTTAGAGGTTGCTCTCCGTTGCATTTTTGGTTCTGTGTATTGCAGCTGCCTCGAAAATTAGGTTGATGATTATTTTTTATAAATTAGGTTGAATATTTTTCACCTAATTTCGCTCGAACGTTGTGCGCCAATTTATTAATGAACGGAAATCCCGTGTTTAAAATATTTTATTATTGTTAATCTCAGGGTTGTTTTTGTTTAATAAGGGGTCTTGCAATCTGTTGATTATTATTATTCAAGCTCGTTTTTTATTATTATATGGTTGTTTAGTGACTTATTCCACTCAATTCAACCTATTGTTGAATCCAGTAATGAATAAGTCGGTTACTTACACTCTTTATCGACGTTTTAATTGTCAGTTTAATTGGTTTAATTAAATGTATTTTATTCACTGCTTAGAATTGTTCCAATCGAAGTTCCGTTGACTCTCCGTTGATCAGCGGTGGTGAGAAGATCAGTAATGTCCGCCTATACACTAACATAAACATACACAAACATGATATTTATGATAACTTATACTTTGTAATAATATATATAGGTCAGTACGGTTGTAAAAAATCACTCAATTTGAATGATTCGCACTGTAAGTATGGTACCAACCGTCTCGTTCTTCTCACTAAGCTGTATTTACTGATTACAATAAAAGTCAACTCTTTCAAAGGTAAAAATAACAATGGTGATTTATTCAATTCTAAAACAATGAAATTTAGTACAATAGTATGGTTTGCTCTTCTTTCTGGTTAACAATTAATATTTAAATTCGAACATGGACTCTAAAACATTTAAAAAGCTCAAGTTGGCATGACTGCCTTTGGTTAGTCACAAAATGTGTTGACAAACAAATAGGGTATGTAGTGTTATTAAACTTGTAATGTTATTAATAATTGTGGTAGTGGTAGTAGTAGGTTCTTTGAGTCTGCAAAATACACATATTTGATAAAATTGCTACGGCTATAACAAGCATATAAGATATGAATTCATGGATTATTAATTAAAAATATAAAATATGAACGACTGTTCATGGTTAGACATAGGCTTTAAATATAGTTTAGTGCAACCTTGTTTGGTTAAAAGTTATTAATTCTCTGTTAATAAATGATAATAATCATTATAATTCAGTATCAAGGATTATGATCATCTCCAAAACTGGATGTGCCTATTTCAGGTAATGGTAATTCATTGATTATATTTATATCACTCTCTGGTGTAACTCTTATTTAATTTTAGAATCAAAATATTCAACACTCTTATCTGGCTAATAGAATTAGGGCACATACTCCCTTCATTGATGATACAATGTCTTTACTTATTCTAAACATTCATGTTATACAAATCGTTAAAATTGTCGTTAATTATATCGTTCAACTTTGACATTGCTTATTTGTATTTTGAGATCCCTTCCTTTAGGAATAGGATATTTAATTGCTTATCTTATGTTAATTCAAGTCGCTATTAGCGTTCAGTTATATTTCTTATCATACAATCATAATATAATAGCTGTGGGTATTTGATACTTGCGTAACTGGTCGTTTGTAGTGTTTACACTTTTTTCTTTTTAAACTTTTTTAATTAATTAAAATTTCTTTTTTAGTAATTAATTAATTAAATTTTATCACGGCACTGCACTCACTCCTATGCGCATGTACTCCGAATTAGTTTCACTTAAAAATATACTGCACTATTTCTTCAGTGGACATAACCTACATTCCCGGTTTGAGGTTAACGTGTGTTTACATCTGGTTGCTGTCAAAAGCACGTTTTTCTGGAGATACGACGAGCATGCAGTTCGCTTCGTGGGTGGTGAAAGACTGGCTTCGCTTCCTTTGTCGGAATGATGAATCTCGGATTTTTTTATAGGCTCTGATTGGTCAATTTATTTTAATTCGTCTATCTCCGGTGGGCTTCGTCAAAACAGACGCCTTCAAGCGCGTCATTTTTTGGGAACAAGATTAAAAATCTCTGGTCAACATACCCACGCGGAAGGGCACAGCATTATACAATTATTTTTATAAGTCCAATATCTTCCTTATAATTGTACCGATGACATTGTGATTACCCTCATTGTTTATGATTTTTTATGACGATTAATTTGAATCCCCTCATCTATATTTCGGATTCGGGGTTGCTGAATTCGCACTTGGTATTTATACTTAGTGTCCATTAAGCCATTAGTTACTAATAATATATTGTTTTTATTCCATTTTCCATGGTAATAACTTGTTCTTAATCTACTGTACAATTTTCACTTAAAACTATGCCTTAATACTAACACTATGTCCGATTTCATAGATTCGACCTTAAGTTTATGATTATACATTTTTGTTTTTCTTATATTCTATTAATAACAACATTTAATTAAGTTCTAACATGGTATATTTATACATTGATGGGTTAAGTCACTACTGGCAGTGTTCTTTTTCCCTACATTATTAGTTTAGTGCCTTAATTATAGTTTATTAATTAGGCTTGTCATACTTTTATGGAGTTACCTTGCTGTATGTTTGGTACTCTTCATATACTATTCGGATTACTCTCCAAATGATAGTTAGAATAGTCACAATGGTATTGTTATTATTGTGATGCAGTTCATTCTGCATTTGATTCTGTTATCATCTTGGTTTAGTAGCTGTCAACTTTACTTGCATCTAGTTGTTACAATAGTTCTGTTGTAATTACATTTATATGGGTTATTTAGATAGTTATTTTGGTTGCATTTGTTCATCTGAACAGTATTCTGTCTTACTTCAGGTCGTTATTTAAGTTACTATCTTTGTATAATGCGTTTATAACATAATTTTGGTTGCATAATGTATCTTTACTATTGCAAGCATATTGTCATATTTGGATTACATAAATATAGCTTTTATATTCAGTCATTCTATTATCTACTCTGTACAAAACATTCCTTATATTATCTAGTTACTTCCTAGCTCAATACATATTGGTTTAATATTGTTTTGATTTTGTTTTCATTAAGTTTTATTGAAAACTGGATGCCCAGATTAGGTTATGTTATATGTTCAGTAAGCAGTAATGTGTTGCTGCTGGCTGTGTGTTTCTACATTAATCTTGCTGACTGGTTTTCATTCAATGTTTGTACACTGGTTCTTGGTCATTATTATTGCACCTTTAGTTTACTCTTGAATTGTCTTAATTATTGTTAATTAGTGGGTTTGTACTAACATCACTCCCACTGTACAATTGGTCATTCATTATTTTGGAACCTAGCCTTCTGTTTATTTTATAACTACACATCATTTAGCTACAATAAACTTATCTTATTCTTATTCAGTTTACTCGTGACTCTTTATTTACAATACTTAGTCCTTATTGATAATAATGTGTTTTACATAGACAAGGAATGTATTCATTAAATGAGTTGTGTTCAGTGTTGACTTTACCATACAGCTTAGGGATTTATATCATGTAATTAATTAACATTTCTTCTTTCTTCTTAATACAATTATTCTTTTAAAGGTTTATGTTAGTTTGTTATAATTCAATTTCCTTCCCTTGTTCTTGTGTTTGGTCTGGATATCTTCCTTCCTCCTTCTTCACTGATCTCTTTCTCACTCTTATTCATTTTATACATGATGTGGTTTTTACTTGTCTTCTTCACATTGTTTCTTCCTTCTTCATTCTTGAAGTCGTTATTGTTGTGTTCTTCTCCCTGATTCTTCTTTCTTCTTTTGTTCTCATGTTCTTCTCACTGATTCTTCATTCTTCTTTTGTTTTCTTTTGTCCTTCTCCCTGATTCTTCATTCTTCTTTCTTTGTCTTTTGTCCTTCTCACTGATCTATTGGGTAAGGTATGTCAGTCGTCTCGTCTTTATTCTTCTTTTCTTCTTTATTGGTGCATTTACTAGTGATTTCTTTTCAATGATGCTTCACTTATTTAAACTTATGGTACTTTCTTCTTCTGTATCCATGGTGGTATTCTAGACCTGTTAATGTATTTTTACTAGTGGTGGCTTTTAAATTAATTTTCGGTACGTTGGTGGATGTGGTGTTATATGTACCGTTACATATTGCCTCTTTATCAGAATTGATTATTTCTGATATCTTTGTTTTATGATTGAAGATATTATCAATTTTTTTTTTTTTTCATTTCACTCTTAAGTCACACATGAGGTTTTCATATTTTGTATTTACTCTTACACTTGTCTTCAGCTCATTATATTTTCTACATCTCCTCCTTCTTCATAATTCTGGAATCTTGTTTAATTATATTCTTGGCTGTTGTGTTTTTTCCCTTAAATATTTAATTTCCCTAACATTTTTTCCCTAACTTAGTAGCTGAAATCGATTCGGGTGGGCTCTATTGGCTTACCTAACTCCGTCGTTCATAACTACACTCTTTCTGAGATCAGGGGAACATCATCCCTGCCCAGTTAAATGATTGCTGGAACTTTTCTACAGTCAATTCATTAAATAATAATACTCATAAGCAGTCTCTTTCGACTAATAATAATAAACACTCTTGGGGTTATTCACTCTTTTGCCTTTTATATTTTATTATACACTCTCTTCTGGATTCCTTCTTCTCTTCTGCAGATCTTCGTTAGTTAATGTTGTTGACAAATAGCATGTGTAAATATTCTTCATTTTTTTCTTCTCTCCTTATTGTGACAAAATTGTTCTTCATATTGATTGGTTCTTTCTTCTTCTTCTCGGTCAATTCTCCTTCTCACTATCTCCTCTACATAATATTCTCATTAATGGTCTTCTTCTCTCTTCTAGCAAATGTCATATTTTTTAACATTTTATTTTGGATAGTACAAAATTTTTCTCAAAGTGATAGTAAACATTGTTTAAAATATCTTAAGTGCGTTCACTAGTTGCTTGTTTTGGTTATGGTTTGTTTATTAGATAATAGTTTTTTCTTTTTCTCGTGTCACATACAATATTCATTTAATAAACATTTTTCTCTTTCTTCTTTCCTTTATAACAGCCATCTCTCAGATTACTCACTTTGGTGTTTTTCCCCTCTACTCCTTCAAGTGTTGGATTTTTTAACACTTATTCTGGATTATTATATTTTTTCTTGGGACATACAATATTTGATAATTAAAAATTCTTCTTATATACAATATTCATTTAATAAACATTTTTCTCTTTCTTCTTTCCTTTATAATAGCCATCTCTCAGATTACTCACTTTGGTGTTTTTTCCCTCTACTTCTTCAAGTGTTGGATTTTTTAACACTTATTCTGGATGGTTATATTTTTTCAATGAAGCTTGATTATAGACTCCCTTGGTTCTATTGGTATGGGGGTCCATAATTTCGTATGTGTTGTTTTGATTGTCTTTTGTGATTGTATAGGGTGAACAACTATATTCAATAATATCTTCTTCAATGAGTCTGTTTATTTCCACTCGGATCGCTTCTTTTTGAGAATAGGCAATGGGATATGATTTCTTGTTAAAGTCGGCTGCTTCCTTGAATCTAATCTCACATTGGAAGTCCTTTACTTTTCCGGGAGCATTGGAAAATACGTGTCTATATCGTTCATAAATCGCAATCAATTTTTCTACTTGGTTGTTGGTTAGTCTTCTATCTTTTTTGGCTGTCTGGAACCTCCGGATTTCTTCTAATTTCTCCTCCCATAAGTCGTCATTTTCATGGTCACAATTTATTTCTTCTCTGGGTATTGCATTCCTATAATTATTATCTTCTTTAATATAACAAATGATCCGGTCGTGAGGGGCTTCTTCGCTTCCAATTAACTCCGCCGTCCATTGCACACAATTTGAGCTCAGAGATACTTTTGCTCTGCTCATATCTATTATAGCTGCATATTTTCTTAATACTCACAGCCTATCAATAAACTGAATGGTAACCCACTGGCTACTAAAAATATTATAGGAAGTGTTTTCCCTTGACTGGTGACTTCTAGTTGGACTTGCTTTCTTATGGTTTTATTTTGTTGTCCGGTCGCTCCGATCAAAATGATATTATTTATCGGTAAGGTCGGTATTGTCTCCTTACTCCTACTCTGTATTTTGTTCAATTCTAATTGATCGATGGCGATACATTGGCTCCAGTATCTATCATGATTTTGGTAAACACGCCATTCACTTCGGCGGAAATATAAGCGATTTCGCTGTTATTATTTTTATTATTTTCTTTGGCTTCTTCTTCCATCAGATCTCCTCTGATGTCCTTCAGGTAGTGATTGCGTATAATAGTAAATGTCTCTTGATTTTTTGTCCGTCGTCGTACCCAATAGATCGGATCAGTGAGGGTTTTAAGTAAGTTTTCACTGCCGTTGTCCGTTTAAAGAGGTAGCGTTCTTTTCTCCGCTCCTTTCACTAGTGCTGGGGGTTCGATTCTCCCTTTCTTCTGGTCTATTTGTATTGTTGTACTGACGTCCGTTATTATTATTTCTGTGTATATTCTCGCTACTGCGGCTCCTTCGTGTGTCGTACCCAGATTCTCTGCTCCTTACGTTCTGGCTGTATGGATTATTATCTTCATTAAAGCTTTGATGTCCCTAATAGAAGTATCTCCCTCCGTTTCTGTCATCAGCACGAACATAATTAGCTCTCCTGAAATTGCTTGGGTTTTGGTTGTTCCCATTGCTCGGTCGGTACTGGCGATTGTTATTATTTGGACGGTAGGGGTTGTTACCATTATTTGGCCGATACTGATTTCCACTGTTATAATTAGGACGGTGGTTGTTATTAGGAGAGTTCTGATTATAATTATTATTATAATTTGGTCTATAATTAGTGTTATTCCTATCTGGCGGGTAATTATTCCCATTACTATTTGGTCTCGGATGTTGGTCAGCATTATCTCGGTTTGTGTTATTGTAATTACCTCGATAATTATTCCGGTATCCGGCCTGACCGTTTCTATCAAAGTATGGGTCTGGTCCCTGCCGACTCCTCCGATAATACTTCTCCTGCTCATACTTTTCTAATAGCGCGGACATAGTTTGGATTGTTCTTATTTGTCCGTTCAGTCTCGCTCTAGCCACGCCCTCTTCGAAATGATACGCCAATTTAGTAACGAGGCATTCTTCAGGTATCTTCGGTTCGAGATTTCTGGCCATACACACTTTGCCCAAAAAATACGCTGTGAGTGTCACCCCTTTACTACGGTCATACTTCCCGTTGCAGATGATGTCCCGCACGATGTTCTGTGTCGATTCTGACCAGTACTTCGTTTTAAACAGCGTCTTGAAATCCGCATAATTCTGTATTTCATGTCAGGTAGCCGTCCACCAATTATCGTGCACGTCTTTAAAATATTCGTCTAACATGTTTCTGATAGTAGACCATCTAGTTTCGCATGTACGGGCGATATTTTCTTCCACTCTTTCGATGAACTCCATGGGATTCTTCTTATAATTTTTGAAATTTATTAATTCACGATTCTCCACGTTTGTTATTCCGGTCACTTGTATTGGTTGACTTCGGAATAAATTAATTTCTTCCCTAAAATTATTGAGTTCTCGCCGTTGAAGCTCAGCCATTTTCTCTTTGTTGGTGTGTACTTGCTCCCAAACATCATTCACGGAGGCGGTGATTTCCTCACATCTCGTTCCCAAGTCTTCTTGTTTCTTTGTCATGACTTCGAATTTATTTAAATGGGATTCTTTGATGTTATTTACTCGGGTCTGAAGTGTCTCTTTCGTTCTCTGTATTTCTTGTTGGTTTTCTTCACACCTCTCGCTAATTTCAGAAACTTCCCGTCTGACTTCGGTTATTTCCTCTTCTATTTTCGTATTTAATTTTTCATGACTGTCTTCGATTCTCTGGCTGATAATTTCTATCTTCTTGTTGCTGTCTTCGATGCTGTCGTCAATCTTCTTACTCAATTCCTGGGTATCTTCCTTCAAAGAAGCTATGATTTTATTTGTCTCTTCCGTCTTCTTGTTTAATTCCCCTTTGAAATCTTCCCTTAACAAGTCAATATTTTTCTTCAATAACTCATTATTTTTCTGGCTGTCATCCATCTTATTGTTTAACGCTTCCATATTTTTGGTTAAGGACTCGTTATTTTTATTTAATTTCTCATTAAAATCTTCCTTAATAATTCAATATTCTTCTGGCCGTCTTCCTTCAATTCTTCTGTTAATGATTCAATATTCTTCTGACTGTCGTCCATCTTCTTGTTCATCGATTCCATATTTTTATTTAATGACTCGATTGATTTGTTGGTATTTTCCTCCGTCCTCTTACTTAAGGTTTCCATTGTTTTATTATTACCTTCAATAATCATTCGCATCATTTCCTGGTAATTCACGTCCCCTGTTTGTATGGGTCTTTCGAGTCGTTCCTCTGGTTGTACAGGTCGGCTGGGTTCTGTAGGGGGTAATATTTCTTCTAGGTCTTCGACTGGCGTCGCCTCCTTATCATCCATGTTTATTTCTTTATCTACTTCCGCCGCACGTTTCTTAGAGGTTGCTCTCCATTGCATTTTTGGTTCTGTGTATTGCAGCTGCCTCGAAAATTAGGTTGATGATTATTTTTTATAAATTAGGTTGAATATTTTTCACCTAATTTCGCTCGAACGTTGTGCGCCAATTTATTAATGAACGGAAATCCCGTGTTTAAAATATTTTATTATTGTTAATCTCAGGGTTGTTTTTGTTTAATAAGGGGTCTTGCAATCTGTTGATTATTATTATTCAAGCTCGTTTTTTATTATTATATGGTTGTTTAGTGACTTATTCCACTCAATTCAACCTATTGTTGAATCCAGTAATGAATAAGTCGGTTACTTACACTCTTTATCGACGTTTTAATTGTCAGTTTAATTGGTTTAATTAAATGTATTTTATTCACTGCTTAGAATTGTTCCAATCGAAGTTCCGTTGACTCTCCGTTGATCAGCGGTGGTGAGAAGATCAGTAATGTCCGGCCTATACACTAACATAAACATACACAAACATGATATTTATGATAACTTATACTTTGTAATAATATATATAGGTCAGTACGGTTGTAAAAAATCACTCAATTTGAATGATTCGCACTGTAAGTATGGTACCAACCGTCTCGTTCTTCTCACTAAGCTGTATTTACTGATTACAATAAAAGTCAACTCTTTCAAAGGTAAAAATAACAATGGTGATTTATTCAATTCTAAAACAATGAAATTTAGTACAATAGTATGGTTTGCTCTTCTTTCTGGTTAACAATTAATATTTAAATTCGAACATGGACTCTAAAACATTTAAAAAGCTCAAGTTGGCATGACTGCCTTTGGTTAGTCACAAAATGTGTTGACAAACAAATAGGGTATGTAGTGTTATTAAACTTGTAATGTTATTAATAATTGTGGTAGTGGTAGTAGTAGGTTCTTTGAGTCTGCAAAATACACATATTTGATAAAATTGCTACGGCTATAACAAGCATATAAGATATGAATTCATGGATTATTAATTAAAAATATAAAATATGAACGACTGTTCATGGTTAGACATAGGCTTTAAATATAGTTTAGTGCAACCTTGTTTGGTTAAAAGTTATTAATTCTCTGTTAATAAATGATAATAATCATTATAATTCAGTATCAAGGATTATGATCATCTCCAAAACTGGATGTGCCTATTTCAGGTAATGGTAATTCATTGATTATATTTATATCACTCTCTGGTGTAACTCTTATTTAATTTTAGAATCAAAATATTCAACCCTCTTATCTGGCTAATAGAATTAGGGCACATACTCCCTTCATTGATGATACAATGTCTTTACTTATTCTAAACATTCATGTTATACAAATCGTTAAAATTGTCGTTAATTATATCGTTCAACTTTGACATTGCTTATTTGTATTTTGAGATCCCTTCCTTTAGGAATAGGATATTTAATTGCTTATCTTATGTTAATTCAAGTCGCTATTAGCGTTCAGTTATATTTCTTATCATACAATCATAATATAATAGCTGTGGGTATTTGATACTTGCGTAACTGGTCGTTTGTAGTGTTTACACTTTTTTCTTTTTAAACTTTTTTAATTAATTAAAATTTCTTTTTTAGTAATTAATTAATTAAATTTTATCACGGCACTGCACTCACTCCTATGCGCATGTACTCCGAATTAGTTTCACTTAAAAATATACTGCACTATTTCTTCAGTGGACATAACCTACATTCCCGGTTTGAGGTTAACGTGTGTTTACATCTGGTTGCTGTCAAAAGCACGTTTTTCTGGAGATACGACGAGCATGCAGTTCGCTTCGTGGGTGGTGAAAGACTGGCTTCGCTTCCTTTGTCGGAATGATGAATCTCGGATTTTTTTATAGGCTCTGATTGGTCAATTTATTTTAATTCGTCTATCTCCGGTGGGCTTCGTCAAAACAGACGCCTTCAAGCGCGTCATTTTTTGGGAACAAGATTAAAAATCTCTGGTCAACATACCCACGCGGAAGGGCACAGCATTATACAATTATTTTTATAAGTCCAATATCTTCCTTATAATTGTACCGATGACATTGTGATTACCCTCATTGTTTATGATTTTTTATGACGATTAATTTGAATCCCCTCATCTATATTTCGGATTCGGGGTTGCTGAATTCGCACTTGGTATTTATACTTAGTGTCCATTAAGCCATTAGTTACTAATAATATATTGTTTTTATTCCATTTTCCATGGTAATAACTTGTTCTTAATCTACTGTACAATTTTCACTTAAAACTATGCCTTAATACTAACACTATGTCCGATTTCATAGATTCGACCTTAAGTTTATGATTATAGATTTTTGTTTTTCTTATATTCTATTAATAACAACATTTAATTAAGTTCTAACATGGTATATTTATACATTGATGGGTTAAGTCACTACTGGCAGTGTTCTTTTTCCCTACATTATTAGTTTAGTGCCTTAATTATAGTTTATTAATTAGGCTTGTCATACTTTTATGGAGTTACCTTGCTGTATGTTTGGTACTCTTCATATACTATTCGGATTACTCTCCAAATGATAGTTAGAATAGTCACAATGGTATTGTTATTATTGTGATGCAGTTCATTCTGCATTTGATTCTGTTATCATCTTGGTTTAGTAGCTGTCAACTTTACTTGCAGCTAGTTGTTACAATAGTTCTGTTGTAATTACATTTATATGGGTTATTTAGATAGTTATTTTGGTTGCATTTGTTCATCTGAACAGTATTCTGTCTTACTTCAGGTCGTTATTTAAGTTACTATCTTTGTATAATGCGTTTATAACATAATTTTGGTTGCATAATGTATCTTTACTATTGCAAGCATATTGTCATATTTGGATTACATAAATATAGCTTTTATATTCAGTCATTCTATTATCTACTCTGTACAAAACATTCCTTATATTATCTAGTTACTTCCTAGCTCAATACATATTGGTTTAATATTGTTTTGATTTTGTTTTCATTAAGTTTTATTGAAAACTGGATGCCCAGATTAGGTTATGTTATATGTTCAGTAAGCAGTAATGTGTTGCTGCTGGCTGTGTGTTTCTACATTAATCTTGCTGACTGGTTTTCATTCAATGTTTGTACACTGGTTCTTGGTCATTATTATTGCACCTTTAGTTTACTCTTGAATTGTCTTAATTATTGTTAATTAGTGGGTTTGTACTAACATCACTCCCACTGTACAATTGGTCATTCATTATTTTGGAACCTAGCCTTCTGTTTATTTTATAACTACACATCATTTAGCTACAATAAACTTATCTTATTCTTATTCAGTTTACTCGTGACTCTTTATTTACAATACTTAGTCCTTATTGATAATAATGTGTTTTACATAGACAAGGAATGTATTCATTAAATGAGTTGTGTTCAGTGTTGACTTTACCATACAGCTTAGGGATTTATATCATGTAATTAATTAACATTTCTTCTTTCTTCTTAATACAATTATTCTTTTAAAGGTTTATGTTAGTTTGTTATAATTCAATTTCCTTCCCTTGTTCTTGTGTTTGGTCTGGATATCTTCCTTCCTCCTTCTTCACTGATCTCTTTCTCACTCTTATTCATTTTATACATGATGTGGTTTTTACTTGTCTTCTTCACATTGTTTCTTCCTTCTTCATTCTTGAAGTCGTTATTGTTGTGTTCTTCTCCCTGATTCTTCTTTCTTCTTTTGTTCTCATGTTCTTCTCACTGATTCTTCATTCTTCTTTTGTTTTCTTTTGTCCTTCTCCCTGATTCTTCATTCTTCTTTCTTTGTCTTTTGTCCTTCTCACTGATCTATTGGGTAAGGTATGTCAGTCGTCTCGTCTTTATTCTTCTTTTCTTCTTTATTGGTGCATTTACTAGTGATTTCTTTTCAATGATGCTTCACTTATTTAAACTTATGGTACTTTCTTCTTCTGTATCCATGGTGGTATTCTAGACCTGTTAATGTATTTTTACTAGTGGTGGCTTTTAAATTAATTTTCGGTACGTTGGTGGATGTGGTGTTATATGTACCGTTACATATTGCCTCTTTATCAGAATTGATTATTTCTGATATCTTTGTTTTATGATTGAAGATATTATCAATTTTTTTTTTTTTTCATTTCACTCTTAAGTCACACATGAGGTTTTCATATTTTGTATTTACTCTTACACTTGTCTTCAGCTCATTATATTTTCTACATCTCCTCCTTCTTCATAATTCTGGAATCTTGTTTAATTATATTCTTGGCTGTTGTGTTTTTTCCCTTAAATATTTAATTTCCCTAACATTTTTTCCCTAACTTAGTAGCTGAAATCGATTCGGGTGGGCTCTATTGGCTTACCTAACTCCGTCGTTCATAACTACACTCTTTCTGAGATCAGGGGAACATCATCCCTGCCCAGTTAAATGATTGCTGGAACTTTTCTACAGTCAATTCATTAAATAATAATACTCATAAGCAGTCTCTTTCGACTAATAATAATAAACACTCTTGGGGTTATTCACTCTTTTGCCTTTTATATTTTATTATACACTCTCTTCTGGATTCCTTCTTCTCTTCTGCAGATCTTCGTTAGTTAATGTTGTTGACAAATAGCATGTGTAAATATTCTTCATTTTTTTCTTCTCTCCTTATTGTGACAAAATTGTTCTTCATATTGATTGGTTCTTTCTTCTTCTTCTCGGTCAATTCTCCTTCTCACTATCTCCTCTACATAATATTCTCATTAATGGTCTTCTTCTCTCTTCTAGCAAATGTCATATTTTTTAACATTTTATTTTGGATAGTACAAAATTTTTCTCAAAGTGATAGTAAACATTGTTTAAAATATCTTAAGTGCGTTCACTAGTTGCTTGTTTTGGTTATGGTTTGTTTATTAGATAATAGTTTTTTCTTTTTCTCGTGTCACATACAATATTCATTTAATAAACATTTTTCTCTTTCTTCTTTCCTTTATAACAGCCATCTCTCAGATTACTCACTTTGGTGTTTTTCCCCTCTACTCCTTCAAGTGTTGGATTTTTTAACACTTATTCTGGATTATTATATTTTTTCTTGGGACATACAATATTTGATAATTAAAAATTCTTCTTATATACAATATTCATTTAATAAACATTTTTCTCTTTCTTCTTTCCTTTATAATAGCCATCTCTCAGATTACTCACTTTAGTGTTTTTTCCCTCTACTTCTTCAAGTGTTGGATTTTTTAACACTTATACTGGATGGTTATATTTTTTCAATGAAGCTTGATTATAGACTCCCTTGGTTCTATTGGTATGGGGGTCCATAATTTCGTATGTGTTGTTTTGATTGTCTTTTGTGATTGTATAGGGTGAACAACTATATTCAATAATATCTTCTTCAATGAGTCTGTTTATTTCCGCTCGGACCGCTTCTTTTTGAGAATAGGCAATGGGGTATGATTTCTTGTTAAAGTCGGCTGCTTCCTTGAATCTAATCTCACATTGGAAGTCCTTTACTTTTCCGGGAGCATTGGAAAATACGTGTCTATATCGTTCATAAATCGCAATCAATTTTTCTACTTGGTTGTTGGTTAGTCTTCTATCTCTTTTGGCTGTCTGGAACCTCCGGATTTCTTCTAATTTCTCCTCCCATAAGTCGTCATTTTCATGGTCACAATTTATTTCTTCTCTGGGTATTGCATTCCTATAATTATTATCTTCTTTAATATAACAAATGATCCGGTCGTGAGGGGCTTCTTCGCTTCCAATTAACTCCGCCGTCCATTGCACACAATTTGAGCTCAGAGATACTTTTGCTCTGCTCATATCTATTATAGCTGCATATTTTCTTAATACTCACAGCCTATCAATAAACTGAATGGTAACCCACTGGCTACTAAAAATATTATAGGAAGTGTTTTCCCTTGACTGGTGACTTCTAGTTGGACTTGCTTTCTTATGGTTTTATTTTGTTGTCCGGTCGCTCCGATCAAAATGATATTATTTATCGGTAAGGTCGGTATTGTCTCCTTACTCCTACTCTGTATTTTGTTCAATTCTAATTGATCGATGGCGATACATTGGCTCCAGTATCTATCATGATTTTGGTAAACACGCCATTCACTTCGGCGGAAATATAAGCGATTTCGCTGTTATTATTTTTATTATTTTCTTTGGCTTCTTCTTCCATCAGATCTCCTCTGATGTCCTTCAGGTAGTGATTGCGTATAATAGTAAATGTCTCTTGATTTTTTGTCCGTCGTCGTACCCAATAGATCGGATCAGTGAGGGTTTTAAGTAAGTTTTCACTGCCGTTGTCCGTTTAAAGAGGTAGCGTTCTTTTCTCCGCTCCTTTCACTAGTGCTGGGGGTTTGATTCTCCCTTTCTTCTGGTCTATTTGTATTGTTGTACTGACGTCCGTTATTATTATTTCTGTGTATATTCTCGCTACTGCGACTCCTTCGTGTGTCGTACCCAGATTCTCTGCTTCTTACGTCCTGGCTGTATGGATTATTATCTTCATTAAAGCTTCGATGTCCCTAATAGAAGTATCTCCCTCCGTTTCTGTCGTCAGCATGAACATAATTAGCTCTCCTGAAATTGCTTGGGTTTTGGTTGTTCCCGTTGCTCGGTCGGTACTGGCGATTGTTATTATTTGGACGGTAGGGGTTGTTACCATTATTTGGCCGATACTGATTTCCACTGTTATAATTAGGACGGTGGTTGTTATTAGGAGAGTTCTGATTATAATTATTATTATAATTTGGTCTATAATTAGTGTTATTCCTATCTGGCGGGTAATTATTCCCATTACTATTTGGTCTCGGATGTTGGTCAGCATTATCTCGGTTTGTGTTATTGTAATTACCTCGATAATTATTCCGGTATCCGGCCTGACCGTTTCTATCAAAGTTTGGGTCTGGTCCCTGCCGACTCCTCCGATAATACTTCTCCTGCTCATACTTTTCTAATAGCGCGGACATAGTTTGGATTGTTCTTATTTGTCCGTTCAGTCTCGCTCTAGCCACGCCCTCTTCGAAATGATACGCCAATTTAGTAACGAGGCATTCTTCAGGTATCTTCGGTTCGAGATTTCTGGCCATACACACTTTGCCCAAAAAATACGCTGTGAGTGTCACCCCTTTACTACGGTCATACTTCCCGTTGCAGATGACGTCCCGCACGATGTTCTGTGTCGATTCTGACCAGTACTTCGTTTTAAACAGCGTCTTGAAATCCGCATAATTCTGTATTTCATGTCGGGTAGCCGTCCACCAATTATCGTGCACGTCTTTAAAATATTCGTCTAACATGTTTCTGATAGTAGACCATCTAGTTTCACATGTACGGGCGATATTTTCTTCCACTCTTTCGATGAACTCCATGGGATTCTTCTTATAATTTTTGAAATTTATTAATTCACGATTCTCCACGTTTGTTATTCCGGTCACTTGTATTGGTTGACTTCGGAATAAATTAATTTCTTCCCTAAAATTATTGAGTTCTCGCCGTTGAAGCTCAGCCATTTTCTCTTTGTTGGTGTGTACTTGCTCCCAAACATCATTCACGGAGGCGGTGATTTCCTCACATCTCGTTCCCAAGTCTTCTTGTTTCTTTGTCATGACTTCGAATTTATTTAAATGGGATTCTTCGATGTTATTTACTCGGGTCTGAAGTGTCTCTTTCGTTCTCTGTATTTCTTGTTGGTTTTCTTCACACCTCTCGCTAATTTCAGAAACTTCCCGTCTGACTTCGGTTATTTCCTCTTCTATTTTCGTATTTAATTTTTCATGACTGTCTTCGATTCTCTGGCTGATAATTTCTATCTTCTTGTTGCTGTTTTCGATGCTGTCGTCAATCTTCTTACTCAATTCCTGGGTATCTTCCTTCAAAGAAGCTATGATTTTATTTGTCTCTTCCGTCTTCTTGTTTAATTCCCCTTTGAAATCTTCCCTTAACAAGTCTATATTTTTCTTCAATAACTCATTATTTTTCTGGCTGTCATCCATCTTATTGTTTAACGCTTCCATATTTTTGGTTAAGGACTCGTTATTTTTATTTAATTTCTCATTAAAATCTTCCTTAATAATTCAATATTCTTCTGGCCGTCTTCCTTCAATTCTTCTTTTAATGATTCAATTTTCTTCTGACTGTCGTCCATCTTCTTGTTCATCGATTCCATATTTTTATTTAATGACTCGATTGATTTGTTGGTATTTTCCTCCGTCCTCTTACTTAAGGTTTCCATTGTTTTATTATTACCTTCAATAATCATTCGCATCATTTCCTGGTAATTCACGTCCCCTGTTTGTATGGGTCTTTCGAGTCGTTCCTCTGGTTGTACAGGTCGGCTGGGTTCTGTAGGGGGTACTATTTCTTCTAGGTCTTCGACTGGCATCGCCTCCTTATCATCCATGTTTATTTCTTTATCTACTTCCGCCGCACGTTTCTTAGAGGTTGCTCTCCGTTGCATTTTTGGTTCTGTGTATTGCAGCTGCCTCAAAAATTAGGTTGATGATTATTTTTTATAAATTAGGTTGAATATTTTTCACCTAATTTCGCTCGAACGTTGTGCGCCAATTTATTAATGAACGGAAATCCCGTGTTTACAATATTTTATTATTGTTAATCTCAGGGTTGTTTTTGTTTAATATGGGGTCTTGCAATCTGTTGATTATTATTATTCAAGCTCGTATTTTATTATTATATGGTTGTTTAGTGACTTATTCCACTCAATTCAACCTATTGTTGAATCCAGTAATGAATAAGTCGGTTACTTACACTCTTTATCGACGTTTTAATTGTCAGTTTAATTGGTTTAATTAAATGTATTTTATTCACTGCTTAGAATTGTTCCAATCGAAGTTCCGTTGACTCTCCGTTGATCAGCGGTGGTGAGAAGATCAGTAATGTCCGGCCTATACACTAACATAAACATACACAAACATGATATTTATGATAACTTATACTTTGTAATAATGTATATAGGTCAGTACGGTTTTAAAAAATCACTCAATTTGAATGATTCGCACTGTAAGTATGGTACCAACCATCTCGTTCTTCTCACTAAGCTGTATTTACTGATTACAATAAAAGTCAACTCTTTCAAAGGTAAAAATAACAATGGTGATTTATTCAATTCTAAAACAATGAAATTTAGTACAATAGTATGGTTTGCTCTTCTTTCTGGTTAACAATTAATATTTAAATTCGAACATGGACTCTAAAACATTTAAAAAGCTCAAGTTGACATGACTGCCTTTGGTTAGTCACAAAATGTGTTGACAAACAAATAGGTTATGTAGTGTTATTAAACTTGTAATGTTATTAATAATTGTGGTAGTGGTAGTAGTAGGTTCTTTGAGTCTGCAAAATACACATATTTGATAAAATTGCTACGGCTATAACAAGCATATAAGATATGAATTCATGGATTATTAATTAAAAATATAAAATATGAACGACTGTTCATGGTTAGGCATAGGCTTTAAATATAGTTTAGTGCAACCTTGTTTGGTTAAAAGTTATTAATTCTCTGTTAATAAATGATAATAATCATTATAATTCAGTATCAAGGATTATGATCATCTCCAAAACTGGATGTGCCTATTTCAGGTAATGGTAATTCATTGATTATATTTATATCACTCTCTGGTGTAACTCTTATTTAATTTTAGAAACAAAATATTCAACACTCTTATCTGGCTAATAGAATTAGGGCACATACTCCCTTCATTGATGATACAATGTCTTTACTTATTCTAAACATCCATGTTATACAAATCGTTAAAATTGTCGTTAATTATATCGTTCAACTTTGACATTGTTTATTTGTATTTTGAGATCCCTTCCTTTAGGAATAGGATATTTAATTGCTTATCGTATGTTAATTCAAGTCGCTATTAGCGTTCAGTTATATTTCTTATCATACAATCATAATATAATAGCTGTGGGTATTTGATACTTGCGTAACTGGTCGTTTGTAGTGTTTACACTTTTTTCTTTTTAAACTTTTTTAATTAATTAAAATTTCTTTTTTAGTAATTAATTAATTAAATTTTATCATGGCACTGCACTCACTCCTATGCGCATGTACTCCGAATTAGTTTCACTTAAAAATATACTGCACTATTTCTTCAGTGGACATAACCTACATTCCCGGTTTGAGTTTAACGTGTGTTTACATCTGTTTGCTGTCAAAAGCACGTTTTTCTGGAGATGCGACGAGCATGCAGTTTGCTTCATGGGTGGTGAAAGACTGGCTTCGCTTCCTTTGTCGGAATGATGAATCTCGGATTTTTTATAGGCTCTGATTGGTCAATTTATTTTAATTCGTCTATCTCCGGTGGGCTTCGTCAAAACAGACGCCTTCAAGCGCGTCAATTTTTGGGAACAAGATTAAAAATCTCTGGTCAACATACCCACGCGGAAGGGCACAGCATTATACAATTATTTTTATAAGTCCAATATCTTCCTTATAATTGTACCGATGACATTGTGATTACCCTCATTGTTTATGATTTTTTATGACGATTAATTTGAATCCCCTCATCTATATTTCGGATTCGGGGTTGCTGAATTCGCACTTGGTATTTATACTTAGTGTCTATTAAGCCATTAGTTACTAATAATATATTGTTTTTATTCCATTTTCCATGGTAATAACTTGTTCTTAATCTACTGTACAATTTTCACTTAAAACTATGCCTTAATACTAACACTATGTCCGGTTTCATAGATTCGACCTTAAGTTTATGATTATACATTTTTGTTTTTCTTATATTCTATTAATAACAACATTTAATTAAGTTCTAACATGGTATATTTATACAATGATGGGTTAAGTCACTACTGGCAGTGTTCTTTTTCCCTACATTATTAGTTTAGTGCCTTAATTATAGTTTATTAATTAGGCTTGTCATACTTTTATGGAGTTACCTTGCTGTATGTTTGGTACTCTTCATATACTATTCGGATTACTCTCCAAATGATAGTTAGAATAGTCACAATGGTATTGTTATTATTGTGATGCAGTTCATTCTGCATTTGATTCTGTTATCATCTTGGTTTAGTAGCTGTCAACTTTACTTGCAGCTAGTTGTTACAATAGTTCTGTTGTAATTACATTTATATGGGTTATTTAGATAGTTATTTTGGTTGCATTTGTTCATCTGAACAGTATTCTGTCTTACTTCAGGTCGTTATTTGAGTTACTATCTTTGTATAATGCGTTTATAACATAATTTTGGTTGCATAATGTATCTTTACTATTGCAAGCATATTGTCATATTTGGATTACATAAATATAGCTTTTATATTCAGTCATTCTATTATCTACTCTGTACAAAACATTCCTTATATTATCTAGTTACTTCCTAGCTCAATACATATTGGTTTAATATTGTTTTGATTTTGTTTTCATTAAGTTTTATTGAAAACTGGATGCCCAGATTAGGTTATGTTATATGTTCAGTAAGCAGTAATGTGTTGCTGCTGGCTGTGTGTTTCTACATTAATCTTGCTGACTGGTTTTCATTCAATGTTTGTACACTGGTTCTTGGTCATTATTATTGCACCTTTAGTTTACTCTTGAATTGTCTTAATTATTGTTAATTAGTGGGTTTGTACTAACATCACTCCCACTGTACAATTGGTCATTCATTATTTTGGAACCTAGCCTTCTGTTTATTTTATAACTACACATCATTTAGCTACAATAAACTTATCTTATTCTTATTCAGTTTACTCGTGACTCTTTATTTACAATACTTAGTCCTTATTGATAATAATGTGTTTTACATAGACAAGGAATGTATTCATTAAATGAGTTGTGTTCAGTGTTGACTTTACCATACAGCTTAGGGATTTATATCATGTAATTAATTAACATTTCTTCTTTCTTCTTAATACAATTATTCTTTTAAAGGTTTATGTTAGTTTGTTATAATTCAATTTCCTTCCCTTGTTCTTGTGTTTGGTCTGGATATCTTCCTTCCTCCTTCTTCACTGATCTCTTTCTCACTCTTATTCATTTTATACATGATGTGGTTTTCACTTGTCTTCTTCACATTGTTTCTTCCTTCTTCATTCTTGAAGTCGTTATTGTTGTGTTCTTCTCCCTGATTCTTCTTTCTTCTTTTGTTCTCATGTTCTTCTCACTGATTCTTCATTCTTCTTTTGTTTTCTTTTGTCCTTCTCCCTGATTCTTCATTCTTCTTTCTTTGTCTTTTGTCCTTCTCACTGATCTATTGGGTAAGGTATGTCAGTCGTCTCGTCTTCATTCTTCTTTTCTTCTTTATTGGTGCATTTACTAGTGATTTCTTTTCAATGATGCTTCACTTATTTAAACTTATGGTACTTTCTTCTTCTGTATCCATGGTGGTATTCTAGACCTGTTAATGTATTTTTACTAGTGGTGGCTTTTAAATTAATTTTCGGTACGTTGGTGGATGTGGTGTTATATGTACCGTTACAATATCATAAGATATAAACATTTAATAATGAGCAATATCGTGACCGACAATTATTAATGATGTTTATGAATATTTATAATATTGTCTAAATAATAAACATGAGTTTTAAATACTGATAAATAAAGACTCTTATTATAGTTACACCTGATATCATTATACAACCTGCATAAATTACAGTATATCGAATTAAAATTACTTATAAATTCATTGTTTAATTTTGTCGCTTTCAATGTGGGGCTTGATATATGTAATTAAATCGTTGTAATATACTTATCACAAAGACACACATTTGAATTTACAACCATTCTGTTCAAATTTTACACAGTTCACAAGTTGACAACAATGCAATACACGTCACTCAGTCTCTTCGCATCGACGATATCCGGACGACAGCATGGCGACGTACATATATATACCCGTACACTATAACACATGCACAAGTTGGCAACACAGTGGCCGACGCTTAACCAGCACACACGCACAAGTTGACAACATCGACTTTTCCAACATGACCGACGAACAATCAATTTCCACCCGACAACATGGCCGATGACTATTCCAACATGGACGATACCCCCTCCTACCTACGTCCAGGCGGCGACCAGACCACGACCAGGCCGCGGCCGGGCGGCGAACGGCGGATGGCGGCCATACCTCAACCAATCAACGCAGCGATACCCCCGCCCCCTACAACATCAACGCCCCACAAAATGGCCGACGCCGACAACATGGCCGACCTATGACTCACACCATCGTCACGCCCACCACTGTCACGCGGCACACCACCACTACCCCCAATCTATCCCCACCTCTGACATGGGCGGCACATAGCACCGGAAGTCTAACCCCACCACCACCATTTTTGAATTTCGCGCCAGAAAGGGGGGATGATGTCACTTCCGGCCCAGAACCCCCATAAGTACCCTACTATTATCGAAATAAATAAAGGCTATGGAAATTAAAAATCCCAGGTGTCACTTTTTCCCGTGAATTTGATGGGCAACCCTCTAGTAGTACCGGTATATAAAATAGCATTTTCTTTATTCATTCGTTCATTGATATCTATTTTTATTAAAAATAATATAAATTAAAGGAATAAGTTAGTATCAGAAACACTACTAAAAGTATTCTTAAGATTTATGCCTTAAAATAAATGTTAGGGCTCCGTGACTTCGCCCTTGGGTACAAAGGGCTCCTCAATCTAAGAAGTTTGAGAACCGCTGTATTAGAGCTACACTGGGCAGGTTATGTGATGATTTGCTACAGCTACACTGTGACCTAAATTACGTGACCCATTACCATTTTTTTTGCATTTATTTTTCGAAAGAAAGCAACATGTACCCCGTTTTCATATTTCAGGTATACGACCATGAAACGGAACTGCCCAAGTGGAGCGCAGCAAAGAAATAAACAGAAAGGCAAAGCTTTACATCTGCTGTCACTGGCCGGATCGTTGCTGAAATTTGTCACATCTTCCAATTCTGCATCAACGTCAAGTGATCCAGAGTAATCAAACTTTTGTGGAGGCGGGAGAGAAAACACTGAAACACTATCTCAATCAAAGGGTCAGGAAGAACTTGATTTTGAAGAAAACAGAGTACTCTGTGATTCAGATAGCAGTTTCTAAAGTGAAGAACAAACACAAACTGAAATGGATAACCAGGAAGGGCAAGCCACTGGACTTCTTATTAAAGAGTACAGAGATAGTGAAGAAGATAAATTAGAAGAAGTTACGTTAGAAGAAGACAAATTAGAAGGAGATGATAAATCAAAAGGGAAACAAATAAGTAGTAATATTTTGTATAACTTAATGATATATCTGATTGGCCTTTTCCTGTTCCAGATAGTTTAAGAGTTGATTTAATTAAAAGGGGTAGTGAAGCGTATCAGAACAAAGACGGTCCATTTGGTACAGTTACAAGAGCAGGTGATAAAATAAAGGGGTCTATCTGCCAACTAACTTCTGATTGGTTCTATATCAGTCTACCAAATAGTGAGAAAATACTGAGAACCTGGATGGTCTACTCTACAAAAAAAACAAAGCTTGTACTACTTTTGTTGTAGGCTCTTTGGCACTGATAAAAATTTGAGTGGTAATCCATCAAAGTTTATGACTGGTTTTCAATCTTGGTTGAAACTTCATCCGAAATTTCAAAGTCATGAAAACTCTGAGGAACATTTAACTTGTTTTGAAAAATGGAAAACGTTACGAGTAAGTCTAATTAGTAATAAAAGGATTGACCAAGTTAGCCAGACTGTTGCAGAAACATAAAAAAGGAAATGGAGGGATAATTTAAAAAGGCTCTTAGATGTAAGATTATTTTTGGCTCAACAAAATTTACCATTCCGTGGCCACAGAGAGCATATGTTATCGGAAAACAGAGGGAATTTTCTACAGCTAGTTGAGCTGGTATCAAAGTATGACCCCGTACTAAGAGAACACTTGTTCAAACTAGAGCAGGTAGGTCAGTCACAGACAGGCAAAATACTTACAAGCTATCTGTCCCCTACCACACAAAACAAGTTTATCACACTTCTAAGCGAGAGTGGGTTAAGAATAAGATTTTGTTTGATATTAAGGAAGCAAACTATTACAGCATTATCTTTGACAGTACACCTGACATCTCACACATTGATCAGATGTGTGAAATAGTTCGATATGTTCATATTGAGAATAAAAAAGTAGAAGTAAAGGAGTCATTTCTAGGCTACTTTCAGCAAACTGGAAAGAAAGCCCTTGATATAACAGAAGACAATATAAAGGCAATTGAACAGGATGGGCTGGATATCACATTGTGTCGAGGACAGGGGTATGACAATGCCTCTACAATGACTGGAGTGCACTCTGGAGTCCAGGCGAGGATTCGTAAACTTAATCCTAAAGCATTATTTGTTCCTTGTGCAAATCACTCTCTTAATCTGTGTGGAGTGCATTCTTTTGCAACTGTTTCACAATGTGTAACCTTTTTTGGAACCTTAGAAAGTGTGTACTGCTTTTTCTCAGTTTCTACACACAGATGGACGATCCTTGTAAATAATGCTGGAGTTACAGTCAAGAGACTTTCAGATACAAGATGGAGTGCTCAATACGAAGCTGTAAAACCTGTACGTGCTAATTTCAAGAAGATTGTTGATGCCATAGAAGAACTTTGTGATCCCACAGAAACTGTCGAAACCAGAGGAGCAGCGGAAATGCTTTTGCCAGCAATATGTGATTTTTCTTTTTTATTCTTTTTGTATTTATGGAGTAATGTCTAAGAAGAAGTAAACCACACTCAAAAATACCTACAGATCGTTGGAATCAGCTTTAAGAAGTGTGTTATCAAAATGAGAAGTCTGAAGATCTTTTTGAAAGACAAAAGAAATGAGATCGTGGAGACAGCACTGCAGTTTGCAACAAACACTTGTGAAGGGATGGACATTCCTTTAGTGAAAAGAAGATCCGTCAGAAAGAAGAAAACGATGCCTGGAGAAGAGGCTCAAGATGAACCACTCACGTTGAATGAAGAATTTAAAAGATCAATGTTGGAGTGCATTGACAGGTTTTATCAAGAAATCGACGCTCGCTGCAAAGACATGGAAAGTATAGGCCTATCAGCTCGGTTTGCAGTTCTCGAGCCCAAGAATCACATCACAACGTCAGAAGACGAACTTCCACAGTTAATACAAAACTTAGTCATAAACTATGATGAACTTTCTGAAGATGGTATCCTTAGAGAGATTCCACGACTAAGAAGACATCTACAAGCTGCCGAAGTTTCAAAAGAAGATTCTCTGGAATGGTCTTCTTTAAGATTTCGAGAGTTTGTTGTTGAATATGAACTTTCAGATTCTGTACCAAATCTGACTTTAGCCTTAAGATTGTTGTTAACATTATGTGTTTCAGTAGCATCATGTGAGAGGAGTTTTTCAAAACTAAAATTAATCCAGAGTTATGTTAGGTCTACTATGAGTCAAGCTCAGCTCTCTGGCTTAAGCATCTTGTCAATTGAAAACAAAGTAGCGAAAGGAATTGATTTTGATGATGTGATTTGCAAATTTGCAGAGAACAAAGTTAGGAAAGAAAGGTTTTAAGTGCTTATGCTCACAGTGTTAAGTAAATAAACCAGAAAATAACACTTGCAACTGTAAGTATCTTATTCTTCCTTCCTTTAATAATTTCAATGTACGGGGGAGGGGGTGACAAGAAATTTTTCGCACCGGGTACCACCTGACCTTGTTACGCCACTGTGTCAACCGAAGATGTTTACACATAACATAAATCAAAAGATACTTCTATTTACGCTTCACAGTCCACTACAACAGGACTCTCTCGCAAAACCTGTTGCTTAGCTTCTCGACACACACACCGCGTGAGCGAGCTGCCAGACCCTGTTTGACTACTTTTACAATGCAGTCCGGAGTAAATATATTTATTTAAAATTTATAAACAATTTTAGTAACGCATAATTAGAATATGTATTTTCTAAACAATATTCAAATGGATGCATCTGTTTTATAATAACACAATATAAACATTATAATAACACAATATTCGGTTTTGGGTGCCGGGTTCAAATCCCGTAGGCACCCATAATTTATTTTTATTCGTATCCGCTGTTGTCATACCACAACTCTTGGCTGGTGTTCCTCTTCATTCATCTGTAACGTTATAAGCCACGAGACACCAACTGACTCGTATCCGTTACCATAAAAATTGCAGTGTTTTATACACAGAGTGCAGCTGTCTCGTCAGGTACCCATTGCCCCAAACTTTAACCGACCAATTTCGCGTAACGGTACCCGATGACCCATACCAAATCTGCTACATGCAGAAACCAACTACCATGCCCTCTGTGATGTCATTAATCACCAAATTTCGGTGTCCGATGACCCGTCAGGTACCCGATGCCCCCCAAATTTCGCGTAACGGTACCCGATGGACCATACCAAATCTGCTACATGCAGAAACCAACTACCATGGCCTCTGTGACATCATTAATCACCAAATTTCAGTGTCCGATGACCCGTCAAGTACCCGATGCCCCCCAAATTTCGCGTAAAGGTACCCGATGACACGTCATACTACCATTGCCTCTGTGACGCCTCGTCCAGAGCCAAGGGCCTCTATGTCGTCAACCACCGAATTCCGGGTCCCCCATCCGCTACACATTGTTTTAAACATTTCGGGTACCAAATTTCGGACATGTCCCACGCAGCAGAAACCAACTACCATGGCCTCTGTGTCCTCACTGTAACGGTCTGAGTTGGTCACCAGTCTGAGTTGATCACCAGTCTGAGTTGATCAAATGACATCACTGGCTTATGACATCAGAGAAAAAGAGGCCCTGGTAGCTGGTTTCCGCTGTCTCTGTGTACATGTACGTTGACGAATTGGAACGTGTGGAAAAGCATTGCATTGCAAAAAAAAAAATATCGGTATGGAGAGCCATACATGACTTCCATGTTCTAAGATTTATATTTAAAATCATATTGTAAATATGATTTTATTGAAATGAAATATTTCCATAGAAACTACGTCTTTCTACTTATTGCTTCAGCATTAACCACAGTACTGTGGTCACTAACGTATACCACCTCACGTTTTCGCACTCGATTTTCACTGATGATGGCAGTCGATGGCACTGCCGAAAAGTCTGGTTTTACAGAAAACATTGGACTACGGCTAAACAGCCAGGGAAGCAATTTTAACAAAAAACTACTTCTTTGTTGCCGATAACATAGTACACGTATAAAAAATTCTCCCCTCCACATTCAACTATAATTTTTAATAATAGAAAATTACCCCCACCCTGTTCACCTAACCTCTTCATTTATAGATATTTCATCTATGTTTCTACAGTGGATTATTATGAGCTTCTTATCAGGATACTTTATTTATAAAAATTAAGTAGTTTACTCTTGTTAAATCATAAAATGTTTCAGGTAAACTACCCCTTTCTCTTAACCGATCTTCTCCAAAATCAATAGACCTTCAGTCCTCTACAATGCAGGGATGCATGCAAAAAAATATTTTATTCTGTTTGAATGTGCGGCAGTTATCATTCGTCATAAAAAAATTACCCTTTTTAAAACATAAAGCTTTGGTGATAAACTACCCCTTTCCCTTAACCGATCTTCAACAAAATCAACAGAACTTGAGTTCTCTTTAGTTCAAAAAGGTATGCAAAAACGTAGTTGATTCTGTTTGAATTTATGGCAGTTATTGTTCGTCATATAAAAAATAACCCTTGTTAAAACATAAAGGGGTAAACTACCCCTTCCCTTAACCGATCTTCAACAAAATCAACAGACTTTGAGTTCTGTATAATTCAAAAAGGTATGCAGAAGAGTAGTTGATTCTGTTTTAATGTACGGCAGTTATCGTTCGTCATAAAAAAATTTACCCTTGTTAAAACATAAAATGTTGCAGGTAAACTACCCTATTCCCTTAAACGATCTTCACCAAAACTAACAGGTTTTGAGAACTCTACAATTTAGGGCTGTATGAAAAATATTATTTGATTATGTTTGAATTTTCGGCTGTTATCGTTTGCCATAAAAAAATAGCCTTGTTAAAACAAAAAACGTGGACGGTAAACTACCCTTTTCCCTTAACCGATCTTTACCAAAAACAATAGGTCTTGAGTACTCTACAAATCAGGGCCTTATGCAAAAACTTATTTGATTCTGTTTGAATTTGCGGCTCTTATCGTGTGCCATAGAAAATACCCTTTTCAAACATAAAACGTTCTCAGTAAACTACCCCTTCCCCTTAACCGATCGTCACCAAAAACATTAGGTCTTGATCGTCAACTCTACAATACAGGGTTGTAAGCAATACATTGATTCTGTTAGAATTTGCGGCTGTAATCGTTTGCCAAAAAAAATAATTAACCTTGATAAAAAACCGTTGCAGGTAAACTACCCCTTTCCCTTAACCGATCTTCACCAAAAACAATAGGTCTTGAGTACTCTACAAATCAGGGCTGTATGCAACAAATTATTTGATTCTGTTGAATTTGCGGCTGTTATCGTTTGCCATAGAAAATACCCTTGTTAAAACATAAAACGTTGCAGGTAAACTACCCCTTTCCCGATCTTCACCAAAAATTATAGGTCTTGAGATTTCTACAATTTAGGGCTGTTTGCAAAAGAGCAGTTGATTCTGTTTGAATTTGCGGCTGTTATCGTTTGCCATAGGAATAAATTGCCCTTGATTAAAAAAAAACCGTTGCAGGTAAACTATCCCTTCCCCTTAACCGATCTTCACCAAAAACAATAAGTCTTGAGTACTCTACAAATCAGGGCTGTATGCAAAAAATTATTTGATTCTTTTTGAATTTGCGGCTGTTATCGTTTGCCATAGAAAATACCCTTGTTAAAACATAAAACGTTGCAGGTAAACTACCCCTTTCCCTTAACCGATCTTCACCAAACACAATAGGTCTTGAGATCTCTACAGTTCAGGGCTGTATGCAAAACATTATTTGATTCTTTTTGAATTTGCGGCTCTTATCGTTTGCCATAGAAAATACCCTTTTAAAACATAAAATGTAGCAGGTAAACTACCCCTTTCCCTTAACCGATCTTCACCAAAATCAATATATCTTGAGAACTCTACACTTTAGGGCTGTATGCAAAAAATGATTTGATTCAGTTTGAATTTGCGGCTGTTATCGTTTGCCATAGAAAAAAAATCTATAGACACACAGACACTTTTCGAAAAATGACTTTTTTTCATGTTTTGAGTGTAGTACAATCAGAATCTGCAATAATCTCGAACACGATTTTTTTTGCCATCACCATACTTCCATTTCCTTAAGGAACATGGAAGTAAAAAACAGTCGCTCTGAGACGTTTTTAAAGTGTGGTTGACTACGTTCGGTTAAATCGTGTCTTTAAACATCGTCGCTTTGTTATAAATCAACGATATTATTATTTTGTTGTTGTGTTATATTAGTATTTGTGTTTACAGTGTTTTAAGTATCTTACTTAATATTCGACAGTTGTTCGTATTTTGTTTGCATATTCAGATCTCAGTTGGGATAATTAAAATGAGGGTTTTCGAAGGAGGAATAACACCGCTGGATATACAAAGGTTTTTAATTACTGGAGCAATTCTTGAAAAGTGTACAAAATCGTATCAAAGTAGAAACTTTAAGAGACAATGAAAACTTTATGTTATTCGTGACAATAAACTGTTTTATCGTATTACAAGATGAAAGTGGCAAAGTGAGGAAAAAGAAAGAACATGTAAAAAACTTGAAAATTTTCTACAATCTAAATGATGATAAATCTGATGTGGAGGTTTCTGGTGAGTGGTGTGAAGTGATTTTTTTTTATGATCCGGTTGACGTAGAGTGGCAAATGGAAAAGTGTAAAGTGTTGGGTCTCTCCTTTGAAGGACAATGCACATGTATTAGAATCGGTCATAAATTAGCACTTGCAAAACCACACGGTGTGAAGAAAATTGTGGGTGACGGAAATTGTTGGTTTAGGGCAGTTTCCTACGTAATTACTGGCAGTGAAGGTTATCACATGGACGTTAGAAACATAGTTATCAATTATATGGACAATGAATTGAACAACAACCGAGCCAATGATTTATTTAAAGGTAGGACGTCACTAAAAAATATGATAAAAGAAGGCACATGGGCAACTGAAAGTGAGATATTTGGAACTGCATCACTTTTGAATACAAACATTTTTGTGTACACAAAGATAAACTCAAAAAATGGAGAGAAGTGGGACTGGCAGTTATTTACAGCAGGTGCTTCAGCAAATTTAAAAAAAAGTGAAATTCCAAGCCAAAAATATATATACATTACAAATGAAAGTGGTTGTCATTATGAAGTTGTTATTTCAGTTCATGGAATGGGTGTAGTTTAAGCAATACCTATGTGTCTACAGAAAAGTAAGTAGGCTACTATACTATTATTTTATCTCTTACTGTATATAAAGTGTAATGAAAACCAAAGACATCTTTTTATAGTGTAAATAATTAATAATTTTGTTTTTATTGTTTAAAATTAATTAATTGATACAGCTTTAAACAATTCGTTAAAACGAATTTTAAAAAGATTAGTTATTATGGCAACTTAGAAAGTTACATAAATTTAGTTTCATGAAACAGATAGAAACTAATTTTGTACTGAGAATCCCCGAAATACTCCACTCTGTGCAAGCCGAAACATAACGTTTATTGCATACTGCAAAAATATTTTTGCTATTAGTCTTGTCTTTCTGATTGCATATAATTTACTTTAAGGAATAATGGTTAACACACAAACTAAGTTATTTTTTCATTCAAGTGAGTTTACGTTAAATTCGAATACTTTTAATCCTATAGTCGTTTAATTCTACAAGACCGAAGGAAGTGACAATAAAAGTAAGCGACGATATGACCATCCAATTTTGAATGCTTCATTCGCCGTGTTTAAAGATGAGCTTCTGGAATTTGGAGCTACCAACCACGAAAACATCAGCTCGCACAGTTCGGCGAAATTGGTAAGAAACCTGTAACATTTACTCTGAAATAATTAAGAGCGTGAAGGGGCGCATATACAGGGGGGAATGGGACCGGACCCCACCCCACAAGGTAGACAGTTGACAAGAAATTTTGTTAATCTCCTAATTTTTAAGCTGTTTTATTAATTTCACAGCTGTATACGCTAATACAGTAGTACCCCTTTTTTAAATAGAGGTCTAAAAACAAATTTATTACACAGAATATGCGTGTACGTTTGAAATATGAAATATAGGAAATTCAAGTAAGTCAATAAGTATCTTATAAACAATGTTGCAATTGCGCTTATTACTTCCATATTCCTTAAGGAAATGGAAGTATGGTGATGGCAAAAAAAATCGTGTTCGAGATTATTGCAGATTTTGATTGTACTACACTCAAAACATGAAAAAAAGTCGTTTTTCGAAAAGTGTCTGCGTGTGTGTGTGTGTGTGTGTCTGTCTGTCTGTCTGTCTATCTGTGTGTAGATTTTTTTCTATGGCAAACGATACCTGCATCTTCGAAGAGTTGCTAGGCTCAGTTGGGGAGGCTTCGATGGAGGCATTTGAGAATGAAGAGGAAGCAGGAGAATTCGAGGATGATAGAGAGGAGTTGGTGCCATCCTATGACGAGGTGTATGAAGCTCTAGAAAAGCTTAAAAATAACAAGGCAGCAGGTTCCGATGGTTTACCAGGGGAACTATTAAAGAGCGCAGGAGGAGATTTCATAAAGGAATTTGCCCATCTCATAGAGCGAATATGGCTGGAGGAGGTAATGCCTGATGAGTGGAACAATGGGGTGGCGTGTTTAATACATAAAAAGGGTGATCCGCTCATATGTAAAAATTATAGGGGCATCTCTCTACTTAATGCAGCGTATAAGGTATTGTCCAACATCATATTTTCTAGGCTGCTTCCCTACGCTGAGGAAAACATAAAACAATATCAATGTGGATTCACTAGGAATAGGTCAACAACAGACCAAATATTTACACTAAGGCAAATCCTAGAAAAAACGTTGGAATATGGAGTGGCCACTCACCATCTCTTTGTGGATTTCCAGTCGGCATATGATTCAATCAACCGCAAAATGCTATATAGAGCTATGAAGGAATGAAGGAGTTGAATATACCATCTAAGTTGGTGCGTATGGTTGGAGTAGTTATGTCCAATTCTAAGTGCCAAATAAGAATACAATCAAATCTATCTAACTCCTTAAAAACATTGAATGGGTTGAAACAAGGAGATGCCTTAGCGTGTCTGTTGTTCAACATAGCTCTAGAAAAGGTCATCAGGGATTCAGGAATTCAAACTAGCGGACACATATTTCACAAGGAGGTACAGCTTCTGGCCTATGCCGATGACATTGATGTCATAAGTAGGTCTGAATCTGGCTTAAAGGAAGCCTTTCGGGAACTGGAGTTGTCCGCTAAGGCTATGGGGTTGGTTATAAACCAAAGCAAAACCAAATATATGGTTGTAGGTGCCAACACTCGTGCCCTGTCCCTGCGCATTAACGATTATGAATTTGAAAAGGTTAGCACGGCAGGTCCTTCTGCGACTGCACCCAAAGCGCGCCTCTTTAAGTGTTTGTTGAATTGTTACACTGCTGCAAACAGATTACTCAAGTATGAATGTGTAGTCTAAACGAACACAAGGAATGATTAAACAAACAACGCACACTACCTTGGACAGGCACAGAGACAGCGGAAACCAGCTATCAGGGCCTCCTTATCTGTGATGTCATAAGCCAGTGACGTCATTTGATCAACTCAGACTGGTGACCAACTCAGACCGCTACACTCACAATGCAATCGGACACCAACGGCCAGGGACTCTGTGACGTCATGAAACAGTTTATAAAACAGTGACGTCAGTGTTTTAGCCATGCAGCGCTCGGACACCAACGGCTAGGGCCTCTGTGACGTCATGAAACAGCAATTAATTGAAAACGGAAGTGTTTCAGAACGGTCTCTTGCCCCCTACTCAAATTCAAACAGAATCAAATAATTTTTTTGCATACAGCCCTGATTTGTAGAGTACTCAAGACCTATTGTTTTTGGTGAAGATTGGTAAAGGGAAAGGGGTAGTTTACCTGCAACGTTTTGTTTTAACAAGGGTAATTTTTTCTATGACGAACGATAACTGCCGTAAATTCAAACAGAATCAAATACGTTTTTGCATACCTTCCTAAAGTATAGAGTGTGACCCCTCTTTCCTTTTTATGCTGTATATCAAAAAAAAATTTCTTTTTTGTATTTATTTTTTTTGAAAGAGAAGCCACTAGTTATTTAAAACTAGGCCAGAGCCTAGAGAAGCCAAAAATGCGCTGGGTCCAGTATGACGGGACTTGCAATTAAACTCAGCTGTTAATTAACAATAACATTCTTTTTATTGTTGCCCCCATAATTCGTTACATGTAAATATCCCACAAATCACATAATTATCACATGGCAATCAGCAGGGGTAGTTTACCTGCAACTTTTTTTTTAAATCAAGGGTAATTTTTTTCTATGGCAAACGATAACAGCCGCAAATTCAAACAGAATCAAATAATGTTTTGCATACAGCCCTGAATTGTAGAGTTCTCAAGACTTATTGTTTTTGTTGAAGATCGGTTTAGGGAAAGGGGTAGTTTACGTGCAACGTTTTATGTTTTAACAAGAGTAATTGTTTCTATGACGAACGATAACTGCCGCACATTTAAAAAGAATCAAATAATTTTGTGCATACCTTCCTCAATTGTAGAAAGCTCGAGGTCTGTTGATTTTGTTGAAAATCGGTTAAGGGAAGGGGGTAGTTTACCAGCAACATTTTATGTTGTAACAAGAGAACATTTTTCACGAAGAACGATAACTGCCGTAAATTCAAACAGACTCAAATAATTTTTTGCATGCAGCCCTGAATTGTAGAGTACTCAAGACCTATTGTTTTTGGTGAAGATCGGTTAAAGGAAAGGGGTAGTTTACCTGCCACTTTTAATGTTTTAACAAGAGTAATTGTTTCTATGACGAACGATAACTGCCGCGCATTCAAACAGAATCAAATAATGTTTTAAATGCTTCCCTGAATTGTAGAGGATTCAAGACCTATTGATTTTGGTGAAGATCGGTTAAGGGAAAGGGGTAGTTTACCTGCAACATTTTATGTTGTAACAAGAGAAATTTTTCCATGACGAAAGATAACTGCCGTAAATTCAAACAGAAGCAAATAATTTTTTGCATACAGCCCTGAATTATAGAGTACTCAAGACCTATTGTTTTTGGTGAAGATCGGTTAAGGGAAAGGGGTAGTTTACCTGCAACTTTTTTTTTGTCAAGGGTAATTTTTTCTATGGCAAACGATAACAGCCGCAAATTCAAACAGAATCAAATAATGTTTCGCATACAGCCCTGAATTGTAGAGTTCTCAAGACCTATTGTTTTTGGTGAAGATCGGTAAAGGGAAAGGGGTAGTTTACCTGCAACGTTTTGTTTTAACAAGGGTAATTTTTTCTATGACGAATGATAACTGCCGTAAATTCAAACAGAATCAAATACGTTTTTGCATACCTTCTTAAAGTATAGAGTGTGACCCCTCTTTCCTTTTTATGCTGTATATCAAAAAACATTTTTTTTTTATTTTTTTTTTTTGAAAGAGAAGCCACTAGTTATTTAAAACTAGGCCAGAGCCTAGAGAAGCCAAAAATGTGCTGGGTCCAGTATGACGGAACTTGCAATTAAACTCAGCTGTTAATTAACAATAACATTCTTTTTATTGTTGCCCCCATAATTCGTTACATGTAAATATCCCACAAATCACATAATTATCACATAGCAATCAGCAATAAACCACAAAATACATAGTAAATAAATAGTGTTCACATGTCCTTAATTGTGTCAATGACAATGTCTATATATATATATATATTGTCACGACACAAATAGCCAACCCCGTACCAGAGATAAAAAAAATATTTATAATTGTAAAAAATACTTCTTATCAAATGAAATGATTGATTTTAAATAAAAATATAAGGAATATGACACGACAATACAACGACTATAACCCAACCCAAGTGATTGAGACAAAAACACAAACATAAAGAAGGGAACCACGGAACATACTTAGTAAAATGTAAATATTTTAAAGTGATTGAGACAACAACCCAAACATAAAGAAGGGAACCACAAATAAACCACGAGAATGAGGAAATAATAAACCTAAGCCACAAGGAAACAAGTTTATGGGTTTAAATGACCCCAAAATGTCCCAAGAAACGGATGAAAGGACCTAATATATTAAACGAACAAGGAAAATGAAGAAGGAGGGAGACGAGCAAAAGTGAAAACCAAGAATGGTTCACCAAAATAAGTAAAATAGCACTCACCAAGAACATTGAAACCAAAACAAGGGTTATCAGGAGGAAGGAGAGATAACGGTTACTACCCATTAAAAAGGCAACCAGAAACCACAAATTAGAATTGTTATTAGTCAGTAAGTATTAGTTATTAAGTATTAATTGTCATTAGGATTAAGTCATGAAAGAGAAATAAGTATAGGGGTCACCCACTATCAAACAAATGATATAAACAGTGATATAGTGTAATAGTGTAGGTGTAAGAACCCCAAAGTGAAGTGTGACACTAGTGAAATTGTAATTAACAATAAGTGATTTACAAGTGAAGGTAAGGTAAAAGTTGGAAATAAACAGTGCCTAGATAACTGATAAATAAGTAATATTAAGAATGAATTATAGTATAAGGGATAGAAAAACACTAGAAGTGATAATGACTTTTTATTTAAAAAGATGTTCAATAGAGTTAAGTTAACTATAGCCAGTAGTAAGTAAAAAGGGAGGATTCCAGAATAGAATAAATTGAAGGTGTTACCATGGAGGGAATATAAAAATTGTTTAGAGATTGAGAAGTCAAAAAACTAACAAAGATACCTAATTTATAAAGGACTATTATTAATTTAATAACAAGTGATGTTGTTTATCACAACACAGATAATATGTGTTATAAACTAAAAAATTAGCAAATAAGGATAAGTTAGGAGTGAGTGATGATATCTCTTAATCAAAACAATAACTCTAATAACTTATAAAAAATTGTGTTCATGTTATTGTTAGAAGAGGATATGGCTGAATGCAATGTGCAGTCCATAAACCTAATGTTATATTTTTAAGATTGAAATAAGGAGAGCAATATTGAATAATAAACAAAACACCTACAGACTCAAAACACAACACAACTAATAAAAATAACAAAGTAAGCCCAATAGGCTGAAACAAAATGTGATTTGAACGAAATAAGTAAATTATTATAATGGCTACTTAGACCTAGAAAAAAACATAACTGTCAGAACCAAACATACAAAGATTATAACAAATTGAATCAGAATTTAGAAAATCTGAGGTGAAGGAATCACCAAGGATAAATTGTAGATCATTTATAACACAAAATATTGTAATAGGCATTATTATATAAAAAGAAATGTAATTAACAAGCATTAACATAATTGTAAAAACTTAAAATCTGAAAATACCCAAGCTTGTGGGGTATCAAAATAATCTATGAACGAGAATAAATACTATAGTGACAATATTTATTAACCAGGAAGGAAGATGGAGGAATAACAGTAATCAGAAGATATACGAAGGATTCGAAGTTTCGATAACAATACATCAACTCAAAATAAGCCTATTCGAAAAATACCGTTACTATGGAAACAGCGGTTGTTGACAGAAAAATACCGTTAGAAATTAGTAGAGAGAAAAAAAGAAGCGAAGCGTCATCAAGCCATACAGATGCAGAAGTCCGGAAGAAAGTTTTTTCAGTGTAAATCATGAAAATAATAGTATAAAGTTGCTGAAAACTAATCGTCAAAGAAGCAGATGACCACTACAACCAATATTGCAAGACCCAAGACCTGAATAAACGGAAATTATCCATAAATGGAACGTCCAAACACAAGACGAAAGGACGCCACAATTTAATAAAGCCCAAAATCCAAGAAAACTGATTTGATGCAGCCAATTCCTATCTCGAACCAACTACAAAGGCCTCTATGCACGTCGAATTGTTAAGTACTATCCAATTATTTATTTTCCACCAACCCTAATCACTTTAAATAATTTTGAAAGGTAAAATTACCACATTATAAAGATAATATTTCTCTTTCATAGAGTATTTAAGCAAATTAAAACATAATGAAACATTGTTAACATAAAATAACCTAAGAATTGAACACGAACTTACAGAACACCTTTACAACACCACACAACAGATTGTAACAACACACTTTATATTTCTTGGACTCTTAGATTAAGGTAATTTGTATTTTTATTGTAACCATTGTAGTTCTCTAACTCATAGTCAAAAGAATCCACGGATTTTGAAACCAAAACATTGTAATACGCCTAACGTAAACAGACGCTAGGTTAAATGGTTTCTAAATTAATTCGCCGCCCTGAAAATAAGATCTCATGTAATCAAACGATAATTATTTTGTTGTAATTGTAAATGTTTCCAGTTATCACCATTAAAAAAAATATTCATTACAGGGAGTAACAAGCGTTACCATTTCTTAGGGAGTGCTAGATAATAATTACTTGTATTGAAGAATAAATTGTAGCAGTAAGCTAGTTGCCAGTTAGTCGTCAGAAGCGACGATTGACACGGCTGTGCGAGCGGGAACGATTCGAATACACCAACCCGCTACGCTGATAACTTGTTCAAATACGGTTTTTAGTTGTTTTGTAAAACGACTTGGCGCCACCCGGGATTATCACACCCCCTAAGAATAACAGGTAAGGTTACTGCCGTAATATACAGGTGATCAGAACTACGCTACGAACATCGCTAGCCACCAAAATTACTGTAACGACCCGGTGCGAGGCGAACGCACTAATCATCCAAAACACATTATTTTATGTACACATTTTGCAGGTACGACCGAATTATCTAGTTACAGATTGGCGACCAACCGGTGAGGCTGTAAAAGAAGGCCCACGGCGGCTATGAAGAGACATTCAATGTTTACCAGACAGGATAAAAAGAAAGAAATTGAAAGTGAAGGCCAGCCAGAAGAGATGGAAGAAATTGAAGAAATAATCGGGGAGTTAGTCGAAGAGGACGTTCAGGAAAACCAACCTGAGAATCCAGTTCAACCAGAACCGGAAGTGGAAGTAATGATAGGGGACCAACCACTCAAACCAACGGAAGAAACGAAGTTAGATCAAATGCTGAACTTCATGATGGAACAATTTGGACAATTGAATAAAAAATTGGAGTCAACCAACACAAAATTAGAGTCAACCAGCACAAAATTAGAGTCAACCAATACAAAATTAGAGTCACTGCAAGAGGGAAGGAAGCAAGATAGAGAAGAATTGAATAAAAAATTGGAGTCAGACAAAGAAGAATTGAATAAAAAGTTGGACCAAAATAAGGAAGAATTGAAGAAGCAATTCAAGGAGGACTTAGAGATCCTGAATAACAAAATGGAAAACAACCGAGAGGCGTTAGAAAAGAAGAGTGAGGAGTTGAAGAAACAAATAAAAAAGGATCTTGAAGTGTTAAATGACAAGATTGAAAACAACTGTGAAACACTCCAGAAACAATTGAAAGAAGAAGGTGAGAAATCAAAAGATGAATGGAGGCAACAGTTGGCTGAATGCAAAAATGAAATCAAACAGACTATAACTGAGACGAACGAAACAGTAATACACGTCCAGGAAGAGTTGACTGAAAAAATAAATCACGTCCAAGAGGAAGGAACTCTCAGGATCCAAGAAATACAGAAGACCACCACCGATGAGTGTAACAAGAATAAACAGGAGGTGCTTCAAGAGCTGAAGGAGAGGCACAAAGAAATACAGACTGATGTCAGCGAACGCGTTGAAAGGGTATATACCACCATCAACAAGATTGACGAGGAAACGCAAGAAAATAAAGAAAAAATTAGACAAATCAGTCAGAAAGAGAAGCAGATGCAAGAGGAACTGGACGCTTTGAGGGAGAAGCCTTGCA
The DNA here is from genome assembly GCA_034769895.1 of Magicicada septendecula. Lineage (NCBI taxonomy): Eukaryota > Metazoa > Arthropoda > Insecta > Hemiptera > Cicadidae > Magicicada > Magicicada septendecula. Next base: position 736,488,832 of record CM068367.1, read on the forward strand.
GTAGCACTCATATATTTACGAATGAAAATAGGGAAGTGATCAACTTCAAGAGTTACCGAAGAAACCCCATAGAATTTCTGAAAAGGGTGGAGGAGCTCATCGAGAGGAACAGCGATACCAGATGGACAACGGTGAGAAGTCTCATCGACGAGATGTTTCGAGACACAAATGACAATTGGTGGACAGCCACACGACCAGAAATCAGCAGTACGCAAGAATTTAAAACGTTGTTTCGTGAAAAGTACTGGTCGGAGTCGACCCAAAATGTAGTGAGGAACGATATAAGCAATGGGAGATATGAGCCACAGGCGGGGCATACATTAACGTCTTACTTCTTGGGCAAGGTCTGCCTAGCCCGAAATCTCGAACCAAGGATACCCGAAGAATCCCTAGTCATCCAACTGGGATATCACTACGAAGACGCCATACAGAGGGCCAGGAGACAGGGAAAAATAAAGACCATACAGGGAATGGCCAACTTGCTGGAAGACCATGAAAACGATAGCCAGTACAAGAAGAATCGTGTGATCAACCAAAGGTACAACCGGGGGAATGAAAGTTACAACGTGCCAAGCCACAACTTACCCTATAGTAATACCCAGAACAACTACCGGAACATAATAAATCGTAACCCAAATAATTACCCAGGGGACCAACCATTCCATCGGAATCAACCCAACTACAATCAAGGTAACCAACCAACCAACAGAGATCATCCGAGTTACAACCAGGGGAACCAACCAAATAACAGAAATGCACAAAACCCTAGTGCACCGAATAATCACAACAGGGGGATAGAACAAGGAAGGAATACAAATGGCCACCCAAATAATCACAATTACTATGGCAACCGGTACGACCCGAATTACCCATATAACAGAGGAAACGGGAGTAACCAAAATAGGGGTGACATGAGGCGTCAAGTCAATTTTATCAGCGGGAGGAGACAAAACAACTATCGGCGATATTGTCCAATTAGAACCAGCACAGTGTACAACAATTCCCAATACGACAACCAACAAGCTACAGGAACGAGAACAATAGAAGCACCAAGGAATCACATAAGTGATCAATCAACCTCAACCAATGAAATGGCAGACCAAGTAAATAGTCTGGCCAGTGGTTCCCAGCCACCTTTAAACTAAAAAGGTCAGTGAGAAACCACCAGGACCCTTCACATGACCAATCACTTGGGTTAAATCGACAAACTACGACGGAAAGTGAAATAAAGAAGATAACTATAATATCAAACAATTATTTAAAGGACATCAGGGAAGAGCTTCTGGAGGAGGAGGATAACCCCTTGTCAACAACAAATAGTGAAATAGTGCATATAAAAGCCATTATTAATGGAATCAACACTGTCATAATGATCGATACTGGGTCAAAAGTATCTCTCGTAAACCAACCTGAATTGGAGCGGATCCAGACCAATTATTCTTATTTAACAGCAAAGTTCTCTAAACAACTATCAGCTAAAGAAAAGTGGACTTGGGGGAAGGAACAAGATGAAGTGCTAAAATTAATCAAAACAAAATTTCTTGAAACTATAATGCTAAACCACCCTAATTTTGAACAGCCGTTCTATTTAAATTGTGACGCCAGCGATGTGAGCCTGGGCGCCGAGTTATATCAAGAGGATAAGGACGGACACCACCTGGTTATCAGCTTTGCCAGCAGGGTACTGAACCGATGCGAACGTAACTACAATGTTACTGAAAAGGAACTACTCAGTATTGTGTTCGCATGCGGAAAATTTAGGACGTATATCCTTGGATATCCCGTCACCGTCCGAAGTGACCATAAGTCCATTTCCTTTTTGAAACAGTGTAAGTTGAGTCATGGGAGGCTTACACGATGGATACTCGCATTACAAGAGTACCACATAACGTGGGAGTACATTCCAGGGCGTAAAAATGTTGCCGCCGATGTATTATCCAGAATAAATGTCACCCATCAGACATTTGAAGGAGAAAAGGAGAAGATCGTCAAAGTGTTTTGTATAATAAAGAATAGAAAGGACCTGGAAGATATTCTAAACGAGGTAGTGGTACAGCAGAAACAAGATTCTAAATTACTAAACATAAGAAACAGACTGTTAGAAGATGAAGAAGTTGTGAATAAATATTATTGTATCCACCAAGATATACTCTTTGTTAAAACAAGAAAACATGATAGCACATGGAAACTTGTAGTTCCAAAAACATTAGAAAATAAGATAATTAAGGATTATCATGTTCGATACGGACATATGGGAACTGTAAAAATTGTAAAAGCATTGGAGGAGGAAGTCTTTATAAAAAATATAGTAAGGAAGGTAAACCAAAATATTAAAACATGTGTAATATGTCAAATGGTAAAGACCAATAACGAGAAAAAAGAGGGAACCATGATACCCATCACCTCAACAACAAAGTTAGAAAAAATATTCCTCGATATATGTGGTCCATTCCCACGTAGTGGAGGGAGACATAAATACAAGTTTATTGTAATCATGTTAGACCACTATACAAAATATACAAAATTATATGCAATAAACAGAGCTACGACTAAGAAAATACTGGAAATAATAAAAACTAAATATATAACTGAAGTAGGAAGACCATGCATGATAATAACTGACCATGGAACGCAGTTCAAAGGAAAGAAATGGCGGAACGAGTTACTAAAAGAGAATATAAAAACCTATAAAACTTCCAAATACCACCCTAGTAGCAACCCTGCAGAGAGAGTGCTAAGGGAAGTTGGACGAATACTAAGAACTTATTGTCACAACAACCAAAAAGAATGGCAAAAGTATTTGGCTTCTACCGAAGCATTTCTGAACATTAGTTACCATCAATTCACAGAAAACACCCCATACCTGATGATGTTTGGAAGAAAGCCCCACAGAGAGATACAAGACTTAATAAACTTCCCAGCCAACCCAGAAGACCCCTATGATGAAAACCACTGTTATAACCGTATTATGGAGAAAATAGAAAAACAAAGAGCAAGGTATTCACAGAAACAAATTAAAATAATAAAGTACCACAAGGGAGAGAAAGTGCTAATCAAAAACAGGGAACTACCCAGTACACTTGAAGGAATAGCAAAAAAATTGCTATTGTTATACGTTGGACCATATGTCATCACAAAGGACAATGGAAACAACACTTACGAGATAAGTAATATAACCACCAAAAAAGTAAAAGGAGTGTACAACCAAGCTTCCATAAAGAAGTTCTATGAAGAAAACTAAATAACTGGAATACGTTCATCCAGAATAAGTGTGACTATCATACACTTGAAGGAGAAGAGGTGCATAATAACGAAGTGTCGAACAAAAAGGAGAAGGCTATAATATGGAATGGAAATGATAATATAATAAATCCACAACCATGAGAATTGAATTGATACCAAAATAAAATTATATATTATAAAATGTACGGCCATATGTCATCACAAAGGACAAGTAACTGTAAATAAAATACAGATACCAAAATTTAAAAATTATGTGTACACAACTTGCAATAACAGATCGATGACTTATGAGGTCTAAAATAAAAAAATATCAAAACAAAGGAATGAGATACATAAATTCCTACTAAGTGAAATCAACTTACAATATATTAAAAGTTGATGTGTGAAGTATATGAAATAATTAAACAAAATGTACCAAAATAGGAATACGCTACACAAATTCCTATGGTGTAAGAAAATTAACTTACAAAGAATTAATACAAACTGAAATATACAAAAATAAAATCAGACCAAACCTGATAAGATAAGTACATGAAATTATAATAATGAATCAAAGATATTTATCTGTAAAATAAAAAATCTAAACTGGTACAAAGAAAGAGAGAAGTTATGTATGAATCAAATATACAAGCTATGGCTAAAGCAAAATATTGCTAATTAACTGAGAAAGGTATACCAATGTCTAAGATAATTAAAATGATCACAATGAGAATTGAAAACCGAAAAATATATTGAGAAATGAAAAGTTAATGATGAAATTAACATATAAATAAATAAAAAACAATCAATGTATGAGCAAATGATAGTATATAGTCAAGGTACAGCGGAAGGAAGAATGAGTAAAAGGCCAAAGTGATCTAAAAACAAACCACAAGGTGGACAATCCCAAAATATATTATTATTATTAAGTCACAAGTTGACAAAAAAGGTATTTATGATTGACTGTTGAAAAGTCCAGCAATCAAATAAACTGAGCAGAGATGACGTGCCTCTGGTCTCAGAAAAATGAGTAGTAATGGGAGAAACCAGCTACTAAAGTTAGGGAAAAAAATTGTGTATAAGGGAGAACACACCAATGGAAATAAAAAGAAAAACAGATCGAAATAAAATGGAATGAATTCAGTAAGAAGAGAAATAAAGAATGGAGAAACGACCAAGAAAGAAAAGGAAAAAGATTATGTATAACTGATAATTTCATAAAAAACTATACTAGTGTTTTATCAAAATGATCAATTTTAAAGGAGAGGCATTATGTCACGACACAAATAGCCAACCCCGTACCAGAGATAAAAAAAATATTTATAATTGTAAAAAATACTTCTTATCAAATGAAATGATTGATTTTAAATAAAAATATAAGGAATATGACACGACAATACAACGACTATAACCCAACCCAAGTGATTGAGACAAAAACACAAACATAAAGAAGGGAACCACGGAACATACTTAGTAAAATGTAAATATTTTAAAGTGATTGAGACAACAACCCAAACATAAAGAAGGGAACCACAAATAAACCACGAGAATGAGGAAATAATAAACCTAAGCCACAAGGAAACAAGTTTATGGGTTTAAATGACCCCAAAATGTCCCAAGAAACGGATGAAAGGACCTAATATATTAAACGAACAAGGAAAATGAAGAAGGAGGGAGACGAGCAAAAGTGAAAACCAAGAATGGTTCACCAAAATAAGTAAAATAGCACTCACCAAGAACATTGAAACCAAAACAAGGGTTATCAGGAGGAAGGAGAGATAACGGTTACTACCCATTAAAAAGGCAACCAGAAACCACAAATTAGAATTGTTATTAGTCAGTAAGTATTAGTTATTAAGTATTAATTGTCATTAGGATTAAGTCATGAAAGAGAAATAAGTATAGGGGTCACCCACTATCAAACAAATGATATAAACAGTGATATAGTGTAATAGTGTAGGTGTAAGAACCCCAAAGTGAAGTGTGACACTAGTGAAATTGTAATTAACAATAAGTGATTTACAAGTGAAGGTAAGGTAAAAGTTGGAAATAAACAGTGCCTAGATAACTGATAAATAAGTAATATTAAGAGTGAATTATAGTATAAGGGATAGAAAAACACTAGAAGTGATAATGACTTTTTATTTAAAAAGATGTTCAATAGAGTTAAGTTAACTATAGCCAGTAGTAAGTAAAAAGGGAGGATTCCAGAATAGAATAAATTGAAGGTGTTACCATGGAGGGAATATAAAAATTGTTTAGAGATTGAGAAGTCAAAAAACTAACAAAGATACCTAATTTATAAAGGACTATTATTAATTTAATAACAAGTGATGTTGTTTATCACAACACAGATAATATGTGTTATAAACTAAAAAATTAGCAAATAAGGATAAGTTAGGAGTGAGTGATGATATCTCTTAATCAAAACAATAATTCTAATAACTTATAAAAAATTGTGTTCATGTTATTGTTAGAAGAGGATATGGCTGAATGCAATGTGCAGTCCATAAGCCTAATGTTATATTTTTAAGATTGAAATAAGGAGAGCAATATTGAATAATAAACAAAACACCTACAGACTCAAAACACAACACAACTAATAAAAATAACAAAGTAAGCCCAATAGGCTGAAACAAAATGTGATTTGAACGAAATAAGTAAATTATTATAATGGCTACTTAGACCTAGAAAAAAACATAACTGTCAGAACCAAACATACAAAGATTATAACAAATTGAATCAGAATTTAGAAAATCTGAGGTGAAGGAATCACCAAGGATAAATTGTAGATCATTTATAACACAAAATATTGTAATAGGCATTATTATATAAAAAGAAATGTAATTAACAAGCATTAACATAATTGTAAAAACTTAAAATCTGAAAATACCCAAGCTTGTGGGGTATCAAAATAATCTATGAACGAGAATAAATACTATAGTGACAATATTTATTAACCAGGAAGGAAGATGGAGGAATAACAGTAATCAGAAGATATACGAAGGATTCGAAGTTTCGATAACAATACATCAACTCAAAATAAGCCTATTCGAAAAATACCGTTACTATGGAAACAGCGGTTGTTGACAGAAAAATACCGTTAGAAATTAGTAGAGAGAAAAAAAGAAGCGAAGCGTCATCAAGCCATACAGATGCAGAAGTCCGGAAGAAAGTTTTTTCAGTGTAAATCATGAAAATAATAGTATAAAGTTGCTGAAAACTAATCGTCAAAGAAGCAGATGACCACTACAACCAATATTGCAAGACCCAAGACCTGAATAAACGGAAATTATCCATAAATGGAACGTCCAAACACAAGACGAAAGTACGCCACAATTTAATAAAGCCCAAAATCCAAGAAAACTGATTTGATGCAGCCAATTCCTATCTCGAACCAACTACAAAGGCCTCTATGCACGTCGAATTGTTAAGTACTATCCAATTATTTATTTTCCACCAACCCTAATCACTTTAAATAATTTTGAAAGGTAAAATTACCACACTATAAAGATAATATTTCTCTTTCATAGAGTATTTAAGCAAATTAAAACATAATGAAACATTGTTAACATAAAATAACCTAAGAATTGAACACGAACTTACAGAACACCTTTACAACACCACACAACAGATTGTAACAACACACTTTATATTTCCTGTACTCTTAGATTAAGGTAATTTGTATTTTTATTGTAACCATTGTAGTTCTCTAACTCATAGTCAAAAGAATCCACGGATTTTGAAACCAAAACATTGTAATACGCCTAACGTAAACAGACGCTAGGTTAAATGGTTTCTAAATTAATTCGCCGCCCTGAAAATAAGATCTCATGTAATCAAACGATAATTATTTTGTTGTAATTGTAAATGTTTCCAGTTATCACCATTAAAAAAAATATTCATTACAGGGAGTAACAAGCGTTATCATTTCTTAGGGAGTGCTAGATAATAATTACTTGTATTGAAGAATAAATTGTAGCAGTAAGCTAGTTGCCAGTTAGTCGTCAGAAGCGACGATTGAGACGGCTGTGCGAGCGGGAACGATTCGAATACACCAACCCGCTACGCTGATAACTTGTTCAAATACGGTTTTTAGTTGTTTTGTAAAACGACTTGGCGCCACCCGGGATTATCACACCCCCTAAGAATAACAGGTAAGGTTACTGCCGTAATATACAGGTGATCAGAACTACGCTACGAACATCGCTAGCCACCAAAATTACTGTAACGACCCGGTGCGAGGCGAACGCACTAATCATCCAAAACACATTATTTTATGTACACATTTTGCAGGTACGACCGAATTATCTAGTTACAATATATATATATATATATATATATATATATATATCAAGCAACATTTCGTAAATTATATAAATTCCCCCCCTTGTTACTAACACTTAACATTGACATCACATACAGAAACATAAAGACACATAGACTCATAATTATATACACATATTATAGACACCTAATACCCATATAATACCCATGTTCGACCTGACCGACAGGCAGTGTTTCTGCAAAGCCCCAAGACCGGCAATCATAACTGTTCAACTTCCAGTCACCATAATTTATTAACTTCCATTAATTTAAATAATTAAAAACCCCCAAATGGATGATAATGATTAACAAGCATACAGATAGGCCGGACTGCCCATAGGAATTGATACATCTGAATAATTGGCCCATTATGAGCATATGAAAATCTTTAAGTTTCTTGCACAGTAAATAAGTGGGAAAAACCCTCATCACCTGAGTTTAAGCAATTGCTATTATTTTCTAAAATGTTAACTATGTGTTACAAATCCCAATGGATACATGTATCAGTATATGCTTTTACAAGGTCAAAAATTAATCAGTATATACCCACAAAATATAAAATTTTCTTTCTCTTAAAGTCAGATTGCTGTGTATAATTGATATTATAATAACCGCCTGTTGTGCCCTAGCAGATGTGGAAGCGCGCCAGCATGTACCCGACCATATGTGACAGGAATCAAACCTGCCTGAAACTGAATGAACATGTGCCTGACAAAAACTATGTCCCTTTTACCCCCAGAAAACAGCCTGAAAAACGAAACCCCCAGCCCTTACATGTTAACCCGAAATGAAATAAAAATATGAACCCGTTCTGAACCAGCGGGAACAGAACCCCTAACATGTGACTTAAATTTTATAGTGAATAGTGTAATGACTCTAAGGCTCTTGTATATACATCAAAAAGATATTTGAGAGTAAAAAAACTCTGGCACGCTCCCCCAGTGCAGCACACAATTACAACCATAGTACTTAGATTTATGGAGTTAAATTATTAAAGTCACATGATGTTCATAATGAATGTTCAGCTGACACACCCCAGAGCAGACTGTCTAGCAGTGTGGGCACATGGTTTCAACAGAAAATAATTTTATAATTCAGGTGAACAGCAGGCCCGGCCAAACAAAATAAAAAGAGTTCATATCACCTTAATCGTGAGCATGTGATGCATCTTGTGGTTGTTCAACAGACTCCCTCTTCCGAACAGGTGTGTGTGTGATGGCTCATGGCTGATGAAGGTGTAATTACATCAGCCTAGACCAGAATCTCCGACTAGGACGAGAACCCTGGGAATTCACAAAAGATTAGAATGCTGTTCGCAAAAATGTGCACCCTAGTTCCAGGTAATAACCTCAGAACGGGCCTTCCAACCAACTCAAGATAAAAGCATAAGTTTCTGTTTCTGTTTTTTTTTTGAAAATGGCCTGAGAATAATCAAGTCTGCCAGGTGATAATGAATGCACTAAATTAAGAAAAATAAATTTAAAGAGTGTGTAATAAGAGTCACTTTGCACTTGCTTCAACGAGTGCCGACATAACTGAACAAGTTGGGCTTGCCACGAGGTGACACAATTATTGCAATTTACCGAAAAATGACCACATTAAATGCAGTTACCGTTATACACAAACAAAATATAAATAGTGTTTCATCTGAGGGTGGTCTCACAATTTATTTTAAATGCCATAATTACTTAAAAGAACACTCGTTCAGTCTATTGCATGCACGTGCCTACCTGGCACAATTCACTCCGTCTATACGTACTGACTTTAGCTTATAAATTTACATAAAGCTTTACCAACTAATTACAGTGACTCTTGTATAATAATAATTGAGAAAAAAGATATGAGCTGTATATACTGAACATTGAATAAATCTTTTACAACACACACTGCCCGATCGCACCAAATATATTCGTCTTTCGCATTCGCCTGCATACATTTACGTTAAATAAATTTAATTATTTTTGACGCATACTATAAGATGCTATGATTACTTACCGGGAAGTCTCGTAAATTTAGCTTGCCATTAGTGTAGAAGAAACAAACTACGCAATACTGTCTGTTCGGGTCTGAGAGTCTGTTGATTCGATGCGAGCCGGAATGGAACTGCCTTAAGCAGTTACAATGCAACAAACATCAAAACTCGCCAATAGATGGCGCGCGCCGTTTCAACAGTGCCATCCCAATATCGCGGCTCACCGACGTTAATATACGAGTTTACAAATTTTATAATACCTTCGATCGCCGGGTTAGGCAAACACCGGCACACCCCCACCCCGAAAGGGCAACCCGGTTGCCCCACACTTGAACTCGGGAGAGTACCCTGCAGTGTACCCCCTTTCCAGAATGAACGGAGTGGACTCGGTGCTCATGGCGGCCCAGCGGCACTTGCTCTCAGGAGAACAGAGGCTCATAAGGAAAACGAAAGAGACGAAAGAAGACGTGTAGTGTGTAAGTGTGCGGATGCTGCACGCTGACCTGATCAGGGCCAGCCCACAGCAAGAAGGGACAGAGAAGAAAAGACGAAAGAAAAGTGCGGGAGCTCCCTGAGTTCTGACCTCCTGAGGCTTGTCCACCCAAGCCAGGAACCGAATGCCACCTTAACAGGGCCACTTGCCCTATATTCTTACGGGAGGGATTCCCCAATATGAAACTCCTTTTCGACAATACCGTCACTGCACGGGGCAAGGGGAAATGATGGTCTCCATGAAACTATAATCCAAGGGTATGCCCAAAACTTACCGCGTGGATGAAGTTCACAACCGACCTCATCCACGCGACAAGTTTCGCTCCTCTCTCTAACTCCTTTTTTTTTTTTTTTTTGGTTGCTTTTCTAATTTTTTTTTTGAACTTTTTTTTTAATTTTATGTTTTTTAAGGGGAAGGTCAGGAAATCGGGAAGATGGAAAGGGCAAGGATGATTGAAAGGTCATGGGCTGGGACTAAAGGTAAGGACAGGGCTCCCTCCGGAAATACGGACGAATGGAGAAAGCCAAGGCTCGCGCAGGCAGGGGCGCATCCGTGAAGTAGACGAACTCCACTGGGACTGTGGGAAACATCTACCCGCTACCCTATCGTTCTCGACAACACCCCCGGAGCACACCCTTTTCCCTACTCACACAGAGACCACCATAATCCCCCCCCTGTCAGCCCGTTTACCCTTTTCTACATAGTTTCAATTTTGATATATGCGTAGTAATCTCCCTCGGACTACCACCCGGCTCCTCCAACCGAGCCGTCACTGGTGACGCGAACCCCAGGATACGGTATGGCCCCGACCAACGATAGCAAAATTTAGCGGCTCTTTTGTCCACAGCTGAGCTGATCGGATGGCTTTGACAGTAGACCCAGTCTCCGGTCTGAAAGGGGTTAGGAATTCGCCCCTGATTGTATCGTCGACGGACCCGCTCGTGCGCTCGCAGCAAATTCTTCCGAGCCTCCCTCCATCTCTCTGCAGTTCCAGTATCGGGCTCCCGTGGTAGAAGATCATCAATATTCCACAAGTTGGTCAACGGGAGTGCGGGCGAGAATCCAAACATGATCTCAAAGGGCACGGCCTTATGTCTGTCATGCGGGGCCGTGTTGAAAGCTAGCTGCAACCACTTCAGATTCTGGTCCCAGGTTGTCTGTTGCTCCGCATGATAAGCAATGAGTGCGGACCTGAGGTTCCTTTTGAATTTCTCCGCATGGGACGGCTGTGGGTAATACGGGGAAGTGGTTACATGTCTGATTCCGCTGGCGAAACACATCCGCCGGAACTCACCCGAAATGAACTGGGGGCCATTGTCGGAGACAATGATGGTCGGAAGACCGAAATGCTGAAAAACATGGTTCTGAAGCGCGCTTATGGTTAAACGAGCTGTTGCCTGCCGTAAGGGCAGTAGCCAGGCAAACTTCGAAAAAGCATCCACACAGACAAGTAGGTAAGAATTACCTGACTTGCTACGCGGGAAGGTTCCCACGTAGTCGATGAATAACTTCTCCATCGGTCTGCTCTCCACGTCCGATGACAACAACCCTAACTTAATTACTTATTTTTTGCGTACCGTATCACTTATTATATGATATATAATTACCTTAATATCCACTTTAGTGATACACAGTTTCGTCACTGATGACGCGTTTCGGGACTAAGTCTCATCCTCAGATACATTTAATTAATAAACTAAAATATTAAAATCACGACCATGATACTGGTCAAGTCAAAAATAAATAAAATAAAATAAATTACAAATCGCATGTAATAAGCTTTGCTAACAACAAAGCTCACGCCGCGTGACAATCGCGGTTGCGGGTGAACGCATGCGGGAGCTCCAGCCGTGGTTAGCAAAGCTTATTACATGCGATTTGTAATTTATTTTATTTTATTTATTTTTGACTTGACCAGTATCATGGTCGTGATTTTAATATTTTAGTTTATTAATTAAATGTATCTGAGGATGAGACTTAGTCCCGAAACGCGTCATCAGTGACGAAACTGTGTATCACTAAAGTGGATATTAAGGTAATTATATATCATAACCCTAACTTAGTGTTCTGGGCAGGTTTACTCAAACCACACAGATGACAGCTCTTAACCCTCGTAGCGATGTCCCTGTCCATGCCCTTCCAGATGAAATGACTTCTAATACTGGAAATGGTCTTCGAAATTCCCTTGTGGCCTCCTACTGGGGAATTATGATAATAACTGAAGACCATGGGCACTAACTTGCTAGGCAGCACGATCTTAGGGGCACGTCCCTTTCTTTCTCTACAACACAGGACGCCCTTGGACAAGAAGTAAGGGGCCTGTGCGTTACCCTCCTTTATATTCTGGATGATAGGACCCAGCTCTTCATCGTTCAACTGATGGGGTAACACATCAGTGAAGGCTAACGGAAAGTCTAGTAGAACGGAACAGGGTTGTTCAATTTGGACTTCACTGGGCTGGGAAAACATTCGTGACAAAGCATCTGCAACTACATTTTGAGTTCCCCTAATGTGTTGCACCTTGAACTTAAAGGATGAGATCTTGACCACCCATCTACCAATTTTACCCAGCTGCCGGGGATGAGCAAGAAGCCAGGAGAGAGCCTGATTGTCGGTCTCGAGCAGGAACTCAGCGTGTTCCAGAAAACGCCTGAAAATAAACTTATCTAGAGCGTATACAACAGCTAAACACTCTAGCTCATAGACTGACGACTTTCTTTCCTGCTGGGTCAATGTTCGGGAAATAAAGGCCACAGGCTGCCTAGCACCATCAACGACTTGGGACAGAACCGCCCCGAGCGCCACCGAACTCGCGTCCGTCTGCAAGATAAACGGCTGAGAAAAATCCGGCATCCGCAGCACCGGTGGGGAGATGATAGCTTCCTTCAAAGTTTCGAAAGCCTTCTGCTGGCTCTCACCCCACACAAATTTAGCCCCCTTCTTTCTCAATTCATTTAAAGGCGCAGCTATCTCTGCTGCATTAGGGATAAACCGTTTGTAAAAGTTAACCATACCCACGAACCTGGCGATGCCCTTGGCATCCCTAGGCGGGGGAAAATCCCGGATACCCTGGGTCCTTTCAGGGTCCACGGTGACACCTCGGTGCGAGACCAGATGCCCCAGAAATGATATACTCTCCTGTGCAATTCGCACTTTCTCCGGATTAACCGTGAGGCCCGCGTTTCTCAGCCTGCACATCACCTCCCTTAGATGACATAGATGTTCATCATACGTTTTGCTGTAGACCAGCAAGTCGTCCAAATAATTGAAAATAAATTTAAATTTTACGTCTTGAAACACCAGGTCAAGCAGACGCGTGAGAGTTTGGGCGCCCACCGCCAGACTCATAGGGACCCGCGTATACTGGTACAAATTCCACGGGACGCTGAACGCAGTGTAAGGTCTACTTTCCTTGGGCAAAGGGATTTGATGATATGCAGCGTTGAGATCAATCACGGTGAAGTACTTGGCCTCACTAAACCAATCGAAAGCCGAGTGGAGATCCGGAAGGGGAACCGAATCCACCTCAATGTTAGAGTTCAATTTACGGTAATCAATCACCATACGGTGCTTACCCCCAGGCTTGGGTACCAGGAACGCTGGACTGGCATAACTGGAATTAGAAGGTTCAATGACCCCTTGCTCTAACAGCTCTTCAACCTTCTCCCTCAGAACGGCCATTTTCGGAGGGGCGAATTTGTATGGATGTGACCTCACTATCTTAGAATCAGTCAGACGAATTTTATATTCTAGTAAATGTGTGAATCCCAACTTAGGAGTTAATACTGAGGGAAATTCCTCACACAGTTGGTCCAAGGCCCTCTGCTGGGCGGGAGTGAGATGGTCTCGTGCAGAATCGGGACAAGCGACCTCTTGGATACCTCCCTTAGCTCCCTGGTATCCAAGAAAAGGAATGACAACGCCCCGATTAAATTTGAAATAACACTGGTGCCCATGGATGTCCAACACGAGGCCACTTTTAGCGATGAAATCGGCACCCACAATACAATCAACTCCCAGAGCCAGAGAAACCAGAAAAGGCCACACCCAAGAAAACCCATCGATCTTGAATTTAAAGGAAATCACCCGGGAGATGGGCAGGATTTCCCGTGAAGCAGTCCAGCATACTACGGACGACCGATCCGACCCTTTTATTAAGCCCTGCTTTTCAAGGTCCGCACATACTCGAGATGAGATGATAGATCGGGCTGACCCGGAGTCAACTAACGCTCTGAGTTGACCCTTCTTTACCTCGAGCGACAGGAAGGGGCATACAGAAGCCTTTTGCGGACGGTAGCAAGGACCTTGATATCAGAAGAGTCAAGACCTATCCTTGGCCTGGAGGCACTTGAATACCGAAAAGTCTTGGGACGAGGGGAAGACAACCTCCGACCTGTCTTCCCCTGGTAACTTAGTTTTTGAAGACCGGACCCTCGGGGGGAGCGTTGGACGCAGACCACCCTCCGTACAATCGCGGGCAACGTGCCCCTGTCTTCGACAACGAAAGCAAACCACGCCTCTCAACGGTCCACCTCGGTCGCCGGTGATTCTTTCCGGTCGGGGTTGGGACTGAACGAGCCGTCGTTCCGCCGTTCGAGACTCGCCCGGACTAGCCCTTACTGGCCCACGGGACTCATCAATTGCTTGTATGGCCCGGGATAACACACACATCTTATCGAGGTCTTCATAGCTGCGCGGTCGCTCAGCAAAAATTAAACGCGACCTCTCCTGGGGAGTGACCCCTTCGAAAATCATCTGTACTACTTCGATCTCGGGCAGTCCCAACCCTAAAATCCGGACGGCTTCGCGGATACTACGCGCAAACTCAGCAAAATTCTCCCCGTGGGCTTGCACCCGATAACAATGTTTATGCTGCAGCTGCTCCCGCAATCGGCCAGGCACGCATGCGTCCAACACCCCCCGATGGAAAGACGTCACACTGCCGCCACATCGTATCGTTTGCGCGACCCGCTCAGCCATGGACCCCCGACAGTAGGGATACACGAGCTCGAGTAGGGTGCCATCCGACATCCCCGGGAAGTCGGACAGCTGAAACAAAATTCTAAAGAAAGCCATCAACTTATCCACGTCCAGTCCATCAACGACCGGAAGCTGCTGGATAATGGAAGAAAGGGGGTTAGGTAACTTGTTGTATGAAACACTCGATCCGCCCGAGAACGTCGGCAATTGAGCCGGCGGACCCGGCGTCTGCCCCATGTCTGATTTAGGAGGCTGGGGAGAGCTCACGGGAGGATGAGATTTCCCGGGTTCGAAATTCCACAACGCTTTCGCCACCTGTTCAGAGATTAGCTTCAGCGTGGCGCTGACTTCAGCGATCGTAGTTTGTGCGGACAAGTTCTCCAGTCGATGTTGCAGATGCTCCGCTCGTTGACGCACTCTCTGCCTCGCCCTGAGGCTGGACGGGGCCGACTCCAAATCTTCCATCACCTCCCGCAACTCTCCCCACTTCTCCTGGCACAACTCGAGCTCCGCCGTCACATAAGTAATTTTTACAATTGACGTCGCCCCTCCAGAGGAGAGGGCGTCCCTTAATTGCTTCCTCAAGGAAGCGACATCCCCTTGGGGCCTCCCACCCCGGGACTTAATTTCAAAATCTAGCTCGTGCTTGAGAAATAGATCGGGGTTCATCCCACTCATGCCGCCAACCGCTTTAATTATCACCCACGACACACACAACAACACATGACATGAAAACACCAAACACTGAACTAGAAAACCTTGAGTACAATTCTTCCATCAAGAGGACCCCCGGGTTCTCTAGCGCTGCGGAGACCTGGCCTACTTCCGAACCACCTACTAACACCACAGAAGGAGACAAGCAACAACCAACAATACTGAACATACATAACATCAAACATCACTCCGACACACACGTCTCACCAACACATAACTAACAGACACAAACTAGTAGTCAGTATTCCTAATTCGGGAATTTAGTCGGTGACGGTACCGACTTCCAATCGGGCCATACCGCATCCCGCTAATGTCACACGCTATCCTCTGACCTCGAATCAGCCACATACTATCACCCAGGCAACGCTTGAGATCCCCCGGCAGTTCAACCCATCAAATTTTCCGACCACAAATACCCGCGCCAGTGGTGCGACCAGACTCACAAGTTATACAACCTAAACTAGCCTACATGGGCATATACCTAAAAAAACAATGGCATAACAATAGCATAGTATTTCCGAGTTTGCAAGCCCCGTCACACCCAAGGACCCAAGGGTTCAACCTAGAATGAACCACGCTCTGCTACCATTTGTGACCCCTCTTTCCTTTTTATGCTGTATATCAAAAAAAAATTTTTTTTTTGTATTAATTTTTTTTGAAAGAGAAGCCACTAGTTATTTAAAACTAGGCCAGAGCCTAGAGAAGCCAAAAATGCGCTGGGTCCAGTATGACGGGACTTGCAATTAAACTCAGCTGTTAATTAACAATAACATTCTTTTTATTGTTGCCCCCATAATTCGTTACATGTAAATATCCCACAAATCATATAATTATCACATGGCAATCAGCAATAAACCACAAAATACATAGTAAATAAATAGTGTTCACATGTCCTTAATTGTGTCAATAGACAATGTCTATATATATATCTATATATACATATATATTGATATATAACACGAATTACGATGTGTTTGACTCCCGTGTATCCACGTTAAGCCCCACGTTGAAGGCGGCAATTTGATATAAAACGTGTTATTGTGTTAGAAGATGATGATGCCCCACTGTTGGGTTCGCCAATTTGTAACAATTTAATTAAATCGTGATCAATAAGATTTATTTTAGGTTCGGGGTTTAATCAAGCTCCACGTTGGTATGCGCCAATTTGAAATAAAACGTTTTCAAAGTTATTCTGTAGTTACTTATAGGTGACCTGTAATTCAAATTTAATAGGCAAATATATTTGTGATTATGTTATTTTAACTTTTAATTGTACTATAATACAGGTTTACCTAATTATTCAATAGTTACGCAATATTAACGATATACATCATGTATTGACTGAATGTATTAAGAATTCTTGCCAACCCTAGTCCCTCTGTATTGTGTAATTCAGTTCAAAATTGGTACAGGAAACACGCTAGTTCGGCAACCTCACGTTCCACCAGCTGTTGACAATTAGCGCTGTTACTCGTAGTTGACTTGCGTCTAGGTTAACTGTTCCACCGGATTTTATTCACCATTTTACCTGTAAATTACTCCACCCACAGCATCCCCGGGAAGTCGGACAGCTGAAACAAAATTCTAAAGAAAGCCATCAACTTATCCACGTCCAGTCCATCAACGACCGGAAGCTGCTGGATAATGGAAGAAAGGGGGTTAGGTAACTTGTTGTATGAAACACTCGATCCGCCCGAGAACGTCGGCAATTGAGCCGGCGGACCCGGCGTCTGCCCCATGTCTGATTTAGGAGGCTGGGGAGAGCTCACGGGAGGATGAGATTTCCCGGGTTCGAAATTCCACAACGCTTTCGCCACCTGTTCAGAGATTAGCTTCAGCGTGGCGCTGACTTCAGCGATCGTAGTTTGTGCGGACAAGTTCTCCAGTCGATGTTGCAGATGCTCCGCTCGTTGACGCACTCTCTGCCTCGCCCTGAGGCTGGACGAGGCCGACTCCAAATCTTCCATCACCTCCCGCAACTCTCCCCACTTCTCCTGGCACAACTCGAGCTCCGCCGTCACATAAGTAATTTTTACAATTGACGTCGCCCCTCCAGAGGAGAGCGCGTCCCTTAATTGCTTCCTCAAGGAAGCGACATCCCCTTGGGGCCTCCCACCCCGG
The DNA here is from genome assembly GCA_034769895.1 of Magicicada septendecula. Taxonomy (NCBI): domain Eukaryota; kingdom Metazoa; phylum Arthropoda; class Insecta; order Hemiptera; family Cicadidae; genus Magicicada; species Magicicada septendecula. The sequence goes on from CM068367.1 coordinate 736,506,660, forward strand.
GACTTAATTTCAAAATCTAGCTCGTGCTTGAGAAATAGATCGGTGTTCATCCCACTCATGCCGCCAACCGCTTTAATTATCACCCACGACACACACAACAACACATGACATGAAAACACCAAACACTGAACTAGAAAACCTTGAGTACAATTCTTCCATCAAGAGGACCCCCGGGTTCTCTAGCGCTGCGGAGACCTGGCCTACTTCCGAACCACCTACTAACACCACAGAAGGAGACAAGCAACAACCAACAATACTGAACATACATAACATCAAACATCACTCCGACACACACGTCTCACCAACACATAACTAACAGACACAAACTAGTAGTCAGTATTCCTAATTCGGGAATTTAGTCGGTGACGGTACCGACTTCCAATCGGGCCATACCGCATCCCGCTAATGTCACACGCTATCCTCTGACCTCGAATCAGCCACATACTATCACCCAGGCAACGCTTGAGATCCCCCGGCAGTTCAACCCATCAAATTTTCCGACCACAAATACCCAGGCCAGTGGTGCGACCAGACTCACAAGTTATACAACCTAAACTAGCCTACATGGGCATATACCTAAAAAAACAATGGCATAACAATAGCATAGTATTTCCGAGTTTGCAAGCCCCGTCACACCCAAGGACCCAAGGGTTCAACCTAGAATGAACCACGCTCTGCTACCATTTGTGACCCCTCTTTCCTTTTTATGCTGTATATCAAAAAAAAATTTTTTTTTGTATTAATTTTTTTTGAAAGAGAAGCCACTAGTTATTTAAAACTAGGCCAGAGCCTAGAGAAGCCAAAAATGCGCTGGGTCCAGTATGACGGGACTTGCAATTAAACTCAGCTGTTAATTAACAATAACATTCTTTTTATTGTTGCCCCCATAATTCGTTACATGTAAATATCCCACAAATCACATAATTATCACATGGCAATCAGCAATAAACCACAAAATACATAGTAAATAAATAGTGTTCACATGTCCTTAATTGTGTCAATAGACAATGTCTATATATATATCTATATATACATATATATTGATATATAACACGAATTACGATGTGTTTGACTCCCGTGTATCCACGTTAAGCCCCACGTTGAAGGCGGCAATTTGATATAAAACGTGTTATTGTGTTAGAAGATGATGATGCCCCACTGTTGGGTTCGCCAATTTGTAACAATTTAATTAAATCGTGATCAATAAGATTTATTTTAGGTTCGGGGTTTAATCAAGCTCCACGTTGGTATGCGCCAATTTGAAATAAAACGTTTTCAAAGTTATTCTGTAGTTACTTATAGGTGACCTGTAATTCAAATTTAATAGGCAAATATATTTGTGATTATGTTATTTTAACTTTTAATTGTACTATAATACAGGTTTACCTAATTATTCAATAGTTACGCAATATTAACGATATACATCATGTATTGACGTAAATGTATTAAGAATTCTTGCCAACCCTAGTCCCTCTGTATTGTGTAATTCAGTTCAAAATTGGTACAGGAAACACGCTAGTTCGGCAACCTCACGTTCCACCAGCTGTTGACAATTAGCGCTGTTACTCGTAGTTGACTTGCGTCTAGGTTAACTGTTCCACCGGATTTTATTCACCATTTTACCTGTAAATTACTCCACCCACAACATATAATACCTATTCTACAATAACATAAAACATTATCATATACAAGAAAGATTCTTTATTGGTTTTGTACTTTATTTCAAACTAACAGTTCTCTTCAAGATGATAATATCATTATATCGATTATACAATGGTAGATCGATCGTCAGTTGACCAAGTTCCTTTTGATTTATACAAATTAAATATAATATTAAATATCTCTTATCCCAGGGTTCGTGTGATTCTTTTAACCATTAGTAAGGCCAGGTAATGCAAAATTAAGGTTACTTTAGTATTACAGAATGTTATTAACTCTAAATATACTGAAATTAAAAATAATTTGGTTTTACCGGGTTGATGAATCTCAAAGTGGCAGTGTACTTCAGCAAACAGTTGAAAATTGACAAATTAGATTATCTTCCTCCAGAAAAAGTGTTCCGATCCTTAATAAAATTGACGGTGGAATGTACTGGAAAGCCCCAGGAACTCTTCTAGCCTTCGTTCTTCTATTACGATCCTAGTGGTTGTCCGTCCAAGTGGAACTGAAGTCGTATTATAGCTTCTTCTTGAAAGTGAAGGTTATTTCTTCAGAAACGAAGTCTTCGTATATTTCTTCTATAATTCCGTTAGTTTAGGCCTTGCTTCCCTCAATTAGTCTTCTGATTACATGGGAAATCGGGTTTAATGCTAAATCCAGCGGAATTATCTTGGTGAGTGAAGTAAGGAATTCTCGACCCTTTTAGAGGTATTTGGTTATAATTTGGAAGTCTAATTTGTTTTATTATTCATCAGTGGTGTTATAGAATTAGTTTTCAATTTGGATTTATTAATTTAGATTCTTTTTTTTTTTAATTTTATCATTCTTTTTTAAAAGTGTCTCCTCATCTGAACTCAATAGCATATAACAATCGAAACGAATGAATGAAAATCGACAAGATTTTTTTACATTTTAGTTGCCTTAACAACCACTATTTTCTGTCATTGGATGAAATTTGATATCCTAGAGCCAGAATTATAAAATATTACTACTCTTTTTTAATAAAATACTCCATGCTTGGAATTATACCAAATTACCTAAAACTCTCACCCAACCTACATTATTATACCGTATATATTTTACTATAGTTTCATTGGACTGGACTTATTAAAAAGGTATTAATTTCCTTTTACAAATATTAAATTTAGGCCTATAGGTTTTCTTACAACTGTTATAATAATTTCGTTTTTTAACTTAATTTTCTTTACCTGACCTACTGTACAAATAGTTACTGGTTCATGGTTATTTACATTAATTTTAATTTCCTGGTTTTACTTTATTACATTAATTAGTTCGTCCTGGAACCTTTCATTATTTTACAACATAACTATCAGAACTACTTGTCAACTTTTAAACACTTATTGCCATCCTGGCCAAGTCTACAAACATCAATTCAAAATAAATTCATTAATCAATTTTAGTCAATACATTTAACATAAGATAATACCTAACACAGGTATTTATACTTAATTGTCTAAAGACAATTTTAACATAAATAAAAGGAGTACCACTGACTCAGTACTTCTATAACACAACAGTTCCCTCTTACCATACACAAAACATGAAATAACTATCCTGTAAACACTACCATGCTACAGTATAAAAACAAGTACAATATGTAACACATTAATCATTGATTGGAATAGTATTTTATACTTCATATTGTTTATTACATCTTTAAATTTATATACATCTGAGATGTATTAATTACTAAGTAACCTTAACATCGGGGTATGGTTCTAGACCATAGTTAATTAATTTTTTTATGTAACGTTGGGGACCTCAATTCTGTTACGTTACAATATATATATCATGCAACATTTCGTAAATTATATAAATTCCCCCCCCTTGTTACTAACACTTAACATTGACATCACATACAGAAACATAAAGACACATAGACTCATAATTATATACACATATTATAGACACCTAATACCCGTATAATACCCATGTTCGACCTGACCGACAGGCAGTGTTTCTGCAAAGCCCCAAGACCGGCAATCATAACTGTTCAACTTCCAGTCACCATAATTTATTAACTTCCATTAATTTAAATATTTAAAAATCCCCAAAAGGATGATAATGATTAACAAGCATACAGATAGGCCGGACTGCCCATAGGAATTGATACATCTGAATAATTGGCCCATTATGAGCATATGAAAATCTTTAAGTTTCTTGCACAGTAAATAAGTGGGAAAAACCCTCATCACCTGAGTTTAAGCAATTGCTATTATTTTCTAAAATGTTAACTATGTGTTATAAATCCCAATGGATACATGTATCAGTATATGCTTTTACAAGGTCAAAAATTAATCAGTATATACCCACAAAATATAAAATTTCCTTTCTCTTAAAGTCAGATTGCTGTGTATAATTGATATTATAATAACCGCCTGTTGTGCCCTAGCAGATGTGGAAGCGCGCCAGCATGTACCCGACCATATGTGACAGGAATCAAACCTGCCTGAAACTGAATGAACATGTGCCTGACAAAAACTATGTCCCTTTTATCCCCAGAAAACAGCCTGAAAAACGAAACCCCCAGCCCTTACATGTTAACCCGAAATGAAATAAAAATATGAACCTGTTCTGAACCAGCCGGAACAGAACCCCTAACATGTGACTTAAATTTTATAGTGAATAGTGTAATGACTCTAAGGCTCTTGTATATACATCAAAAAAATATTTGAGAGTAAAAAAAAAACTCTGGCACGCTCCCCCAGTGCAGCACACAATTACAACCATAGTACTTAGATTTATGGAGTTAAATTATTAAAGTCACATGATGTTCATAATGAATGTTCAGCTGACACACCCCAGAGCAGACTGTCTAGCAGCGTGGGCACATGGTTTCAACAGAAAATAATTTTATAATTCAGGTGAACAGCAGGCCCCGCCAAACAAAATAAAAAGAGTTCATATCACCTTAATCGTGAGCATGTGATGCATCTTGTGGTTGTTCAACAGACTCCCTCTTCCGAACAGGTGTGTGTGTGATGGCTCATGGCTGATGAAGGTGTAATTACATCAGCCTAGACCAGAATCTCCGACTAGGATGAGAACCCTGGGAATTCACAAAAGATTAGAATGCTGTTCGCAAAAATGTGCACCCTAGTTCCAGGTAATAACCTCAGAACGGGCCTTCCAACCAACTCAAGATAAAAGCATAAGTTTCTGTTTCTGTTTTTTTTTTGAAAATGGCCTGAGAATAATCAAGTCTGCCAGGTGATAATGAATGCACTAAATTAAGAAAAATAAATTTAAAGAGTGTGTAATAAGAGTCACTTTGCACTTGCTTCAACGAGTGCCGACATAACTGAACAAGTTGGCCTTGCCACGAGGTGACACAATTATTGCAATTTGCCGAAAAATGACCACATTAAATGCAGTTACCGTTATACACAAACAAAATATAAATAGTGTTTCATCTGAGGGTGATTTATTTTAACTGCCATAATTACTTAAAAGAACACTCGTGCAGTCTATTGCATGCACGTGCCTACCTGGCACAATTCACTCCGTCTATACGTACTGACTTTAGCTTATAAATTTACATAAAGCTTTACCAACTAATTACAGTGACTCTTGTATAATAATAATTGAGAAAAAAGATATGAGCTGTATATACTGAACATTGAATAAATCTTTTACAACACACACTGCCCGATCGCACCAAATATATTCGTCTTTCGCATTCGCCTGCATACATTTACGTTAAATAAATTTAATTATTTTTGACGCATACTATAAGATGCTATGATTACTTACTGGGAAGTCTCGTAAATTTAGCTTGCCTGCCATTAGTGTAGAAGAAACAAACTACGCAATACTGTCTGTTCGGGTCTGAGAGTCTGTTGATTCGATGCGAGCCGGAATGGAACTGCCTTAAGCAGTTACAATGCAACAAACAGCAAAACTCGCCAATAGATGGCGCGTGCTGTTTCAACAGTGCCATCCCAATATCACGGCTCACCGACGTTAATATACGAGTTTACAAATTTTATAATACCTTCGATCGCCGGGTTAGGCAAACACCGGCACAAGAGTACTCAAGGAAAGTCTGTTGATTTTGGTGAAGATCGGTTAAGAGAAAAGGGTAGTTTACCTGCAACGTTTTATGTTTTAAAAAGGTAATTTTATTTTTATGACGAATGATAACTGCCGCATACGGTATTCAAAGAGGATCAAATAATGTTTTGCATACATTCCTGAAGTTCTAAGTACTCAAGGTCTTTTGATTTTGGTGAAGATCGGTTAAGGGAAAGGGGTAGTTTACCAGCAACATTTTATGTTGTAACAAGAGACATTTTTTCATGACGAACGATAACTGCTGTAAATTCAAACAGAATCAAATAATTTTTTACACATGTGCCTGAGTTGTAGAAGACTATTGATTTTGGTGAAGATCGGTTACGGGGAAAGGGCAGTTTACCTGAAACATTTTTTGTTGTTACAAGAGTAAAGTACTTAGTTTTGATAAATAAAGTATCCTGATAAGAAGATCTTAATAATCCACTGTAGAAACGTAGATGAAATATCTATAAATGAAGAGGCTAGTTGAACGGGGTGGAAGTAATTTTCTATAAATGAAAATTATAGTTGAAGGGGGAGGGGATAATTTTTATATGTGTACTATGTTATCGGCTACAAAGTAGTAGTTTGTTGTTAAAATTCCTTCCCGGGCTGTTTGGCCGTAGTCCTATGTTCTGCAAAACCAGACGTTTCGGCAGTGCCATCGACTGCCATCATAAGTGAAAATCGAGTGCGATAACGTGTGGTGGTATACATTAGTGACCACAGTACTGTGGTTAAGGCTGAAGCAATAAGTGGAAAGAAGTAGTTTCTATGGAAACATTTCATGTCGTAAATGATTTTAAATATAAATCTTAGAACATGGAATTCATGTATGGTTCTCCATACCGATATTTTCATTTAGGCGTTATGGTTATAAATGTAACTAATTGAACAACTGCAGTAGTTTCAGATTTTTAGTATGTATTGTAGAACTACCTGCCGTGTAATTGGTATTTTACTAAAAAAAATAGAAGCTTGGATTTTCATATTTTTTTTATTATTGAAAAATTATTTAATACTGAAATTTATCTAATAATAAATGATTTCACTTAACATATTTTTCAAATATAATTATTTCACTACGACTCGTAGTGAAATAATTATATTTAGTTAAGTAACGGACATGTCATGGACAACGAAATCCAAGAATATTTTTCAAGTTCTGCAGCCAAGGGAGTTTACTGGAAATATACTGAAGTTGGAATTACGCCAAAGATGAAGTTTCGGTGTGACACTATCTACAGCAATGATTTGTATTATCAGATTTTGTTGATTAGTGATAGAATAAATTAAATTTTTGAACAATTTACAGTCTTAATTAAGACATTTCAAAATATGTCAGAAACATTAAAGAAGGTAAAAGTTTAAAACAAAACATACAGAAAACAAGAGGAGAAATACAAAATAACTGGTTGTACTTAAAGTGTGCAACGGACAACACAATTGAAATGTTTAATAATATTCCACCTATTCTTCATTTTAAACTCATGTTCTCTGGTATCCAAGTCACGATTCAATACAGATTAAAATTAATTTACCTTTTTTCATCCGTCGTGTGACTTCTTATTGTATTTAATTAAATAACGCGTTTCGAGGCTCAAGGCCTCATCTTCAGATTTCAGTCACGTGTGGACGTCGTTAACACATTAAAACTAAACTACTACACATTAAAATAAAACACACTACACAAGTTAACCGATGTCTGGGTGCGCACCCTTTGCAGGCTCGCGACGCACTGCAAAGGGTGCGCACCCAGACATCGGTTAACTTGTGTAGTGTGTTTTATTTTAATGTGTAGTAGTTTAGTTTTAATGTGTTAACGACGTCCACACGTGACTGAAATCTGAAGATGAGGCCTTGAGTCTCGAAACACGTTATTTAATTAAATACAATAAGAAGTCACACGATGGATGCAAAAAAAAGGTAAATTAATTTTAATCTGTATTCTTCATTCTTCATTTCTAAAAGCAACAAGTCCTTTGATTGTTACACTATAACATCTTCAGTGTGAGCTAATAAAATATGATAATTTAGGCCTAATTAACATCTGTTAAATTCATCCTTCTGCTAACACAGCCTGTAAATATTTTGTTTAGAGTTATTAGTTGACTAAGAGTCTACTGAAAATCGTCTTGTAGACATATCATAGATACTGCCTACCTTCATTCATGATAGAATATTTTTATGATGGTCCAAGGATAGTTGGTTTTAAATGATGGAATTCGCATAACTGAATAAAGAGAAATCACTATTTAGAAATTTGATTATAGCTTAAATAAACAATGCCACCCATGTACAACAATTCTTCAAGCTTATGATTGTTCAACACACACTAGGGCACAATAATCAATTTAGACTAAACTGCAAGTCACAATAACAACTCCAATCATACACACTAAGTCACAAATCCAAAACTGACTGGCTGACCACTTCAGAATCCTGTATTTAAACCCTGCCGAGGTTCGAAATGTATCTAATGCTCTCTGGCTTATGTGTTGAGAATAATCACATAGTTAAAAGTTCTGTACTATACCATTGCCGACACTATGATCCCCATGCCACACCAGTGACTATCTGATAGGCATAACAATATTTTTCATTACCACTTAAGACCTTGTAAAGACCTTTGATACTCATTATAATAACCGATGCTGGGAACGTGTCTGTGGTATTCAAAGATAGCTTGTTGAACATGCTAAAATCTGTGAACTGGTTATCACAGAAAGAAGATCCAGTGGCAAGTGATTCCACTTGGCAATGATTGTTATGTTAACAATTCAGTGGAATAGTTGATGCTCCTTGCCAAAAAGTTACTATTGTAAACTGATTAATACTAATGGTTTGAATGTAAACTCTTTTCCCAGTATTAGGTGACTCGGGAAATGGCAAAAATTAGACCACTTAAACTAATCGAAATTTATAACCAACAACAAACATACAAAATAAAATCCTAAGTGAACATACACAGTTTAAATCATACATGGGCTACTTTCTGAATATATCACACACAACAGAGATTACAATGTCACTACTTCCAGCAGCACTGGAACTGATAACACAGCCTGTGAAAAAGTTTGTAAACAAGTGAAACTACCTCAGGCTGTTGAACATTTTTTAATTTTATAGAAAAATACAATGTTTGTGAAGCTGAAAAACCATGTTATGTAGTAGTTTAGTTTTATTCATAAACAACTTGTTTCAGACATGTTAAATATAAAACCACAGCCACAATCAGGATTTCCCTCTTAAGGGGGGGTTTAGATTTTTGTAAGTAAAACTACAAAAAAAAGTCAGTGAAAAATAACTCATTAGTAGATAATTATTTTGTTGTACTCAAAAATGTAAGTCTGGAAACATGAGGGTTACATTAATAGATATCTAAAATTTAATAAAGTCATGAATATCAAACTTTATGTTACAAAATACATAAAACTGCCACAAATCTGGCACATATTTTCTCCCAGATGTTGACTTTGTTATTACTCCCTCTTTCAAACCATTACCTCTAGCAATTGAAACAACAGTTATTCTTGGATTTTGTTGTCCATTACAGGTTGATTAACTAAATATAAGTATATCACTGTCGACTCGGGACACAAAGTTTTTTATTTTTATTTATTTTTACCAATAAAAAACTTTGTGTTCCGAGTCGGTAGTGATATACTTATACTCAACTGTTATTAGTCGTGATTAATTTTTTATATCCCATCAGTGTAATTACACTGTTAATGTGTTTCTGCACTTCATAAACAACGGCTACACCAACAGCAAAATGATGACAACAAGACGAGTTGGCTCCATTGAAGGTGATAATATGCAGTTGATGAATACTAGTTCTGACAACACTGAGTACATATGGAAAAAAAACTCAATCATTTTACTAACTGGACAATCTGACACAGGGTCAGTATCACTCATTGTTACATTAAGAACACATAATTACATTAAAGACTTTTGACTCTTGTCCTTTTTCCCAAGTCAGTATTAATAATGTTTTGTACAAATTACACCTTTGTGAGTTATATGTCTTTAATATATAAAGCAAATGTTGTAGCAATATTTTGTTGTAAATATCTGAAGCAAACGAAATTAAATCGATCTACTCGTTTTACCATAGAAATTAATAAACAATTTTCAAAAAATGGGAATTACAGGTTTTCAATAACAGATTTAAAACTTTCTCTAAGGAATGTGCAAACACGAGGTTGGCCGCAATTTTATGGGAGTTGCCATAAATACTGTTTGATGATAATGATTATGGGAGCACTTGGGAATGGCATTGCGTTCCCTCTTAAGTTTATGTATTTACAGAATAATGGAGATGTTATAAGATTTTAATTGGTAGACATGTTCTTGAAAATGTAATTAAGCAGTAAATTAAATAATATGAAAAAATATTAAATATGGATCAAAAACCCATGTAAAACAGGCACACCTGTAGGCATATAAGATTCAGATACCAATAAAAAACTGTTTAATTTAGAAATCTTTTTTAATTTGTTATAGAATAATTATCCACTATAAACATCATAAAACGAGTTGGATACAGTACAGGCTGAATAAATATTTGAATGCCACCTCTTTCCTACTTGCTAAGAGATATAACCTCAAAACTAGGATAAAAATTTCATCTATCTCAACTACCAAACAAATTCAGTTCATTTCCAAACTAGTCATCTTAAGTAAATGAACAACAAACCCCCCTCATCACAAAAAGAGAGAAAAGAATCAACTAAGACATTTTAGGGGCTTCTTTATGTAAGGACACGTTGTAGAAAAATTCTATGCATTGGAATGTGATAATCTCATGATGGAGCAGTGTAAATAATTACTTCAGACTTGTTGGGATAATAAGAGTGGGCAGACTTGGATCTACGGGGTGATGGGGGGAAATTCCCCTCACCCTAAAATGGTCACTTCAGAAAAATAATTCCTTCTCCATTTTGTGTGTAGAATGGTTTTTGTTATTGTGAATACATATGATAGAATATTCGTAACATGTTATGTAGGTTTACGGTAACTTGTAACAATTGTAACTGTACCTTACCAGAACATAAATTTTTGTTTGGTACATATCATAAATGAGTGGTGTATATTTTAAACCATAACTGAATATTATTAAAAGAACAATGAACTGACAAGCACAGATATGATTTTATATGTCAATAAACATATTGTGTTGATAATAAACTGTATTTATATAGTGAATGTGTTCACTCATTCCTATTATTTATACCCTTTAAAGAATGGTCTAACTTTCCATTCCCTCCTCTGCAATTGCTTTCTGGATCCACCCCTGAGAACAAGATGAAGTTATTAATATCCACTAAGGCACATTTGTCAATTTGTCAGACAAATTGGGAGTCGAATGGATGTACGATGTATCGGTTCAATATGCAACCACCACTAGGCCCATACCACAAGTACTGATAATGTAGCCAAGTGTACACCAATCTACTTCTCCTAAGTCTGTAGACTATACACTACAAGAATGATAATCAGTCTTGATGGCTCAAATGTGCCAACAGTTTTAAGTACATTTACACTGGCAAGAAAATGCGCAAGAACAGTCAATTATGTGTTTACACTGAGATGCAATTTTTACTGCAAGAGGAAATGCAAGTGATGAGCAAGTCCTTGCGTGAGCTAATGACACAATTTGTTCTGACAATTTATGAAAATCCGTTTACACTAGGTAGTAAGTTTGGGCAAGTAGTGATGTCACAACTTCTCCCTGCCAAGCACTCTTCAGTGAGTTATCAGCCATGCCACGATCCAGAAGTGTGAAAATTGCTGACATACTAGTCACCATACATTACTAGAAAGAGAAAAGAAAACAAAAAGGTAGAGGAGAGTGTGGGTTAGAGATTAGATTGTCTGATGAGAGCAGGGGCGGATTAACGATTAGACTGACTAGGCTGTACCCTAGGGCGCGGCACTTTGGGGGTCGCAAAATTTTAGCTAAAAAAAATAATATAATTTTGCAGCTAAATGTAAAATTGGTAATAAATTACAAGGAAAAAAATTTGAGTTCATTTTGAACACAGGCGCCTGTTTGCGAGAAATTATGGTAAAACTGTACATAAATAGTAGAAGTGCTTTCCAAACTGTTTTCTCCGGTTATGAGTCATCGGCGTAGCCCTCGTGTTCATTGAAAGTGACTGTCTGCAAGGACTTGATTTCAGTGAGATGATTAAAACGTTTGTTCAATCTAAAGTGAGAAAAAAGAATCTAGCTTGAACTTTACATGAGTCTTAACAAATCCACAAGATATTTAACTGATTGTCTTCTTTCTGTAAAAGATGTTAAATGTACTCTTAATAAAACTGTTATAATTCTGTAACTACTTAGTTAATTTTTTCCATATAAAAGCCATGCAAACTACAAATGGTTGAAGGTGTAACTCTAAAACAATCTCTGAAAAATAGCCTCAGTTTTCAATTCTTGAGACTATTTCCAAAAACAGTAAGATATTTGAAATATTCTTAACTAAGAAATATATTGTAGGGCGATTAAAGCTTCATTCAGCCCCTTGGAAATAAACGTAAAAGTAGTCTAAGGGAGGTGAGGGGGCGATAAAATATAATTAGCCTAGGGCGCCAAGATACCTTAATCTGGCCCTGGATGAGAGGAACATGGATCATACACTAATTTGTGACGTGAGTTGAGAATGGAAGATGCACAATAGGAAGGTATTGTTAACATCACTTTGAATCTTCCAGACCACTTTCGGGTCTTCGGGGTTAGTCGGGTCTTTCACTAAATCCTGCGGCCAAAAATCTTCCGTCTCCGCGTTTGTACTTTTTTTTTGGTGTCCGATGTGTACTAGAACTGTTTTCTTCACAAGTAACTAATGCCAGGTTATGGAGGTTATGTACGACAATGTAACTTAAATAAAATTTACTTTGTTAGTGTACAATAAAAGGGTGTATTTATTGGAAGTACAGAAATTAGTTTCCATTTATCGCACATAATTACGGTACACAGACGATTTTTGGAGGTTGTGTCTACGTTTAACCCTGGAATGGTATGATACTTAAAACTTATATAATTGGTATGATGTCGTATTTTTTACGATCTTGAGAAAAAAAAATTTTTGGTAAGATGGAAATGAAAAATCAAAACTTATAGAACATATTTTAATTTTACATACTTTTAAGAGTTGAAAATACATTTAATATAAAAGAAAAGTTTATTGAGGTAAAATGTCAAACATTGTTTAGTCGTCGACGTCACCTAGCAGTTAGGTCCGTCTGAAAAATTAAAAAAAAATTGAAATTACTATATTTATTTAAAAAAAACGAGTTGTATGTTAAAACAGAAGGCTAATGATCAAAAAAGTTTTGGTATTAGCTCAAAAAAAATCTTACTTGCAATGATGTGATGTCTTGATGATGCTGCAGTTGATTCAGGCGCTGCAGTTTTTGCAGACTTCCCCGCGGTGCTCCGCACAGAACGCAGTGTCGCACTTGCTGCAGTAGTTGACTGTCATTCTTCGCTTTTCAGCTGGGCATATCTTACAAGTTGTTCTCTTTTTATCCACCCTAGGAAGAACTGGATCTGCTGCTTCTTTTCGGCCAAGAACACTGAAGACCATACTTCTTAGCTCCCTCGGAAGATTTTTGATTGTCAAGTGCTGTTCTAGCCATGGAAAAACCAACTGCTGATACAACTGATTCAAAAAAGATGTTCTTGTCATGGTTTGTTCTTTTCTAGAACTCAAGACCCTGTTCAAAATGATAAGTGAGTTAACTCCTCCAATGTCGATCAAGTCATAAAAAATGCAGAGTGGCCATCTTTTTGTTTTCCTTGAGCACGATCTGACTGAAACCATTTGGTCAAGAGTATCTACTCCTCCTTTGGTCTGGTTGTAATGGTCAATCATAACTGGTTTGCCATCTTGATTCACTCCCTTGTCTTGGTGCATTGTGGAAATAAGGCAAACTACCTTGTTCTTCTTAGCCTTGTGCGATAGAAGTGTTGTCTTGTTGCTGAAAAGGTATTTTGAATCACCAATGTCCCTGTTCTTTGTCGATCTCATACTCAAAGGTATCTCTGGTTTGTTTAAGCGGATCGTTCCTAAAAATGTCAGATTATAAGGATCCTTGAGCAATTCATCAGCCAACGGAACGGTTGTGAACCAGTTATCCATTGTTAAGTTGCGGTTCGATCCGTGAAATGGAGCCGTTTACTTTTTCACATAGTATTGGGAAAAAGGGCCTTGGACAGTTGTGTTTTGTTTCCCTAAGTATGGCTCAGCAACTAACATGTACTTAGAACCAGCATCACAAACCATAACAATTTTTAAACCATATTTAGCTGGCTTTTTAGGCATATACATTTTGAATACAGATCTGCCTCTAAATGCAAGCAGCTGCTCATCGATGGTGAGATATGGGCCAGCCTCGTAGTTGTCTATGCATTATTTCATGAAAGCTTCCCAAAGGTCCCTTGTAGGTGCGAAGCGATCCGTCGCTACTCTCTCAGCTCGGGTAGTTTTGTCATCGAATCTAAGACAATCTAATAAAAATTGGAATCGCTTTTCACTAAAGCAAGCTCTGTAAACATTACCACTTACAGAAGGATCAAACATTATTGCTGTATTTAGGCTATTGTCCTTGTGGAGAGCAGAGAATATCATAATGCCCAAGAGTGCCTTTATCTCTGTGGGAGAGGTTTGACTGTTTGAAAACTGAATTGTTTTGTAATTGGCTTGTTTTATCACTATTTCTTCATTTGTATGAGTAACGATTAAGTTTACCATAGTGTCAGTAAAGAACAACTGAAACGCATCCAAAGGGGTTAGAACATCTTTACCTCTACCTTTAGGCCGTTGTCGGATATTTACAATATTTCTAGGGGCATTTCTTGTACTTATGGTTGGAGGATTTTCAGTCCAGGAATAACCTTTTTTTCCTTTGATTATTGTTGTTGTTCGTTATGGAGTCGAGCTTGCAGATCCTGAAGAACCAGTAGTAGTAGCAAGAGTAATATATGTATTACTACTATCAGGTCTTGATTCAGCAGATAGAGTTGTAACAGATTTTGTCCCACAACTACCAGAGGGACCAGGGGTGTGAAGAACTTGTGTAATAGCGCTGTGTGGGCCAACCACTCCTGATGTGTACATTGAATCCTTTTCATTTGCTGAATGACCACGACGTATTCTCTTCCATTGTTCACGAAATTCATCATCTGAGGATTCATCTGAGGATGAAGGTTTATAGTCGTCACTCCCAGAGTATGCTAAAATGTTATTTTCTGACTCACTTCCGCTAGCTCCTTCATCTTCGTCTGTATCAAAAAAGCTACCATCATTTAAAATTTTGTCAATCTCCGATGGTGACAAAGCTATTTAAAAAAAAATGAGTAGTATAGCAAAAACAGCGTAAAACTTGACAAAACCAAGTAAAAAGATGCACTTAATATTTGGCACTAATTTTCAACACACTAAGTCAACAACAACAAAAATTTGATATAAGAATAAAACTAAAACTGAAACACAACACTACGTAAAATAGTTACACCATCGGTATGATATCGTAACATTCACGAACTGACGTCAATAGCTCAAAAACAAGTACTGCCAGCATGACGGTTGCACATGCACTGACCTTGTGAGTTGAGTGGGGGAAGACATTGGGAGGGCCGGTACAGTCCACGCAGAAACCTGTTCTATACAATCATATTTGTGTTTCGCTTCGTAAAAATCACGACATCATACCATTCCAGGGTTAACAATGAAACTTAACCTTTTACATTTTTAAAATTAGATTTAACAAAAATTTCCTTTGTTAGTGTACATAAAATTATTGTATGGATAAAAGGCTGTACATAACATTAAAGGCTGTATTTATTCGAAGTACCGGAATTAAAACCTACTTCCAATTTACAACATAGGCCTATAACCTATTAGGCTACGTTATTGGTGCATATTTTATTGGGGTTTATTGGCACATATTTTATTAAAAGGGTGTATTTATTGGAAGTACAGAAATTAGTTTCCATTTATCGCACATAATTACGGTTCAGAGACGATTTTGGGAGATTGTGTCTACGTTTAATTATCTAATTTAACCTTTTAGATTTTTAAAATTAATTAGACTTAACAAACATTTCCTTACTTAGTGTACATTCAAAGGCTGTATTTATTGTATGGATAAAAGGCTGTATATACATTAAAGGCTGTATTTATTCGAAGTACTGGAATTAAAACCTACTTCCAATTTAGAACACAGTACAATCTAACATAGGTCTATAACCAAACAAGTACATTAAAATCCTTTTTTCAACATAATACAATAAAAAGCAATGTGCAGTTTCTGTTAACACGCAAATGATTAAGTATTAATAATGGGTTAGAGTGGAATTTAATGTTACTATGGTCTAAATTTAAGACAAAAATAAACATAATCTGTGTTTATCAACACATAAGTGATACGTAAGTCAATTGTTACAAAGATAAACAAAAATATGTCTAAGATCATAACCAATTATAAGTGAGAGACCTGCTTCTAAAACGGCTTAAGTAGTGCAAAGTTTTTTTCTTTCTTTCATTTGAGCAAACTGGTCAATAACATCTGACTGATAAATTAATACTGTTAGCCAATTCATTTTTAATAGCTAAAATTGCCAAATTATTAAGCCTTTCTTGGTAGGTAGTGCTTCTCTGCCAAGTTTTCAGTGAATTTGCTAACCTGGTGAAAGATTTTTCAGAAGACGAAACTGTAACTGGAATAGTACAGAAAAGCCTATAGGCAAGACAAGTTCACAAATACAGCTTGAAGGTTTTTGGAGTAAGCTTAGTGGATTCTTTTCTGATTCAAACTCTGTTTTATAAATGTTCTTCAAGTGTAATATTTCTTCAAATAGATCCATTGCCAATTCCTTTTTAAACTTGCTAATGAGAACTTTTACTTTCAATTCTAATTCATCATTTTCCATGTCCGTAAAGTTCAATACTGGTGGAAACAAGTCACGAATTGAACTAATTGCAGTGAATTGTGTTTTTATGTTTCCCATTACAAACTCTAATACTGGGTACATGACTGAGGTTTTAAATTTATTTTCTTGATCTTTGTTTACTGAAAAATCACTATTGGATTGATCTGTACTTTTTTTCCACCTTTTGGGAGATTCAGGAGGAACTTTTATTAGTTTTTTTGCAATTAAGTTTGGTTCTTCAATTATGCTGTCTGGACTATCACACAACAATTTCAATTCTGTCAGCAAATCTTCCACTAGAGTTATTTCAACATTGAGTGTGATTCCTTTGCTTTGAATAACAACATTTTTTTAGTCAATATATGAAAGCACTTTGAACCAAAAAGATGCCAACATTAAGCTCTTTGTGGAATTGAAATATTTCTTAAGCCCTAATATGATGTTGCAGGCAGAGGGAGTTAGACTAGAAGACATCTCTTCTAAAATATATCCAACAATTTAAGTACTTCTGGGAAGTGCTTAACTATCGGTTTGACAGCTTGGATCCTCTCACTTCATCTTGTTTCAGGGAAGCTCTGCAGTGATAAAGGAATGTGCTTTTTCAAAACTTCCCAACATGCAGGGCTGCTAGAGAAAAATGAGTAAAGACTTGCAACATGCCCGAAAAATGTCATCACATCTGCATTGAGTTTTGCAGCATTAACATCCACATGTTTCAAGGAATGCGCCCCACATGGTAAAAATATTATGGATTCGTTCTTTTCAAGAATTCTACTTCGAATTTAGAACCCAGTACAATCTAACGTATAACCAAACAAGTACATTAAAATCCTTTTTTCAACATAATGCAATAAAAAGCAATGTGCAGTTTCTGTTTACACGCAAATGATTAAGTATTAATAATGCGTTAGAGAGGAATTTAATGTTACTATGGTCTGAATTAATGCAAATAAAATTGGAGAATCTTGTAAACATATTAAAGAATGCTTATATATTACACACAAAATTATTACAGTACGGACCTTTGTTAATGAAAAGAAACAAATGGGACTCTATACTTTAGTATGTACCAATAAAATTCACTTTTTTTCAGATACCGATATCTATTATTTTTTTTCATACTCTTAAAAAAAAGGCCTTAACAACATACATTATGAGAAAACGTGATTACAAATCATAACCAGCCATTAGTTACTTGTGAAGAAAATACATCTAACATTTACAAACATGAAATCTTCAATTCTCTCCCCATTTGTGTTATAAAAACTGGAGTTTCTACTGCAGGTTTTAAGTCCACTAACTACTTAATTAAATATACATAATTGTTCCTGTATCTTGTTGGGTAACATATTATATTAATACATCTGCTTCCTATTCATATGTGCAATGTTTTTAAATTATGGTCCTAAAATCTTTATCAACACTTTATATCTTTAAAATTTAGACAAAGTCTAATGAGCAATTTGGCCTAACCTGAATTTACATGACCTGGCTCAGAACAACTTTATTTTGGCAAATACAAAGATGAAGACTGGTTGCAATTTCTTCAGGGCTCACACCTGCTGCCAGGCTTAGTTCTATAACATGATAAGGAAGAAAGAAATCAGCCTGAACCTGCAACCACTGTGGGAAGGCTTTTACACCATTACAAAGAAGATTAATGGTGTCATCTAAGAATAACTCATTAGGCCATTTTTAGCTTTATTTATACATTTAATGCATGTTAATTAGTACACTAACAACACTGCTCTGTCTTACAGTAACACAACACGTTACACTAACTCAAAAGAATTTATTGTTTTCAGTTTAAGAAACATGCTTTACATTAATGTGTGTACGCTTACTATATTGAAATCCAATGTTCACTATCCAATAATTACAAATTTTGTGGACTTGTGAAATTAGTAACACTATGTACTAATGTGTGATTATCAGTTGAATTTCTGAATTCCTTTGATTCATTAATAAATTTTACTAATTTGTTTCTTTATGTCTATTTAATGATTTCTTATTAGTTTTTAATCTTTGTGTTTTCATTATTCATTTGTAAATTCTTGGATTTTGTTGTCCATGACATGTCCGTTGATTAACTAATTATCATTAAAACACACAGAGGACTGATCTTCTTTTGCAAGATCACAAGTATGTTTCAAGACCATTTGCAGGTCAGGTATTGCTCTGTCTGTTCACTTTCTGAAAGTGGTTGAGGAGCAAGGGGGAAATGTCTCCATTAACACACACACACACACACACACGCACACACGTACACACACATACACTAGCACTCACACAATTCCTTTTTTATAGTAAAAAATAAAACCATAAAATAGTTTTAGTGATTTTCACTCGTCAATTTATTAAAATTATAAATCCATGACAGCTGTTTCGACAGCACAGTGCCTTCATCAGATGGCGTAAGCTGACTCTAGCTTACACCATCTGATGAAGGCACTGTGCTGCCAAAACAGCTGTCATGGATTTATAATTTTAATAAATTGACGAGTGAAAATCACTAAAACTATTTTATGGTTTTATTTTTTACTATAATTTACAATGGATTTTCACCAAGTAAAGGCATCAAGCATTAATTAATTCCTTTTTTTCTTTATTTAATTTGAATTCTGTATTATAACAAATGTTTTCAGAGTTTACAAGTTTTTTTTTTTTTAATTTCTTGGATCAAACAATAAACAATGTTTGATATGTTCTTGTATTCCATACTTCCAGCAGTTTTACATGATACATTCCTAGCACGAATAAGAAAAGTTTAAATCTGCTGATGATCTAAAGGAGTGATAGTTATTTGCAGACTGACAGGGTTATAAAATAATTCTGAAAGAATTGTTGCTTTTACAATACCATCCTTTATCAAGTGACTACTCAAATCTGCCAGTTTTTCACAGAAACTGAAGTTTGATGATTAGATCCATCATGACCTAGTGATGCTCCAAACATTTCGAGGATTCTCCTAGCCTTAAAAAACTGGACTGGCCTCATTGATTGACATGATTAATGTTAAATTTACTTTGGGATACTTCCGAACATAATACAGTTTACAATAAACAAAAAACATTTATGCCTGTCTAATTTTTCCAGAACTGTATACACATAATTTGATCTGGATGGAACATTTATTAAACAATAATACTATTTGATGCAAATAATTAAAATATCGGTGTGGAGAACCATACATGACTTCCATGTTTTAAGATTTATATTTAAAATCATTTTAGAAATGAAATATTTCTACAGAAACTAATTCTATCTTCAGCCTCAACCACAGAATTGTGGTCACTAACATATACCACCTCACTCGACTAACGTTAGCACACTCGATTTTCACTGATGATGGCAATCGATGGCACTTCAAAAACGTCTGGTTTTGCAGAAAACATTGGATCATGGCCAAACAGCCTGGGAAGGAATTTTATCAACAAACTACTTCATTGTTGCTGATAACGTAGTACACATATAAAAAATTATCCCCTCCCCTTCACCTATCATTTTCATTTATAGAAAATTATCCCCTCCCCTACCCCTTTTCATTTATAGATATTTCATCTACCTTTCTACAGTGGATTATTATGACCTTTTCAGGATACTTTATTTATCAAAATTAAGTACTTTACTATTGTTAAAACATAAAACGTTGCAGGTAAACTACCCCTTCTCTTTAACCAATCTTCACCAAAATCAACAGACCTTGAGTCCTCTACAATATGCAAAAAATTATTTGAATTTGCGGCAGTTATCATTCACCATAGACAAAATTCTACACACAGACATCTTTCGAAAAATGACTTCTTTATGTTTTGAGGGTAGTACAATCAGAATCAGCCCTTATCTCGAACACGATTTTTTCGCCATCCATTTCCTTATGGAACGTGGAAGTAAAAACAATATCCTTCTTTTTATAATATGTATTTCACATGTTTTCTAACACGGGACACTAATTATTAGATAAAATGTTTACCTTCATTTAAGCCAGCTTCCACTCACTGTGTACTTTCTCAGAGGCCATAACATGTTCTTTTTAACATTGCCGAACATGATGTTGAATTAAAAATAAAGTAAAGGCTTAGCACCTGAAGTTTGCAACGTGCAAGTTGAAGAATCTATTTAATTATTGCACTTAACTTGATATAAATACTGATTACATTTCAGGATTATTATTTTCAGAAATAATGTATGTAAACCAGATTTCCCCATATAAAGTTAATTAAAATTCTTTAACGCATAGCATTCCAGGCCTTTATGGTAGTAGATTTGTATTACTAAATTTGAATTTACACAAATAATTCTCTTTGATTAACCAGAGTTACACACACAAACTAAATGCTGAGTGTCCTCCTAGTGTATAAATTCAGCTAAAACACTATTCCAAAAACTTACCTTGTTACTAGAATATGTGACATGATGAACTTTTCATGTTAAATATGTAGTTTAAATACTTTGTATTGAGAGTTAAGCAATTTAATAATTTTTGTTTATGCAGGCGTATAGCAAAATCTGATCATCATGAAAAAGGAATAAAGCATTTTTTAATAGCAATTAACTGATTAGTTCCTGCTGTATTACTGACTCATATTACAAGACCAATTTTTGTTTAATTGAAAAGATATATTTTAACTGTTTCTTTTGGTGTAATCTGTAAATTCCATGACACACATACATAAAGGTTTGAAAATATGCTTATTGCAGTTTGATAGGAATACATTCTCAAATGTCGGTATGGAGAACCATACATAACTTCCATGTTCTAAGATTTATATTCAAAATCATTTTCGAAATGAAATATTACCATAGAAACTACTTTTTTCTACTTACTGCTTCAGCCTTAACCACAGTACTGTGGTCACTAACGTATACCACCTCACGTTATCGCACTCGATATTCACTGATGATGGAAGTCAATGGCATTGCCGAAACGTCTGGTTTTGTAGAAAACATTGGACTACGGCCAAACATCCCGGGAAGGAATTTTAACAAAAACTACTTCTTTGTTGCCGATAATGTTGTACACACATATATAAAAAATATGCATAAAATTAATGGCTTGTATAAGTTAATGTTTGAACTCCATTAAGTAGTGCTCAAGTTTCCAAAGTTTTAATATTATGATGTCCGTAATTAAAACATCAGAGCAGGTTTAGTGTGTATGAGGGTACACCGTGGACAAAAATTTTCAACATTTCCTATTGAGCGTTGCTTAGAGTAAAGCTGCGAATCTGTAGTGTACGTTTCACAGAACAAACACGCGGAAAAGAAGGAGCGCTCCGAAGTCACTCATGGACCCTCAGCATCTTGCAGAGGATTCATTCCCTAAAGACGAAAATTCTGTCTATGAATCGTTCCTCTGTAAACACGTGCAGTTACTCTGCCCAGCGATCCACAGGAAGCAAATCGCTATCCATGCTGGACAATTTTTCGGCTTGCACGCGTTATGTTGGTATGGGTTTTGGCACTTTCCATTTAAAAAGCGTGCAAATGTAAGAAAATAAACATTAGTGAGGCCAGAAATAACGCGAATTTTGTGTGCGTGTGTGCGTGTGTGTGTGTGTGTGTGTGTGTATGTTCTCTGCCTTTTTATTGCAGTAATCATAACAATAAAATAGAAACGTAAACATTACATAATTGAGATATGCTTGCCTGTCACGAACAATATATTTTCTCTCATACATGATTTACATTAAAATGAAAAAATTATAATTTTATTGCGTGGTAACAAAATTATTTTATTTTTAACAATTACCATTGTTTGAAAAAGTTTAAATAAATTTTCAAGTACTTTACTGATGTTAAACCCTAAAAGGTTGCCGGTAAACTACCCCTTCCCCTTAACCGATCTTCACCAAAATCAAAAGGCCTTGAGATCACTACAATTCAGTGATGTATGCAAAAAATTATTTGATTCTGTTTGAATATGCGGCAGTTACCGTTCGTGTTAGAAAAAATTACCCTTGTTAAAACATAAAATGTTGCAGGTAAACTACCCTATTCCCTTAACCGATCTTCACCAAAACCAAAAGGTCTTGAGAACTCTACAATTCAGGGCTGTATGCAAAATATTGTTTGATTCTGTTTGAATTTGCGACTGTTATCGTTTGCCAAAAAAAAAATTCCCTTGATAAAAAAACACTGCAAGTAAACTACCCCTTTCCCTTAACCGATCTTCGCCTAAAACAATAGGTCTTGAGTACTCTACAATTCAGGGCTGTATGCAAATAATTATTTGATTCTGTTTGAATTTGCGGCTGTTATCGTTTGCCATAGAAAATACCCTTGTTAAAACATAAAATGTAGCAGGTAAACTACCCCTTTCCCTAAACTGATATTCACCAAAAACAATCGGTCTTGAGTACTCTACAAATCAGGGCTGTATGCAAAAACGTATTTGATTCTGTTTGAATTTGCGGCTGTTATCGTTTGCCATAGAAAATACCCTTGTTAAAACATAAAATGTTGCTGGTAAACTACCGCTTTCCCTTAACCGATCTTCACCAAAAACAACAGGTCTTGAGAACTTTACAATTCAGGGCTGTATGCGAAACATTAGTTGATTCTGTTTGAATATGCGGCTGTTATCGTTTGCCAAAAAAAAAATTACCATAAACATTAGTTGATTCTGTTTGAATATGCGGCTGTTATCGTTTGCTAAAAAAAAAAAAATTACCATTGATAAAAAAACCGTTGCAGGTAAAATACCCCTTTTCCTCAAACCGATCTTCTCCTAAAACAATAGGTCTTGAGTACTCTACAATTCAGGGCTGTATGCAAAAAATTATTTGATTCTGTTTGAATTTGCGGCAGTTACCGTTTGCCATAGAAAAAAGTCTATAGACAGACAGACACACACACACAGACAATTTTTGAAAAAACGAATTTTTTTCATGTTTTGAGTGTATTACAATCAGAATCTGCAATAATCTCGAACACGATTTTTTTTGCCATCACCATACTTCCATTTCCTTAAGGAATATGGAAGTAAAAACTAATACTAATTTGTTATGTCTGATCACACCAGCTATCCTTTCTATTTGAAATGAGCCTTTTATCCAAATTTATTACATAGTATTGTGCCAAGATATATCACTACATTTGTATACTGTAATACAGTAGTGGTAGAATATTATCATTCCACTAATATTACCGTAACATAATAAATGAAAATACATTATATACACATCTTTTGACATAATCATCCTTTCACTTATCACTTTTTGCCTAACAATATATTTGCTGAATATATATTGTAATCGACCTTTGACGTCGGTTTTAATTTGTGATACGTTATTAAATCTCGATCTGTCGGGGCGTTTATTAATCGCACGTTGGATGCGTGCTGTGTTATAAACGCTTCGTGTAGCCTGTGTGTCCTTACCTGTTCTTACTCACTAGTTTTTTCTTCCCGATAGGAGCCAAATTGTTTTGCAGAAAAACAATTAAAAGATTTTATCTCAGTTGCTTACGGTACTGTAGTGAATGATTCGAATTATTCGCCGACTGGCGGGAACTCGAATCTCGCTTGTGTGGGGGGACGTGTTGCCAACATAAAATGTTGTTGGCTAATTCTATTCACTGCTACAGAACACAACATACATAATACACTTGAAATAATTACAGGACAGCTAGTAACGATTCACACTTATTTATTTGGCTTTATAGCTTATTAATTTTCAATAATGTTTCTACAAATGAGATTAATATAATAGTTTTTAGCCTCGGCAATAAATTAATTGTTCACTCAGCAGAAAGCAGGGTTGGCATTACAAGTTAATCAGACGCCATGATGAACGACGTTTTCTTATTTATACAAAATAAAATTGCCAATGAATTCTTTTAAGTACGACAAAAAAGTTTAGAACAAGATATTTAAATAAAGTACACCACCTTACAATTGTGGTAATTAATTATGAAAAAAGGTTTACATTGAATTCAACTCTGTGGTGTTAAAAGTGTGTGCCAGTGTTATTCGTCTAATACATAGGTTATAATTCAGTTAGTTGGTATCCATAAATATGTTTTATTAATTAATCTGAAAGAAATAATATCGTCAGTTATAGTGAGAGTTCAAAGTGTAGTGAGAAAATTTAAAGGGAATTTATTTCATGAATTCGGTTAACTCAGCAATACTTATCAATCAGTTGATTTGAGGTGTAGTGTCATACAGTTGAAATAGGTTGGGTTCATCGATTGGGTCTTCAATCTTCACTCATCTTTGGATTCAGGTACACCTTGCGTCTTTTTCGTGTTACTCGATCGAATTTAATTTAATTGGAGTTAATTAAGCTGGTCTGTTGCCTGGGTTGAATGTATTAGTCCCTCATCAGGTAGTGTGGTTCTTCACTTCAAGAAATCTGGTTACTTTGACTGTTTTTAAAAAAAAATTTGGGCCCTTTACGGCTTGGCGTCTCTTCCTCGTGAGCGTCACTATAAGATTAACAGTTTCTAACGGAATATTATACATAACGTTCAGTTGTCATGGTAACTGATTGATTCTGATTGGCTATACATGACTTAAGACCATTGTTAGAATATTTGAATTTTTATTCAAAATGATTAAATATCTTCTGATTGCTATTATTCTTTGGTCTTCTTATTTAAGTATGAGATATTATCACTACTGTTCGTATTATCCTTCAAAGATCATTTTGACATCCCACAAAGCTGGGTTTGCTGATTTATTAGTGTTTGAACAATCATGTTGATATTATTTAATTACATTTGTTTCTTATTTTATGTCCTTAATTTAACTTTTATCTCTTAATATGATCCACTAATTATCATTGACTAGTTACTTGCCTTTTATTTGCTAATATTATAGTTAATTTCTTACAATTTGTTGTTATTGGTTTCTTACAGTTAGGCATTTCATAGGCCTAGGTAGTAGTTGGCTATTTTTTCTTAATTTATACAGATTACATATTATTTTACCCTTATACAGGTTTTGTTTTGTGTTACACGTGATTTGTTTACTAGTTGAATGGTTTTGTGTCTGTTTTATAATAATTGAATGTTTTTATTTTAGTTTCCATATTATGGTTTGTCTATTGTTTTCTAACTGCCTTTTCAGTATTATTAGATTTATATTAATTTATCTTTTTTCTTATTCATATTGCCATTGTTTATAATTTGGCTATTATTTACTATTCTCTATAAAATATAACATAAAATTTAGGTTTATGGTCTGTATAACTCTTCAGCCATATTCCTATACTTAAAATTAATCAAACAATTCTTTAACTGTTATTATACTACTCTTGTTTACATTTGTTACTTCTTATTTATTTCTTGGTGATAAACATCATCACAACATTTAACTTTACTTAACTGACTCTCCCTTAAAACATAGGATGTTTATTGAATTTGTCTTTACATTGTTTATTATATTCTTTCTAAAATAAACTTTACCTTCTATCCATGGTAACACCAACATTTTGACTCTCCATGGGATTCCTTCCCTGAATACCATTGTATTCCTTAACTATAATTAATCTTACTACTAATAATAACAAAAGTCTTATTTAATAACACATCTCACCAATAAATCTTTAGTGTTTGTCACTGATTATTAGGTGTGCATACCTATCAATAGGGTTTCTATTTAATTTTGGGGTTTTACACTATCACTTTGCACTTTTTATGTTTTATTTAAGTGTTACTAGTGGGTATTACCTAACATCAAATTCTCTTTCTCACATACTAATGTTCACTATCTCTCACTTTACATTGGTTAATTATACTGTTAACATGTTCATGTCATATTAGAGTGATTCATCATAGTTACTCTCTATTTATTTGGTTAGTGTACTTTGTTTATCTTTAAGTTATTGAATTTTAACACTTATCATTTACATTGCTTATTTGGTTGATACTAATAATTATCATTTACATTTATCATTCATTGGTTTCTTTTTCACTACTTTATTTGAGTGTAACATTTCTCCTTTTTCTGTTCTATATTATTTGTTTGTGTCCTTTCATTTCTTTTTCATTTTATTTCATTTATATAATTAGTAAAATAGTTTTACCTTTTTCTTGTCTGTCTGGTGGCCTTTACTCTATATTTAATTCTACGCGTTTCGGGACATATGCCCCATCATCAGGAATTTCCCTTGGTGAAGTTCGTCGATCAATAAAATATTAAAAACACTTTATATACAATTTTACACATAACAATAAATATAATATAAACATAAAGATACACATAAAATCCCCAAACTTGAGACACACGCGATATCGCTGGTGCGCACCATGACATGCTATAGTCAATTCAATGCTATTTATTGTTATGTGTAAAATTGTATATAAAGTGTTTTTAATATTTTATTGATCGACGAACTTCGCCAAGGGATTATCCTGATGATGGGGCATATGTCCCGAAATGCGTAGAATTAAATATAGAGTAAAGGCCACCAGACGGACAAGAAAAAGGTAAAACTATTTTACTAATTATATACTATAAGTGGCCTGGATACCAAAAAGCATGGATCTATTTCATTTATATTTTGGTCCTCACCTTCTCATTTGGTTTCATTTTATTTGGTCAATCACTGGTGTTGTGGCTGGTTCTACCTATTCACTTATTTTATTTGTCTTATATATCCTTTCACTGGTATTGGTTGGTTCTACTTTCTCACTTATTTTGTTTGTTTTGATATATCCTTTCACTGGTATTGGGGCTGGTTCTACTTATTCACTTCATTTTATTGGTCTTATATATCCTTTCACTGGTATTGGTTGGTTCTACTTTCTCACTTATTTTGTTTGTTGTGATACATCCTTTCAATGGTATTGGGGCTGGTTCTACTTATTAACTTACCATATCTATTGGGTTATTTTGGTTACATCGCATTGTACTATTGTTTTCAACATTTGCTTCATTGCTTGTTATATTTCTCTTATCAGAGGTTACTTTTACTATTACATTTATTTGTTTGATCGCATTATTGTGTTAATTACTCATTCCTTCATCTCTGACTCACCCCTTTTTATTCATAGTGTTAATCATTTAGTGCATTATCCTTATCATGTTGCTTCATTAATGCATGTTGAAGATATGTACCCTTACATATTGCCCTGCCACTAAAATTGATTATGTCAGCAAATATCGTTCAGGTGTTTGATTGAAATCATCAATCATTTATTTAATTTATTTCATTAATCACTTGTTAGTTTTGAGCTATCGGTTCTTAATGCTTTATTTAGTGTCAGTATTCTCCTTGATTTCTTGTATTATATTCTTGTTTAATGTTTTTTATCCCTTTAATATCTAATTCCCTAACATTTCTTCCCTAACACTATATTGAATCGGATCGGAGGAGGGTACTTTTGACTCCTTTTGCTCCGCCGTCAATTATACCATCTGGGTACAGAGGAACGTATCGTCTGCCCAGTCATATGATTGCTGGATCATCTACAGTCAATCATTAACAAAATTATGTAAGTAGTCTTAGTAGTCTTAGTGCGACTATAAATAAATATCATTATGGGATTCTTCACATTATTGTTATTTAGTTTATGCAATACATTATTACACATTATAGGTTCTCTTTTTTTTCTTTTTCTTCTGACTCATACTCTTTAGCTCTTAGTGATACGATATTATTGATGGGTACGATACACATGATATTATTATTATTAATTTTTTATTACTTCTCTTTCGACACTAATGATTTATTGATCGGTTTCAGGATGCTTTTCTTGCCTTTAATAATATTTTTTCATTGAGGATTGGTTATATGTTCCCTTTCTTCTTTGTGTAATTGGGTCTACGATCTCATACGTATTATTCTGATTTCTTTACTCACTGTATAAGGTCCGGTGTAAAGTAGCAATAGCTTCTTGGCTATCCCTTCCATGGTACTTGGTAACTCTCTGTTTTTGATTAATATTTGCTCTCCGATCTGATATTTTAAGGGTTTTGGTTGTAATTGCTCATATCGTTGTCTGATCTTGTTCGTCTTCTCGAGTATCTTGTTGTGAAATTGCACGTTATCGAATTGGTATTCTGCTCCATTGGGAAATTGGATTAATGAAGTAATTTCTCTTGGTGGTGGTCTTTGGAACATTGCTGTGTATGGTATTGTTTCAATAAATTGGTGGTGCGATAAATTTATAAAGTTTTCGGCCATTGGTATGTATTCAGACCACCTACTGTGCTGATGGTAACAGTATGTACGGAGGATTTTCCCCACTTCTCTCAAGACTCGCTCTGCAGGGTTGCTGCTTGGATGGTACAGTGATATCTTGTATGTTTTTATTCCGTGGTTTAGCAAAGTGTTCTTCCATTTATTCCCCTTGAATTGCGTTCCATGTTCGGTGATGATGCATTTGAGTGTTCCCACTTCACTAATGTATGGTACTAGTATTAAGTTTAAAATTTTCTGGGTAGTGGCGCGATAGATGGGGTAAAGCTTTGTGAACCTTGTATAGTGGTTGAACACAATAATGAGGTATTTGTATTGATACCTCCCTCCACTATGCGGAAATGGTCCGCATATGTCAACAAAAACTTTTTCCAATTTACAAGATGTGGTGATAGGTATCACGGTGCCCTCCTTTCTGTCGTTGTTGACCTTCACTAGTTGGCAGATGTGACATTGTCTTATGCATTTCCGTACCTTTCTGTTGGCGTCTTTTATGTATACATGTTCTTGTAAGGCCTTTACCACTTTTAATGCACTCATGTGCCCATATCTCTCATGATAATCGAGAATTAAGTCCTTCTCTGTGGCTCGTGGTATGGCTATTTTCCAGGTGTTGAATTTATATTTGGTTTCAATGAAAAGTATCTCTTGGTGATTGCAGTAATATTGGGATACATGGTTGTCTTGGTCTGCTAACCGTTGTCGAATTTTATTCAGCTTGGGATCTTGTGCTTGTTGTTGTTCCAATTCTTTCATGATGTTGGCCAAGTCAGTTCTGCTCTTAATAATATGGTAGATTTTAATGACAGTTTCCTTTTCTCCTTCGTACGTCTGGTCTTTAATGTTTACTCTGGACAGGGTATCGGCTACAACATTTTTCTTGCCTGGGATGTATTCCCAATTTAAATTGTATTCCTGTAATATCAAACTCCATCTAGTCAATCTTCCATGACTTAATTTACAATTTCTGAGGAATGATATGGACTTGTGGTCAGTCCTTGCTGTAATCGGGTACCCCAAGATGAAAGTCCTAAATTTTCCACAGGAAAATACAACGCTTAGCAATTCCTTCTCCGTGACATTATAATTTCTCTCGCTACTGTTTAACACTCTACTTGCAAAACTGATTACACAATGATTCCCCTCTTCATCCTCCTGGTATAAAACGGATCCAAGGCTAACGTCACTGGCGTCGCAATTTAAGTAGAATGGCTTGGTGAAATTGGGATGACGTAACATTACTGACTCAATGAATTTGTTTTTGATAAGTTGGAGTATTGTGTCATGTTCGACTCCCCACGTCCATTTGTCCTTGGATGACAATTGATGTGAAAATTTGGCTGTCATTTCCGAGTAATTCTTTTGAAACTTTTGGTAATAATTGCATAGACTGAGGAATGATTGGAGTTGTTTCTTGTTTTTAGGTGTCGGAAACTTCTGTATGCACTCAATTTTTTCTTGTGATGGTGTTGTCCCATGTCCAAACAAGTTGAACCCCAAAAATTGTACTTCGTCAGCCAAAAATTTGGATTTTTCCAGTTTGAGGGTTATATGGTTGCTTGATAGTTTTTCTAATATGTGCTCTACCCGGCGACAATGTTCATCCCACTTAATTGATGTTATTAAGAGATCGTCTACGTAGACTGTCGTAAACTGTAGGGCATCCGGTCCATAATTTTCACAAATACTGCTACCGAATTCACCAATCCGAAGGGTAATCTTTTAAATTGGTAGTTCCGCCCTTCAAATATGAATGCCATGTATCTTCTACTGGATGGGTGTAACTCGACCTGCCAATAGCCGCAGACAATGTCCCATATACTGATGAATTTGGTCCCGTAGAACTTTTTCAGGATTTCTTCTATTTCCCCTGGGGATGTACGATCATTTACAATATTTTTGTTGATCTCGTGGGCGTCTAGACATGTTCTCACCTTCCCGTGTTTCTTTCGAACTGCTAGGATAGGGCTGGTGTAAGGTGAGTAGCTCGGTTCAATTATGTCTTCTGCTATCAATCGGTTGATTTCTGTTCTCACCGCTTCCTTTAATGAAAATGCTATCAGGTAAGATTTTTTATTAAAGTTGACAGGGTCTCGGAATTCAATTTCGCACTGATAATCTCTGACCTTTCCAGGTGTATCTGAAAATACGTGTTGGTATCTATTATTCACGTCTATAAGTTGTTCCGCTTGTTGAACGGTTAATTGTGTGTTCGTCTTCTCTCTCTGGAAAGTTCGGATTTCTTCGATTTTTTCGTGCCATAGTTGTTCATTGTCGGTCTCGTCGCAAATTCCATTATTCGGTGTTTGTTCCCCAGTATCTTTGTATTTCTGGATATGGTGCATGGTTTTATTCGACTGTATTTCGTCACTACTGGTTAACTCTGTTGTCCATTGCAAGTCACCCTTCTTCAGGAATAGTTTGGATTTACTTAGGTCAATTATAGCTGAGTACTGGCGCAGAATATCGCAACCAATTAGCATCTGGAATGGTAATCCACTGGCTACTAAGAATGTCATTGTTACGGTTTGTCCATCGCTTGTCAGTTCGAGTTGTACCTGTTTTCGGACGGTTCTATTCTGTCGTCCGGTCGCTCCTACAAGGACAATGTTGCTGATGGGTAATGTAAGTATTGTCGTCTTACTCGCTTCTTGGATTTTATGAAGTTCGATAGTGTCGATTAATGAAATGTTTGATCCCGTGTCTATCATTATTCGCGTTGGTACTCCGTTAACTTTCGTCGCGATATAAGCAATTTCACTGTTGTGTTTATTATCAGATTGGTTGTCTTTTTCCTCGAGCAATTCTTCTCTTATATTCTTTAAATAATTACTTCATACGATCGTAATTGTGAGTTCATCGTTTGCTTGAGCAACGTTGCAATTTAACCCAATAGACTGGTTCAGTGAGGGTACAAGTAGATTTTTCACTGCCGCTCTTAGTTTAAAGCCGTCTCGGGCTGTTCGTCACGCCTGTCTTGTTGACTTGTTGGCTGACTTCCGCTCGTTGACGGTCAGGGTTCAGGTTGGTTATGATCTTCTTCATAGCGTTCACGCCGGTATACTTCTTGGCTACGACTTCGGCCTAAATTGGTTCTGGTATCCCGTCCGTAGTTGCTGTTACTGTACCGGTGTCCGTAGGCGTTTCGGTCGGTACTTCGTCGTCCTTGATAATTCGCTCTACCTCTCACGTCATCTTCGGCCCTCACATAGTGTACTTGGC
Organism: Magicicada septendecula; assembly: GCA_034769895.1. Taxonomy (NCBI): domain Eukaryota; kingdom Metazoa; phylum Arthropoda; class Insecta; order Hemiptera; family Cicadidae; genus Magicicada; species Magicicada septendecula. Next base: position 736,538,714 of record CM068367.1, read on the forward strand.
GATAGTTACGATCTTGGTGATTCCTATTGTTGCTATTATTATTGTTGAAATTTCGCCGGTTGTAGTTTGAGTTATTAGGCCTATAGGGTTGATGCTGTGGATTATTTGGCCGGTTGTATTGGTTATTTTGGTTGTTTGGCCGATTGTTGTTATTATAACCGTTGTTTGGTTGACTGACCGGATTATTATTATTTGGTTTATTATATGATTCATTGGGGTGGTTATTAGTATTATTACGGCTGTTATAGTTTGAGCAGTAATTGTTGTTATTAAAGTGGTTGCCGTTCAGGAAGCTTTTGTTGTCACCCCTGTCGTCCCGCTGTCGACTCCTGCGATAGTATCGCTCCCTATCATAGTCTTCTAACAGGGCTGCCATCGATTGTATTGTTTTGATCTGACTGTCCAGTCGCGCTCTGGAGACACCCTCTTCATAGTGAAAGGCAAGTTTTGTTACCAAGCTCTCTTCAGGAATTTTTGGCTCTAGGTTCCTTGCTAGACACTTTCCCCAAAAAATATGCTGTGAAAGTCGTCCCTCTGCTGGCATCATACCTGCCAAAACATATGCTATCTCGGACGATGTTTTGAGTTGCCTCCGACCAGTATTTCCTCTTAAACACGTCTTTGAACTCCTCGTAGCTCGTGAGGTCATGTCTCGTAGCCGTCCACCAATTATCATTTATGTCCCGGAAGTACTCGTCCAAGTATCCTCGGATGATAGTCTATCGATTCTCCCGAGTCTTTGCCAGCTGCTCATCAACTCTCTCAAGGAATTCCATCGGGTTCCACTTGTATTGTTTAAAATTGATGACCTCCCGGTTGTCCATGTGTTGGAATTGCGATATTATTGGTGGTCTGTTATTAATGATTTCCAACTCCTCTCTGATTTTAGCGATTTCCCGTTTCTGGATTTCTTCCATCTTATCCCGGTTGTTTTGACCTTGCCCGCGAACTTCGCTTACGGCGGTGTCGATCTCCCGGCATTTCTCTCCGAAATCTGTCCGTACCTGTGTTATGTTTTCTTCGGTTGCGGTTCGTATTGACTCCATTCGAATCTGACTGTCTTCTTCAAGTTTAATAATTCGGTTGCCGAAGTCTTCCTTCGTTCGTCGTAGCTCCTGACTTGTGTTTTCCCATTTTCCGTTTATTTCGGAAATCTCTTGTCGGATCCCCGTCATCTCCTCCTCGATCTTCTTATTTATCTGTTCATTGTTCTCTGCTATCTTCTCGTTTAAGACCTCCATATTTTTCTGGCTGTCCTGCTTCAGTTCGTCTATTTTCTTATTATTTTCGGCCATTTGCTAGCTTATTTTTTGGTTACCATCTTTTAATGACTATATATTTTGGTTAGTTTTATTTAATTCACCCTTGAAATCTTCTCTTAATGACGCTATATTTTTCTGGTTATCTTCTTTTCCGTCGTCCATTTTCTTGCTCAATGACTCTATATTCTTTTTCAAGGTTTCTTCTATCATTATTCTCATCATTTCCATGAAATCTGTATCCCCTGGTTGTGTGGGTTTCTCCGGTTGATTCTCTGGCTGCACGGGTTTGACTGGCTCCCTGGGGGGTAACTTTTGTTCGGCGTCCTCGACCGAAGTCTCTTCCTTGTCACCCACTCTAACTTCATTTTTGGCCTCCTTCGTCCGTCTTATTGATGACGCTCTCTTATGCATCTTGTTCTTCTTTTTTCGTACTTGCTGCTAGATATTATTCTTCTTGTAAATCTAGCCTCACTAGTTGGTGCGCCACTTTGTAATGTTACCGTGATCGTCGGTGTTAATTTGTGATACGTTATTAAATCTCGATCTGTCGGGGCGTTTATTAATCGCACGTTGGATGCGTGCTGTGTTATAAACGCTTCGAGTAGCCTGTGTGTCTTTACCTGTCCTTACTCACTAGTTTTTTCTTCCCGATAGGCGCCAAATTGTTTTGCAGAAAAACAATTAAAAGATTTTATCTCAGTTGCTTACGGTACTGTAGTGAATGATTCGAATTATTCGCCGACTGGCGGGAACTGGAATCTCGCTTGTGTGGGGGGACGTGCTGCCAACATAAAATGTTGTTGGCTAATTCTATTCACTGCTACAGAACACAACATACATAATACACTTGAAATAATTACAGGACAGCTAGTAACGATTCACACTTATTTATTTGGCTTTATAGCTTATTAATTTTCAATAATGTTTCTACAAATGAGATTAATATAATAGTTTTTAGCCTCGGCAATAAATTAATTGTTCACTCAGCAGAAAGCAGGGTTGGCATTACAAGTTAATCAGACGCCATGATGAACGACATTTTCTTATACAAAATAAAATTGCCAATGAATTCTTTTAAGTACGACAAAAAAGTTTAGAACAAGATATTTAAATAAAGTACACCACCTTACAATTGTGGTAATTAATTATGAAAAAAGGTTTACATTGAATTCAGCTCTGTGGTGTTAAAAGTGTGTGCCAGTGTTATTCGTCTAATACATAGGTTATAATTCAGTTAGTTGGTATCCATAAATATGTTTTATTAATTAATCTTTGAAAGAAATAATATCGTCAATTATAGTGAGAGTTCAAAGTGTAGTGAGAAAATTTAAAGGGAATTTATTTCATGAATTCGGTTAACTCAGCAATACTTATCAATCAGTTGATTTGAGGTGTAGTGTCATACAGTTGAAATAGGTTGGGTTCATCGATTGGGTCTTTAATCTTCACTCATCTTTGGATTCAGGTATGCCTTGCGTCTTTTTCGTGTTAGTCGATCGAATTTAATTTAATTGGAGTTAATTAAGCTGGTCTGTTGCCTGGGTTGAATGTATTAGTCCCTCATCAGGTAGTTTGATTCTTCACTTCAAGAAATCTGGTTACTTTGACAGTTTTTAAATAAAAATTTGGGCCCTTTACAGCTTTGGCGTCTCTTCCTCGTGAGCGTCACTATAAGATTAACAGTTTCTAACGGAATATTATACATAACGTTCAGTTGTCATGGTAACTGATTGATTCTGATTGGCTATGCATGACTTAAGACCATTGTTAGAATATTTGAATTTTTATTCAAAATGATTAAATATCTTCTGATTGCTATTATTCTTTGGTCTTCTTATTTAAGTATGAGATATTATCACTACTGTTCTTATTATCCTTCAAAGATCATTTTGACATCCCACAAAGCTGGGTTTGCTGATTTATTAGTGTTTGAACAATCATGTTGATATTATTTAATTACACTTTTTTCTTATTTTATGTCCTTAATTTAACTTTTATCTCTTAATATGATCCAATAATTATCATTGACTAGTTACTTGCCTTTGATTTGCTAATATTATAGTTAATTTCTTACAATTTGTTGTTATTGGTTTCTTACAGTCAGGCATTTCATAGGCCTAGGTAGTAGTTGGCTATTTTTTCTTAATTTATATAGACTACATATTATTTTACCCTTATACAGGTTTTGTTTTGTGTTACACGTGATTTGTTTACTTGTTGAATGGTTTTGTGTCTGTTTTATAATAATTGAATGTTTTTATTTTAGTTTCCATATTATGGTTTGCCTATTGTTTTCTAACTGCCTTTTCAGTATTATTAGATTTATATTAATTTATCTTTTTTCTTATTCATATTGCCATTGTTTATAATTTGGCTATTATTTACTATTCTCTATAAAATATAACATAACATTTAGGTTTATGGTCTGTATAACTCTTCAGCCATATTCCTATACTTAAAATTAATCAAACAATTCTTTAACTGTTATTATACTACTCTTGTTTACATTTGTTACTTCTTATTTATTTCTTGGTGATAAACATCATCACAACATTTAACTTTACTTAACTGACTCTCCCTTAAAACATAGGATGTTTATTGAATTTGTCTTTACATTGTTTATTATATTCTTTCTAAAATAAACTTTACCTTCTACCCATGGTAACACCAACATTTTGACTCTCCATGGGATTCCTTCCCTGAATACCATTGTATTCCTTAACTATAATTAATCTTACTACTAATAATAACAAAAGTCTTATTTAATAACACATCTCACCAATAAATCTTTAGTGTTTGTCACTGATTATTAGGTGTTCATACCTATCAATAGGGTTTCTATTTAATTTTGGGGTTTTACACTATCACTTTGCACTTTTTATGTTTTATTTAAGCGTTACTAGTGGGTATTACCTAACATCAAATTCTCTTTCTCACATACTAATGTTCACTATCTCTCACTTTACATTGGTTAATTATACTGTTAACATGTTCATGTCATATTAGAGTGATTCATCATAGTTACTCTCTATTTATTTGGTTAGTGTACTTTGTTTATCTTTAAGTTATTGAATTTTAACACTTATCATTTACATTGCTTATTTGGTTGATACTAATAATTATCATTTACATTTATCATTCATTGGTTTCTTTTTCACTACTTTATTTGAGTGTAACATTTCTCCTTTTTCTGTTCTATATTATTTTCTTGGATTTCGTTGGACATGAAACAAATCCGACCATCAGGACCTACCCTCCAAGCGCTTCCCAAAATCCATAAAGAAGACATTCCGATCCGCCCCATTATCAACTACCATAACACCCCTGCACACAAACTCGCAAAATATCTAGACAAAATTATTAGAAAACACACAAATAGACAACAACATTGCAGTAAAAAACAACACTGACCTAGTAACAAAAATAAAAGACATACACATCCCCCATTATGCCACATTAGCCTCCTTTGACATTAAAAACCTGTACACAAACATCCCCATCTCTGAAACAATCACCATCCTACAAAACAAACTCAAACAAAACAACACACCAGACGAACTTATCAACGAAATAACAGAAACTCTGAACATTATCATAAAACAAAACTACTTTACTTACAACAATAAATACTACACACAGAACGATGGCTTACACATGGGCTCCCCCATATCCACCATTCTAGCAGAAGTTTTCCTCCAACACTTAGAAAAAACAAAAATACTCACAAACAATGACAGACACTCACATAAAATACTATATTGGCACAGATACGTTGATGACATTCTAATACTATACAGGGGGAACAAAAGACAATGTGAACAGTTACTAATGCACATAAACAAAATACATAAAAACATAACCTTCACTGCTGAATATGAACACAACAATACCATAAACTTCTTAGACCTCTCCATCACAAAACTAGAACACAAGCACAGATTCAGTATATTCAGAAAACCAACTACAACTGACACACTAATACACAACACCTCCAATCACCTAACACAACACAAACTAGCTGCTTTTAGAACCATGATACATAGACTTAACAACATCCCCTTAGATGAAAAAGACTACAAAGACGAACTAAACACGATAAAATATCTAGCAGAGTCTAACGGATATGACAGAACAATAGTCAGTAAACTCCTACACAAAACACAAAACAAACAACAGACAAAGACAGAAAAACAAATTCATAACACTAACATACATCAACAAACAAACTGAAAAAATTGCCCACAAATTCAAAAAAGCAGGATACAGAATCGCTTACAAAACTACTAACAAAACAGAACACACACTATCAAAACGCATGCACAAAGCACAAAACAAATTCGATCTACCCAGTGTATACAAGCTAAATTGCTCAAATTGCAATAAATTCTACATAGGCCAGACAGGACGTAGCTTCAAACAGAGATACATTGAACACACAAAGGCACTCCACACCACTATAGAATCCACCTTTGCAAACCACCTCATTGAAGCAAACCACACATATAAAAACATCGACAATAACATGAACATTCTACACGTACACACAAAAGGCCGAAAACTAGACACTCTAGAACAATTAGAAATATACAAACACACAAAAACAAATAAAAACGCATCCTACATGACCAGACACAATTCAAATCGCATGCATTATTCGAACACATCTCACCACACACACACACAGCATCGATCTTTCAAAAATCTATCCCGTCACCAACAACAAGACGGACAGCGCTACCTACGGCAGCCTCTGATGAAGCCTTCTAAAGGAGAAAGCCGGTTTAGGCTGTAAGGTAAATCTTTACGATTTTACTTATAAAAAACTTAGTGTTCCGAGTCGTCAAACAGTAGTGATATCTATATTATTTGTTTGTGTCCTTTCATTTCTTTTTCATTTTATTTCATTTATATTTTGGTCTTCACCTTCTCATTTGGTTTCATTTTATTTGGTCAATCACTGGTATTGGGGCTGGTTCTACTTATTCACTTTATTTTATTGGTCTTATATATCCTTTCACTGGCATTGGTTGGTTCTACTTTCTCACTTATTTTGTTTGTTTTGATATATCCTTTCACTGGTATTGGGGCTGGTTCTACTTATTCACTTACCATATCTATTGGGTTATTTTGGTTACATAGCATTGTACTATTGTTTTCAACATTTGCTTCATTGCTTGTTACATTTCTCTTATCAGAGGTTACTTTTACTATTACTTTTATTTGCTTAATCGCATAATTATGTTAATTACTCATTCCTTCATCTCTGACTCACCCTTTTTATTCATAGTGTTAATCATTTAGTGCATTATCCTTATCATGTTGCTTCATTAATGCATTTTGAAGGTATGTACCCTTACAATATTTAACGATTTATGTAAAATACAACAGGTGTTTAATGGACACGTACTATGTGTAGACCTCTTATTTCCCTCCTCGGCAGGTCGAAGCTCAACTGGCACTAGAGTTGGGTATGAAATTATACTATGCTCATAGTCTGTCTGTTAGCAGCTAGTGGCATCTATTGACATTCACTCATGTCAAATTACAGAGTTGGTAAAGGATGTTCGAAATTTGAATGTAAACAAATTAATAGTTAAATAATTAATATAATGGAAGTATCACATATATAATGTATGTAAATGTAATTGTGAAAAAACGATGTAGGGCCTACTTCATATACAGATCAGAAGTAAATGATGAACTATTCTCTTTATGTAATAAGCCTTGTTACTAAACAATATATATTTTTAAAAGCTTCTTATCATATTGAGACGAAATGGAGCAGCATTTGAAACATCTCTTGGGTATAAAAACAACATAACGACCTTTAAAAAATTTGCCGCCCGTAGGCAGTTGCCTACTTTGCCTATGCATAAATCTGCCTCTGGTGTACATGCTAAATGCACCTGAACAATAGTAAGAATGACTTAGTATCCTGTTGAATTATTCACTGTTCTGACGGATGATACGCAAATACTGGAAAGTTGGATGTGAGAGCCAGCAATATTCTTAAATAAAACTCTCATATATTTCAGTTATTACACAGTGTTCTGTTCATTACAGACAATAGCTTGGTTTGATCTTTTTTTTTTTAATAAAATTGTATATTTTAATGTAGCTTTACAGTAGCTTGACAGAAAGTGTAAAAATGTAAAATAAAAATGGCATGACTTAAGTGTAAATAAAAAGTGAACACTTTACAGTAGCACAAAAAATGACAAAAACTGAGACAATGAAATGCTACAGTTCAGTTAAAAATATTGCAATCTCCCTCACACAAAATTTTAAAGAATAAAGACATATCAACACCAGAAAATATTTTTTTTTGGAGCAAAAGGAAACACAATGTAAAGGTATCTCAGGTAGTATCGCTTTGAAATTGTGGTTTCAAAATATTTAGGAAAAAGAATAAAAAAATGCTAGCTTTAACAATCCAACAATGTATCGAAAAGATCAGGATCTTGCTAGGTACATTATAGGGAAAATTGGTTTTGTAGCTGCTAGTGGATGTTTGTTTCTATAAAAAATAATTGCATTATCTAATAAATTATGGTACATATTTAATCATTTATTGAATAATTTGTCATTTATATAATTTTGTTATATATATATATAAGTTTATTTATAGATACTTTTGGTGTGTTTGTTGTAATTTTGTTTTACATAATCTTTTGTGATTAAATCATTTGGTAAAAATGTTCCAGATTATAAAATACACCTCACAGTTTTAACATACAATATATATAGTAACACAACACATCTATACATAGTAACAGGTATATCAATATGCCTGTAATCACAGGTATGGGAAAGTAATGGCAAATCTTGCATAATCTTGTTATCAGTTATTGTTATTATTCGGCTAGTGCTATTAAATTCATATTGGCCCAAAGTGATCACAAAAGGAATTTATTGTATTTGTTTACAGTCAACAGTGTAGATTCCAGGTGATGATTTGAGATTTATATAAATTAATTTTCACTCACATGAATGAAGTTGCAACCGTAAAGAAATACAGAATATATTTTCTATGACAGCAGACAAGACAGAACACTTGTATTTTGCCTTTTATGTGTGTACATACATTCAGACATAATTTATTTGGATTGACTCTGCAAGCTTGAAATCAGATAACAATAATGTTTTATATTTTACATTAGTGTATATGTAAAATTATAATCCTCAAAGTATAATATTGAATTAATTGGGATGTTTCATTAAATTGTTACGACGGTCTCACCGATCATCACATAGTACAGTGGAAACCAAAATAAAACACACTTATGAATTTGCTAATTTAGTTTATTAATTAATTGCTAATCTTTAATTGGTGTTGTTACAGCTTGTTCGCATGTTTCATTACTTTTTTAATCAGTGTTGTGTTGTGAGTAGCTATGATGGTTGAGTGTTATTGGTACAGAAGAGGATGCTGCAGTTTTCTTCAAGAAAAAGTTTGGTTCACAATCCTCGTCAATGTGAACAAGGACACGACATGGTATTAGCCCTTGGGCAGCAGCAGTGTTGGTGTTGCAATAAGACGACTTGCCATGAGTATAAGGTAGTTCGCAAGGGCACATTTTTACAGGGGTCCAAATTACCGCTGGGAAAAATAATAAAATTTATTTATTTCTGGTGTAAAGGGCGTAGTAGTGTGAAAAACAGTAAAAATCAACTGGAAATCGGCGTCAACACACACACAGAGTGGACGGCTTACTTAAGATATATCTGTGCCGTAGACGTCATGAGAAACCCACGGAAAATTGGAGGACCGAATTTAACAGTTGAAATTCACGAGAGTATGTTTGTCAAGAGAAAAAATAATGTTGGCCGGGTGTATCCACAACAATGGGTATTTGGTGGATACTGCCGAGAAACGAAGGAACGCTTTTTGTGTAGTGTGGAAGATAGATCAGCAGCTACCCTCCTACCTCTCATAGGGCAAATATTGAACCAGGGTCTACTATAATGTCAGATGAGTGGCGTTTGTACCGTCAAATTGTTAATTTGCCACAACAGTACAGTCATTTAACTGTAAACCATAGTTATAACTTTGTGGATCCTGAAACGAGAGTGCATACACAAGGCGTAGAAAGCATGTGGCGGTCCTGTAAACGCCGAAACATGATTGAATGTGGTACGAGAAGGGAACTCTTAGATTCCTATTGAAGTGAGTTCATGTGGCGAACAAGAAATAGAAATAGTCACAAAGACGGTCAAGGTAAATTATATTTAATAATAACCGTGACGCGGATACCAATACAATGGCTTTAAAAAAACATGTTAGAACTTTCAAAATACAAGAATGGGTCTTGAATCCAATTGAATTCACTGTATCCCTCTGGGAAGCAACTTTCAATCTGGTTATCGAGAGTTTAACATCAGAGCTGGTAAAAAGCAATGGTAGAGCATGAATAACAAAAATGTACAGTTTAGACTATGTTCAAAACAGGTTGAATTTAAATTGTTAAAATGATATATCTTAGTTATTTACATGTAGTAGGTTTTTAAGACACAGTAAATAAATTTCCGAACCTGACTTTGCAACCCTCCAAATGCCCTCTCGGGACCCAGCAGTGGCTCATTCCCAGTAGGTTAAGAAATGCTGAACTAAAGGCATGTTTGTGGAGTGAATCATAAAAGATAACCCATACTTCTAAAATGCTCTTAGTGAAATGGGATTTTCAGGAGTAACAACACACTATTTGGTGAACAAGCACATTTTACTAATATTGTAATACCAAGTCAATTAGATAGCCTAAATGTGTAGTAGTCTATGTGATGCTGATCACATACTGTTAATCAGCAGCACTGCAGAATATTCTAGAGCCACACTCTTGGCATTCATCTGGAATTTTCTCACATTAGCCTGATAATTAGGCTGTTGCCACCAGCTGAGTTTTAGAAAGTTGGTGTAGTAGGTTGTGCATTCATATAGGATGATATTAGACAGCAGTTTTTAATGAAAGTGACAAATGAACAATTGTTTATTTGTGTTGTAAACTATTATGATTTTTTTATTACTGTTTGTAGGCTATACAATGTGTCCTGGATAATTATATAAAGAGAACTGTTGTAATATAAGTGTGTTTGTTTTAGCAATTGAGGGTATCTGGTATTCAATAATTCATTCCACTGTTTTAAGTTCATAATTCTTGTCACTGGTTGTAAGAATATTATTTTCATTAATTTTCCAATTCTATGAAGTCTTCAGTAGTTTTACCATGATGAGACTCAACTTTATCACTGAAGATGCCACATCACTGAATGAGCAAAACTTTTCGTTAATAATCTCAATAAAGCATGGCTATCAGCTGAAAAAAAGTTTTAGTATTAAAAGCTTTGATCACACAAATCTATAAGGGATACTAAATGAGTATTGATATTATGTGTATATATATATATATATATATATGTATATAGGCCTATATATATATATATATATATTGTTACAACACAAATAAGCCAACCCAGTACCAGGGATAAAAAACTATATTTATAAATGTAAAAATACTTCATATCAAATAAACTGATTAATTCAAATAAAATATAAAGAATATGACTCGACAAACGACTACTTTGACCTAACCCAAGTGATTGACCCAACAACAGGAAACAAATGAAGAAGGGAACCACACAAATAACAAACGAGAATAAGAGAAGAAAGTGATAAACCCAAACAAAAAGGAAACAAGTTCATGGGATTAAACGACCCCAAAATACCCAAAGAAAAGGATGGAAAAACCAAAGGAAGAAAGGAAAAAATTCAAAACCCAAACAAAAAGGAAACAAGTTCATGGGATTAAACGACCCCAAAATACCCAAAGAAAAGGATGGAAAAACCAAAGTATTAATCAAATAATGAAAATGAAGAAGGAGGGAGATAGGTAGAAGTGAAAACCAATAATGATTCACAAAACGAGTAATAAAGCATAGGAGAAGGAGAAATAAAGCACTCAAGAAGAATATTGGAACCAAACCAATGGTTATCCTGAGAAAGGAAAAAGTAACGGTTACTACCCATTAATGGACAAAATGATCTAGAGAAGAAACACTATTAAAAACGGTTAAGGATTGAGGTGATAAAAAGCAACCTAAACCACAAATAAAATTGTTATTAATTATTAAGTATTAATTGTTATTAATTAATTGTTATTAGTATTAAGGATATATGGTAATGAAAGAGAAATAAGTATAGGGGTCATCCACTAAAAAACACATAGTATAAACAGTGATACAGTGCAATAGTGTATGTGTAAAAACACCAAAGTGAAGTGATAAGATACGCTAGTTAAATTATAATTAACCATAGATAATTTAAAAGTGAAGGTGAGATATAAGTGGGAATAGGGTAAGATTTAGAATATAACTATTATAAGAAATAGTGAATAATGAAGAAAGTAGACACTTCATAAATCTGTGAAAAAACACTAAAGGTTTAAAAGTGGAAAAGTAACAGTGAATAAATAGCTGGTGAAAAATAGTATTAAGTGTGAATTGTAGAATAAGATATGATAAACACTAGAAAGTGATGATGACATTATTATTTAAGAAAAGATGTTTAATAGAGTTAAGTTTAATTATAGCCGGTAGTAAGTAAAAAGGGAGGATTCCAGGAAAGAATAAATTGAAGGTGTTGACATGGAGAGAATGTAAAAATTGTTTAAAGATTAAGAAATCAAAGACAAAACAAAAACACCCATGTTATAAGGGACTGTTATAAATTTAATAAAAGTGATGTTGTTTATCACAATAAAAATAATATGTATTGTAAACAAAAAATTAGCAAATAATGATAAGTTGGAAGGAACTGATGATATTTATCACTCAAAATAATAACTCTAATAACTTATAAAGAATTGTTCATGTTAATGTTATGAATAGGATATGGCTGAATGAAATTTGCAGTCCATAAGCCTAATGTTATGTTTTAAAGATTAAAATAGAGAAAGCAATATTGACATGTAATCAACACGCCAACAGACTCAAAATACAACACCACCAATAAAAATAACAAAGTAAAGCCCATTAGGCTGAAACAAAATGTGATTTAAATGGAATAAGTAAAATACTATAATGGCTACTCAGGCCTAGGAAAGGCATAACTGTCAGAACCAAACAACCAAAAATTATAACAAATTGAATAAGAATTTAGAAAATCTGAGGTGAAGGAATCACCAAGAATAAATTGTAAATCATTTGTAACACGAAATATTGTAATAAGCATTTTTATACAAAAAGAAATGTAATTAACAAGCATTAACATAATTGTAAAAACATAAAATCTGAAATTACCCAAGATTGTGGGGTATCAAAATAATCTATGAAAGGAAATAAATACTATAGTGACAATATTTAATAACCAGGAAGGAAGATGGAGGAATAACAGCAATCAGAAGATATACGAAGAATTCGAATTTTGATAACAATACATCATCTCAAAATCAACCAATCAAAAATCATACAGTTACCATGGAAACGGCAGTTGAAGAAGAAATTACCGTTGGAATAAAGGAGAAGCGAAGCGTCATTAAGCGAATACAGATGCCAATATTTGGAAGAACGTTTTTTCAGTGAAAATGATGCAAAAAAGTATTAAAAGTTATGAACCATGATAGTTTGAGAAGCAGATGACCGTTTGTAGCAGCCAATTCAAGACCCAAGGCCAATTAAACAAAAAATATACTTGGAAAGAACATCTAGACCCATGACGAAAAAGACGCTCAATATATTGAAGCCCCAATATCCGTGAAAACTGAACTTATGCAGCCACATCCTACCCGATTAAACAAATGAAGGCACCGAGACGCTGAGGTGTTATGTACAATCAGATTATTTATTTTCCAAAAACCCTAATCACTTTAAATATTTTTAAAAGGTAAATTTACCTCACTATAGAACTAATATTTCTCTTTCATAGAATATTTAAGCAAAAATAACACTTAATCGAAACTTGTTAACGTTGAATATAACCTATGAATTAAACACGAACTTACAAAACACTTTTACGACACAACAGAACAGATTGTAACAGCACACATTATTATTTATGTACACATAGAATAAGGTAATATATATTTTTATTGTAACCATTGGAGTTCTTTAACTCATAGTCACAAGAATCCACGATTTGGGAAACCAAAAATATTTGTAATACACTTTAACGTAAGCAGCAATGCAAACGCTGAATGTTTCCTTGATCATATTCGCCGAACCCTAGAGGCAAGAGTCGAATGTAAACAGTCGGTGCAAATTTATTATTGTCAATGTGAATGTTTTCAATTATCACCTATTAAAAAAATAACTATTACAGGGAGTAACCGTCGTTATCATTTCATAGGGAGTGCTATATATAAATTACTTGTGTTTAGTTAAGAATAAATTGTACGAGCAGCGAACAAGTTGTCAGTCACACAGCAGTAGCGACAATTGTGACGGCCTTGCGAGCGGGAATTATTTGAATGCCCAATACCGCAACGCTGATAACTCGTCTAACAATAATTTTAGTTGTTTTATAAAACGACTTGGCGCTACCCGGGATTATCACACCCCTATAAATAACAGGTAAGGTTACTGCCGTATTATACAGGTGATTATATCAACGCTACGAACATCGCTAGCCACAAAATTACTGTACACATTTTGTAGGTACGAACAAATCTATTCGTTACAGATTGACGAATACAACGCAAGGCTTGAACGAAGACGAGGACGTCCTCAATTAATTCGTTACAATATATATATATATATATATATATATATATATATATATGTATATAGGCATATATATATATATATATATATAGAAAGCACACTGATTTGCAAAGAAATAACATAATAATTGTATTGGACATAAAGTTATGTCCACAAAACAGATTTGGTTGAAATAAATAAAACACAATTTGACACAAATATTAATTTTATGAAGACTTGTTTGGCACATATTACAGAAGGTTACACCATTAAATGAGTTTGCCTAAGTATAAAATTCTTGTCAGATGAAAAACGTGTGTAGTCAGAATACTATTTGTTATGTACAATACAAGTGATTCACTATGGGTAGCAGTGACACATAAACACTAGACATTGACACTGAATTGTACTTGTTTTGAATAATTCATTGTGTACTACCTGATCAGAGTACAGGTATTAACCAAGAGATGTTTATTATACTGCTGTGTAACTGCTACAATGATGAATTATAAGTAGTACTTTTTGTTTTGGTCATCAACCTTGAAAAGGATAATTCTTGGATTTCATTGTCCATGACGTGTCCGTTACTTAACTAAATATCACTATTACTTTAACGACTGTATTATGTTTGGAAGTATCCCAAAGTAAATTTAACATTAATCATGTCAATCAATGAGGCCAGTCCAGTTTTTTAAGGCTAGGAGAATCCTTGAAATGTTTGGAGCATCACTAGGTCATGATGGATCTAATCATCAAACTTCAGTTTCCGTGAAAAACTGGCAGATTTGAGTAGTCACTTGATAAAGGATAATAAATAAACCTCCGCTCCACAGTCCGTTAAGGACCAAGGCGTACCGCGCGGCTTTTGTGTTAGTGTGACGGTATAAGGCTAGTACTACGCGCCACCAGCCGCTAGTTGCGGTATTCACGGCCAGGAGGCGGCGCTGTTATCTCAGCGCCTACTCAGTTTGCCTCACGACGCTGAGTGCATGCCGAATGGAGCCTCCGCCGGGAATTGAACCCAGAATCTAACGGATATGACAGAACAATAGTCAGTAAACTCCTACACAAAACACAAAATAAACAACAGACAAAGACAGAAAACAACAAATTCAAAACACTAGCATACATCAACAAACAAACTGAAAAAATAGCCCACAAATTCAAAAAAGCAGGATACAGAATCGCTTACAAAACTACTAACAAAACAGAACACACACTATCAAAACACACACACAAAGCACAAAACAAATTCGATCTACCCGGTGTTTACAAGCTAAATTGCTCAAATTGCAGTAAATTCTACATAGGCCAGACAGGACGTAGCTTCAAACAGAGATACATTGAACACACAAAGGCACTCCACTCCACTACAGAATCCACCTTTGCAAACCACCTCATTGAAGCAAACCACACATATAAAAACATCGACAATAACATGAACATTCTACACGTACACACAAAAGGCCGAAAACTAGACACTCTAGAACAATTGGAAATATACAAACACACAAAAACAAATAAAAACAACATCCTAAACGAACAGACATAATTCAAATCGCATGCATTATTCGAACA
Organism: Magicicada septendecula; assembly: GCA_034769895.1. Lineage (NCBI taxonomy): Eukaryota > Metazoa > Arthropoda > Insecta > Hemiptera > Cicadidae > Magicicada > Magicicada septendecula. The sequence continues at coordinate 736,554,244 of CM068367.1, forward strand.
TATCTCACCTACAGACACAGCATCGATCTTTCGAAATTCGATTTTGTCACCCACAACAAGACGGTCAGCACTACCTGCGGCAGCCTCTGAAGAAGCCTTTTAAAGGTGAAAACCGGTTCAGGCTGTAAGGTAAAACTTTTTGCTTTTACTATAAAAAAAACCTAGTGTTCCGAGTCGTTAAAGTAAAAGGATAATATAAACTTTGTATACCATACTTCCAGCATTTTTACATGATACATTCCTAGCACGAATAAGAAAAGTTAAATCTGCTGATGATCTAAAGGAGTGATAGTTATTTGCAGACTGATAGGGTTATAAAATAATTCTGAAAGAATTGTTGCTTTTACAATACCATCCTTTATCAAGTGACTACTCAAATCTGCCAGTTTTTCACAGAAACTGAAGTTTGATGATTAGATCCATCATGACCTAGTGATGCTCCAAACATTTCACGGATTCTCCTAGCCTTAAAAAACTGGACTGGCCTCATTGATTGACATGATTAATGTTAAATTTACTTTGGGATACTTCCGAACATAATACAGTTTACAATATACAAAAAAAATTTTATGCCTGTCTAATTTTTCCAGAACTGTATACACATAATTTGATCTGGATATAACATTTATTAAACAATAATTCTATTTGATGCAAATAATTAAAATATCGGTGTGGAGAACCATACATGACTTCCATGTTTTAAGATTTATATTTAAAATCATTTTAGAAATGAAATATTTCTACAGAAACTACTTCTATCTTCAGCCTCAATCACAGAACACACACGCACACACACACACACACACACACACACACACACACACACACACACTAGCATGCACACAATTCCTTTTTTTCTTTATTTAATTCGAATTCTGTATTAGAACAAATGTTTTCAGAGTTTACAAGTTTTTTTTTTAATTTCTTGGATAATTTTTTTAATTTTATGCAATGTGGACACATACAGAGGAGTGTTAGTTTTTTATGTTTTTTCAATAAATAAAAATGAGAGGAGTGAGAGAGAGAGAGAGAGAGAGAGAGAGAGAGAGAGAGAGAGAGAGAGAGAGAGAGAGAGAGACCAAAAATAACACATACAGAAATTCCATCAGAACTTTTCCTTTCTAATAGTAAAAAAATAACTAAATAATAAATGGGAAAGGACATTAACAAAATTAATGGAAATTATAGTTATTATTTGTTGTCTAATAAACAGGTACTAGTAATGGCTTCATATACTTCACATCTTAAATTATAAACTTATTACAAACATATTTGGTATAGGCTACTCAGCTTGAAATAAACGTTCAGACCAATAAAAATGGTTTAAATTTTGCCATGCTGCATTATTAGTACTGTTGAAACAGCAGTTTGATTATAATTGTTTTTAGAACAGACTTCTGGAATGATGTGTGCAAAATGATTAAAGCATACCCAGTGCCAGCTTTAGGGTAGGGCGACCGGGGCGGTCGCCCAGGGGCGCAATGTCTTGGGGGGCGCCGGTGCCCCCCAAAACTTTTTTTTTATTTTTACTCACCGTACACGGGCTACTAAATTTACATTACCTGGGTTCTTTATATAGCAAACGCGCACCTAAACCCACATACCCTAAGCTCTTTTCACCACAGATGGGATATCAAACCCACAAACTATTGGTTTCTTAAACTGTAGACGGGCTATTTACCGTAGCGTACTTACTAAAAAAGACAAATAAACTCCTGAACCGTGAACTCCTTATACCGCGAACCAACTATGAAACTCACAAACCGTAGCCTCCTAATTTATAACTTATTTATTTATCAATTAGTATTTAAGATAAAAAGGTTTATTTTTATAATGATAAATAAATAAGTTTTTTATTAAAAAAGTAAATTTTTATTGAATCCGATACAGTTCGTTTTTACATCAAATGCTCTTCTCGCTGAGATGCCGATACCTATGTTATGTACCTTTTCCAAAAATTAATTGAAATGACATCTTTTTTCTTTCAATTGACGTCAATATCGCTTTTTTATATTTAAGTAGAAAATTAATACAGTTGCAGTTTTGAACATATAATCAAAAGAAATACATTAAATTTGATAATCTTATTTTTTTGAGTAATTGTAAAATTTCAAGGAAATTATGAATGTTAAAATTCGTTCTCAAAAAATGCAGCTCAAATTTCATGACTTGCTTGTTTATTGTTTTACCTCGACGTAGTTTTTCCGTGCCGCCGGAGTTGCACGTTCCACGTTCGGACTTGTAAACAATCACTAGGTATATTTATTGCATGTGTCAGTTTATTAGCAGACCTGGATGAGTGCGATGCTTTTGTAACTTAAAAGTATTATTGATTCTTGTTTTAATAGTATTGTTCTTAACGAGTATACTACAAGTTTATTAAATATCGAATAAATTACGGCATTACGTTTAAGGTAAGTAATTGCAAAGTTAGTAAATATTGTGTTTTTTTTGTGAAAAAGTTATATTTATATTTACAATTATTCATAAATGTTACCATTTATTTTTTTATATTGTTTATAACTAAAAATTATTTACTCTCGCGGCTTTAAAAACTCTTTTATTTAGAACAAAATCTAAAATATTTTCATTACGTTTGCAAGTATTTTCCAATTAGTTAGTTAAAAGGTTAAAATAACCTTTTTGAGACAATGCAATTTAATGTAATGTTTATGATTGTTGCAAAAATTACTGATAATCAATTGGAAGAATCATTAATATATGATTTCCTTTTTCCAATTGCGATTCAACATTCTTACTTAAGGATACTCGATCGTTTGGTAACGTATAGAGATGTGTCGTTCAGGATTGAACGAATCTTTTTGATCGAATCATTTAGGTGATCGACTGATCGAATCGATCTTTTAAAAGAGGAGTCAGTCAATAAGACCGACACTGGAAACTAGCTGAGTTAGTTCGCACAATCTCCGCTAGGTGCCTCTCGACAACTTTCAACTCAATCTCGATCTCGGTCTCATCTCGGTCAGTAGGTGATTCGATCAGTTGACGATTCGATCTCGGTCTCTCGGTCATTTCAATCACTTACTGATTCGATCCGGATTCGATCAGTGATCGAGTTACCGCAGGAAGTTTCCAGTAGATGTCTCTGGCTTTCATTCAATCTCAACTCGGTCATTTCGATCAGTTAGCTAAGTTACCCTCATTTGCGGTTCGAAACATTGCGCGCTACGTTTTCTTTGTCTCGCTCTTTTGTGTTATCACGTTAGTAGGAGTTAGAGGAGTAAATTGAATATTTTACTAGTGGACTGGTGACTTTTTTTAACAGTGGACTATTTTAATTAATTAATAAGTTACTTAACAGTTTTGTATTTTATTGTGACAGATCAAATCTGTATAAACAATTGATTACTGTGAAGTTATCCTACCCTTCACAAGACACTAATATTATTTTAATATAATAAATGTATAGCATGAGCCTTCTATTGCAAGACGTCTATCTTCTTTAACGCCATCAGTTAAATGTCCCATATCCATCTCACTTTTTGAAAAAAAATCCCTTTATCCCTTTCCTAAAAATATTTGTCAAAATGTCCCACCATATGGGACAAATCCCACGGGCTGGCAACACTGGTCTCGTTCCCATCTCGGTCACTTACTGATTCGATCAGTGATCGAGATAACGGAAGCAGATTCCGCTAGATGCCTCTGGTTGTCATTCAACCTTGGCCAGTGATTCGATCTGTGACGTCAGTGATTCGATCAGTCGCCATGTTTGTCTCGTTTCCATCTCGGTCACTTACTGATTCGATCAGTGATCGAGATAACGCAAGCAGTCTCTGCTAGATGGCTCTGGGATTTCCGTCATTTCATTCAATTTCGAATCGAACAGTCGCATGGCAAAATGAAAAGAGATACGTATTGTTTAAATAAAATAAACAGTTTTTCGTAATTGTGGATCTTTTTATTCATCTGTATTTATTAAATTAAAAAAAAAACGGAACAGATGAATCTCGCTGTTTGTTTTCAATATCAAAATATATTTTGGGGGGTGTGTATAATCATTCAACTATTAGAAATTCATATAATAACTGAAATAATACAGTCCTGTTAGCGAATCTAATATGATCGAATTTATGTAGGTATTTTATTGATGTAAAGAGTACAAATAACTGAAGTTAAGTGAACTCGCTAAATAGTGATCGAATTGATCGAATCTTAAGGATCGAATCATTTCACTGATTGAGATGTACCGATCGAGTTCACTAAAGTGATCGAATTCGCCCATCTCTAGTAACGTATCATCGAGCGTAACATTTTGGGAGCACTTCGTGAGGTTATAGGTTATGTTATATTATATCGAAGAATAAACTGTTGTAACCGAATGCATTACACTTTTTACAAAACGTTTTACCATAAATCGATTTGAGTAATATAAATAAATGTAGAAACAAACAATTGGTTTACATTTTCTTTACTACACAGCATGTTGTAGCAGTGTTATAGGTGTATGTATAATATGTTTGCTAGCCGTCTGCAAAGTCAGTATAAACAGCTACTTGGAGCGCGCGCATGCGCAGATAAGTCTAATAAGAGTAATCGTAAATTGACAAAGTTTCATAAATATTTTTACAATTATTTAATCGGCAACTCAACAATATTGATTTATCATTTCATTCTTATACAATATTCTAAATGGCTTTGGTTATTTTATCCAGAAAAATCTTTTTATACAGAAGTACGAAGTCAATATAGACCATGGTCCCATACGGATACGTGCACATGTTAAAACAAACATTTTTCTAACACTTTTTTTGCTGATTTTGGTCGGCTATCCCACCTATTCGAGGCAGTATGCGAAAGTTAAAGGTTTAGACTTCATTGAGTTCCAGTCTAAAGTCTTAATATCTTTTTATAAGAAGTCGATCGAGTATCCTTAATGTTAAATAGTATATATTTCGATGACGCCGCGTATTCATGTGTTACTTTCATAAGTTTTAATAACAAATAAATGTTTTCTCTAGTTTTATTACTATTATTTTTACCTTTGCATTATAGATTTGCAACCCCTCTTTCCACTTTGTGCTTTTTTTTAATTATTTATTTATTTTTTTTTGAAAGAGGGGCTACTAGTTATTTAGAACTAGGCGGAAGGCCTAGAGAAGCAAAAAAGGCGCTGGGTCCAGTGAGACGGGACTTGCAAATGAAACTCTGTTGTAAGACAACAATAACAAGTTTTATTAGAATTATTTCTCTTGTACAATTAATTCCCCTGAGGTGTAAATATAACAATAAGCTTGATATAAATTATTCTCAACATATTAACAATTCAGTTTAAGTAAGGCCATTGCAATTCCTCCCATATACATATATATATATATATATATATATATATATATCCGGTTACTCAAATTATATAAATAAACACCATATATCGGGCAACATCCTATAAATTATATAAATTCCCCCCCCTTAAATAACACTTAACACTAACATCACATATTGAAACATAGAGACACATATACCCATAATATCATCACAATAAACTCATGTTCGACCCGGCAGACAGGCAGTATTTCTATAAAGCCCCAAAAACTGCAATCATAAAATTTAAACTTCCAGCCACAGTTGGAATTAATCATATCAAACCACAACCCCTTTACTCCATTAAAATGAAACCCAAAAACAAATTATTTTAAAACCGAAAGGATAATAATGACTAATAACTGCAAGATGGATATGGATAATAAAAGTTTATGTCACCTCAATTGCATGAGTAGAGTTGCATCTTAAAGTTGGTCAGCAAGCTCCCTCCTCAGAACAGGTGAGTGTTGGATGGTTCATGACTGGTGAAGGCGTCAGTACACCAGCTGAGGCCAAATCTCCATCTGGGTGCGAGAACCCTGAGAATTCACAAAGGATTAGAAATACTGTTCACTAAAATATGCACCCTAGTCAAAGGTAATAACCTCAGAACGGGGCTCCCGACCAACTCAAGATAATGCATAAAAGTTCTTGTTTTTTTTTTTTTGAAAATTGCCTGAGGAGTAATTAAGTCTACAAGGTGATCATGAACTCACTAAAAAAAATAATATTAAAATGTGTATAGTAAAGAGTCACTCGCACTAGATTTAACAAGTGCCGACATAATCAAACAGGTTGGCCTCACCACGTGGCAACACAAATATCGTAATTTGTCAGAAAATGACCACACTAAAGGCACTTACAGTTACACATAATTAAAAGATTTATAGTGTTTCATCTAAGGGTAGTCTCACAATTTATTTTCAACTGCCATAATTAATTAAAAAAAACACTCTTCCGGTCCAGTGCGTGTACATACATAACCCACACGATTCAACTCTGTCTATACGTACTAGCTTTAGTTATAATTTTATACAGCAATTTAACAAATGATTAACAGTGACTATTGTACAATAATTAAAAGAAATACTGGCTGTATATACTGAAACATCAAATAATTCTCTTACAATACACACGCCCGTCCGATCGCATCACGTACATTCTACTCTCGCATTCGGCTGAATATATTTAAGTTTAATTATTCTCTTATTATTGAATCATTTTAAAGCATACTGTAAATCACTCACCGGGAAGTCTCGAAAATTTAGCTTGCCATCAGGACGAGAAGAAACTAACCCAATTAAACTGTCCAAGGTCGGGAGCTTGTTGATTCCGTCAAAGTCTGCGTCGAACTGGACGTTACATCAGCAACGTAACGGACACCAACCCGCGCCACGAGATGGCGCGGGCTGTCTAACAGTGCCGTCCAGATATCGGCGCTCTAACCGACGTTAATACCTGATATTATTATTAACCAAATTTATTATACCTTCAATTGCCGGGTTATGCAAACACCGGCACAGATTAACTTAGTCAGAGAACTAAAAAATGCCAAAAAAACTATCAGGAGCAGAAAACAGAAAAAGGAAAGCTCAACAAGATCGAGCTGTTCAAGAAATAATGAAGTTGATGAGTCTTGAAAAATACATAAAAATTGATAATAAAAAAATAGATATAGATGCTCCACCCTCCACTCAACCGAGCATCATCGATTCTCAAAATATTGAAAGCTCAGAAAGTGTCGGCAATTCGCAAAACAAATCTGTATTTTCTAATAGCTTAGAAAATGTAAGAGATTCTGAAATTAATTCTGAAAACGTGACATTAAAACCGCAAAATTCTTCCAATGTTTTGAAAAATCTGGAACTAATAACTTCTTCAAAAGCTAACGATTTTCAAACTGCTAACAACTCAGGAATACCGTTAAGCTCTTTAAGTACATCTGAGGAAAACGGAAACCTAGCAAAACAAGAAGAATCTGAAATCGTTATTACCAAAAAATTAGAAAATTCTTTAATTGATTTAACAGATCCAGGTCTTCAACACATATTAAATATTGATTCAACAGACCCAGCTAACTGGCAAAAAAAAAATGACCAGTAATGAAGTTGATTTTCTCATTACCCAAGGGCCAGTTAAAGCTAAATTGCCAAATAATGAACTAATCTTGCGTCGATGGTTAGTTTATTCAAAAAATTTAGATAAAGTATTTTGCTTTTGCTGCTCTATTTTTAAAACAGATCTTGATTCATCGTGGAGTAATGAAGGTTATTGCGATTGGAAACACTTAAGTGCACAACTGTATAGTTGTGCACGAAAACAGTGCAAATCATAAGAAATTGTATGTTCAATGGTCTGAAGCAGAAAAAAGATTAAAAATGTAACACAACAAAATGTTACATAACCTAGACGTGTACCGAAAGAATAAATAAGGGCACGGAAATAATATAAGTGAATAATCTATGATGAAAGTAGCAAAGAAGAGAAGGACCAACAAAGAAGAAAGAAGAAGAAGAAGGACCACAAGAAGCAGTAAGGAATACACTGCATGACACTACAACAAATACTATGACTGACTCTAACTAATGGACAAGCCAAGTTCACTATAAGCTGTCAAACAAGCCAGTCAATGACATAAATGTAAAATCACATGTTTATAAAAGTAATTAAAGAATGACAAGAATAATATAATATCAGCAACAGCATTTGGCTGAAAATAAATGAACCATGACCAGTAAATAACAATGCCTAGGACTAAGACTAGCTATGGCCACAATGTAAAGTTAAAACTACCATTGCAAACCCCAAATGTAATATTAAGAAGTAAGAATACTTGTAAGAGGAAACCTTATATGAATAAGTAACTTCCTCATTATACCAAATGTAACTAATGACCATTATTAAGGCATAAACCGATGCTAAAGGTATGCCTAGGCTACGCCTAAACAAACGATTGTCAGTGAATTAATAAGTAGAAAGGACTACTAGTGTACATAAAATCTACTGAACAATCAATATAAATAAATATAACAGTGAACATCACCACTCAATTATTAATGAGTAACATTAAGTTGAGTAGGATAAACAAAATGTAATTAGAAAGTAAGGATTATTCATAGTAAGGTATCACCATAGTTAAGCTAAGATTTAATAATTGTATTCAATAAATAGATATTAAGTATAACGACGAATGTGTTAGTGTTCCGACAAAGACGTTTACAAGAAAACGCGATGTGAAACACTAAATATAACTAGATAGGTAATAATCGTATTTGGCTTCGCTAGCAGAAGACAGTGCGAAACCATGTTTCTGAACATTATTTATTAGCAATGTCAGAGAAAGTGCGATTAAAACCAGTGTTAAGTCACATCAAATTAAAGCTCATAAACTATTCTTTAATTTGATAGTAATAGACTCGCGATCGCAACTATAATAAAGATGTAGTATGCGGTAGCATCATTTGTTATTATAAAGTGAGAAATTGGTTGGTTAAGACTAACAACAACGAAAGTTGTCAAAGACGTTTGTCAAACGACGGTTGGAAAACAATGCGTCATTTTTGTAACGGCTGTCGGAGCCAATCAAAAATTAGCTTATTAAATGAATTCATCACCTAAGCCCCGTGAAGCGAGGGGGTATATAATCCAAAACCAAGCGAAATCGTTACACTTTTGACAATCATCTCGAGCGAGAAGGTGTCGCTCGTCACCCCAAAATTTTTAATAACTTAGCGTATCATGTAAACAGTGAATCCATTTAACCGATTCTTCAAGACAGATAACTACACAACAATTTATCAACAGGAAGTGCATCGATGTGAAGTAATTATTTTTATTTTGTGCGCGATATTTAGAACGAGAGAAAGATTATTAACCAGTATTTAACTTAGTCCGAATTTAGTTAGAAGAGGACTATTATTCTCCGTTCTTAGTTCGTGTGCAGTGTAATGAACCAGGGTCACTATAATCCAACCACTGGAGTGTTTAAAATAAATTTTAATCTATAAGATTAAAATAAAAAAGGTAACATTGTGACAATTCATTTTATTAATCTGTGTGCACTTGTATTTCTTCAACACAACATTGTACTGACGCAAAAACATCAAAACTTTCTATCTGTTACACTGTGATCAAATTTATTTAGCGGATTTGTTAATCCCACGTAAGATTTGTATTAGCCTTAAGTGATAAAATACTTGTTAATAATTAAGTCAGCGTGACCAACGCATAACCTAGAAATAGGTTCGAATTTTTAAAAAAGAGGCCGAATTAGTAAATATTGCCATTAACGTCTGTATAGGCATAAAATAGTTCTTTCTTGTATTTAAAAGAGCTTACGCCCGAGATATAAAATAATATTTAATTAAAAGTTAATCTGGTAATAACCAGAAGAGTTGATTTGTTCTATCTGAGCTAGTTTGTAGGGTAAAGGTACGAAGTAATTGCAATTTTATATTAATGTATTTATTATACTTGTAATTGTTTGAATTTATTCTCAAGGGTAAGAATAAAACTCGTTTGTTATCAGCATAAACCTTGACTCTATTTATTTCAAAGAGTGAATTAATAATTAATTTTGAATACAAAAATAACTCTGAATAGAGGTTGTATGTTGTTAGATGTGAATTGCCGTAAGTGCAATAAGCATTAACATCAGTTTTAAAGAAAATTATCAAAAATGAAATCTCATTAATTGGTTTTTCATGGGATTTTCCCGAAATAAACCCGTGTGGCGCCCTTATCAAACAAGGAGTGATCTAACCTTGTCAATAAAGCAAGCTGGTATTAAATCCATCTTGGTAGCTTATTAATTACTATAAGTGAACTTCAGAACTTCTAGTATCACGATCAGGTACGTGAAAGTATATTATTATAAATTTTTGTTGTCCAGACGAGACTTAACATTACGTACTTTGACGACAATTAACCTAGAAGAGGAGTTTCGCTGCCAGATCGATGCTACGGCTACCTTCATCAGTCGACCAGCGATTAACGCTTTATTCACTAAATTGATCAACCATTACTAATCAAACAGTATTTATTAATTATTACTGCAATTATTGTAGAAAAGAGTTCTTTTAAAATTATTATAACTTTTATTCATCATAATCGAATTCTAATCGATTTACAACTTAACTTTAAATCGAAATCAAAATACACACATAATAACTTTTTTAACAACGATAATCTCGTTTACTCACAAAAAATAAAACGATTGATCATTTAGAACAATCGCTAATTGCAAGAGAAGCGGAGCATTGGAATAATGTAGTACATAGATTATTGAATATAATTTTATATATGACAAAAAATAACATGGCGTTTCGTGGATCTTCAGATAAACTTTTCACACCGAATAATGGAAAGTATTTAGGACTTATTGAATTATTTGCAAAATTTGATCCGGTTATGACGGGACATGTGAATGTATCTTAAGAGGAGAAATTAAAGATCATTACTGTGGAAAAAATGTAGCCAACAAATTTATCGAATTGATGGCTAAAGAGGTTGACTCTGAAATTATTTTACGTATTCAGAAAGCTAAGTATTTTACAATTATAGCTGATTGTACTCCAGATATCAGCCATACAGAACAATTATCTCTAACAATAAGATATGTTAATTTATTTGAGGATAGAGTAGAAGTTTGTGAAAGCTTTTTAGGTTTTAAGCCCACAACAGATTCTACTGGAGAGGGGTTAACTCAATATATATTTGATATGTTAGTAGAATATAAGCTAGAATTAGCGAATTGCCGAGGTCAAGGTTATGACAACGGAGCCAACATGAAGGGTAAAACAGAGGAGTACAAAAAAGAATTTTGAATAAGAATTCGCTAGCATTCTATTTGCCATGTGGATGTCATAATTTATGTCTTGTATTGTGTGATGCAGCAAAAAGTTCAGTAATTTCTATTAACTTATTTGGAATCTTAGGAAGACTGTTTTCTATTTTTGCTGCTTCAGTCAAGTGTTGGCAGATTTTACTTGCACATATAAATACTTTTACTTTGAAACGCTTGAGTGATACACGTTGGGAGGCAAAAGTTGAGAGTGTTAAGGCTGTTCATTATCAAATCGCTGACGTGCATGATGCGTTAATAACTCTCGCAGAATCAGAGCAAAATTTTGATTCTCTAGCGGCTCATGAAGCCTTAACTATAGCTGAGCAGCTAAAAGATTTTAAATTTTTAGTATCACTTGTTGCATGGTACGATATTTTATTTCAAATTAATATTGTGAGTAAGTCGATGCAAAAACAAAAAATTGATATTCAAGATGGTCAGAAATTAGCTGACGACTGTTATGAGTTTCTAAAAAATTATAAAGAGAAAGGATTCAAGAATGCCATAATAACTGCAAAGGAACTAGCTCTCGAGCTAAAATCTGAAGCAATTTTCAAAAACGATAAAAGGATTAGAAAGGTTAAACGTCAATTCGATTACGAATCTGAAGATCAACCTATTGAGAACCCTGAAAAAAAATTTGAAACGGAATTTTTCAATACTGTACTTGATACACTATTAACGTCTTTCAAAGAACGCTTTCTTTTGCTTCATGAACATTCTAAATTTTGGAGCTTCTTATATGACATCAAAAAATTGCCTTCTGACAAACAGACATTACTAAAAAAGTGCAACATTTTACAAGAAAGATTAATGAATGAGTCAGTTGTAGATATTGATGGTATTAGTCTGTGTGATGAGCTCACAAGTATTCAATATTTTTTTGAAAATGTTGAAGAATCTAGTCCATTAGCTGTATTGAATTTTATAAAAAAAAAGGATGAAGATTTGTACCCAAATATATACATCTCGCTCAAAATACTTTTAACCATACCAGTAATGGTCGCAAGTGGTGAAAGGAGTTTTTCAAAATTAAAACTAATTAAGATGTACTTGAGAGCTACAATGAGTGAAAGTCAACTAAATTATTTAGCAAAATTATCCATTGAGCATGAAATAGCTGCCAATATAAATTATAAGAAAATTATTAAAACATTTGCAGACGCCCAAGCGAGAAAAATTAATTTTTTTAAATGAAGCCTATAATGTAACATTTTTGTAAAAATATTCTACTTGTATACATAGAAACATAAAAAATAAACATTTGATGTAGAAGTGTTAGAGGTGTTTAATTTTGTACACATACAAAAATATTGACTTTAAAGCAATTTGCTGTCAGCCGCCATTGCAGTTCCCCGGATATTCAGTTTAAACTTGCCTGTCTGCTGGGTTCGGCACCTAGACCCCGCACTCCTCCGGGTATTTCGTTTTAAGGTTGGATGTCTACTAACGCTTGGACCTCGCAGTCCCCCTTGGTATTTCAGTTTAAACTTATCTGTCTGCTGTTTTCGGCGCTTGGACCCTATAAAGTGTAACGTCTTAACCTCCCCCCCCCCCCGGTCATCAAAATTTGTAGTAGGAAACTCCGGCCTTACATAGGGCACCAACATTTCTCGCCCGGGGCGCCAAAATGGGTAAACCCGGCACTGAGCATACCTACTTATAATAAAATAAGTTTTACTTAGTAAAACATCCTAGAAACAAACTGTGACATCCAGTAACTGTTGCTGAGAAACCTTACTAAGAGCCTTATAAAAAAAAATTACAAGCTTGCTCTTTTGAACATCTGATGAAAAGGTTTTGTAAAGTGTACCTAACATAAAAACGTACAATATTCGATTTGTCTTTGTATTGCATACTTCCATAAACCTTAGTTAATGTGTGTATTTATTGTATGGATAAAAGGCTGTATATAACATTAAAGGCTGTATTTATTCGAAGCACCGGAATTTACTTCCAATTTATAACCTAGTACAATCTAACGTATAAGCAAACAAGTACATTAAAATCCTTTTTTCAATTTCAAGAGGAGTGTCAGTTTTTTAGTTTCAAAGGATAAAGAAAACACTTGTTTACAATTACCTCTAAGATGTCAAGAGTAATTGTAAATTGAATTTTAGAGCTGTATTTATTATTTATATTTAAACAATTTTTTGTACGCAACATAATAACAAAAGGTTGAAATATTTGCAGTTATTTCAATTTTAAAACGTATACAATTTTTAATCAATCAAAATGTTTCAATCCATTTTCCGTTTACAATTACCCCACCTAACCGTAAATGTATGGTGTGTCGCTATCTTCAGTTAGCACTTTTAATTTTAATTGCTATGAAAATAAATTGAAATAACATGTATGAAAAAGAAACATTAATTTTAGTAGACTTTAAAAGACTTAATACAGGTAGTCTTTAAATTTGTTTTAAAGTTTTTTCCTAAAGCTCTTGACTTTTGCTTAGTATAGCCAAAGACCCAATGCCATTTGTACACCACGTGGTAAAGTTGTGTTGTTACAATGGCATACACGCGAATAGATGTGGGGCTTGTTCGCATGTTTCATTACATTTTTAATCAGTGTTGTGGTGTGAGTTTGACATTCATTTAATTAAAGAATGATTAGCTATGATGAACTGTTGAGTGTTATTAGTACAGAAGCGGATGCAATTTCTTTTCTTCAAGAAAAAGGTTTGGTTCACAATCCTCGTCAATGTGAACAAGGACACGACATGGTATTAGCCCTTGGGCAGCAACAGTGTTGGTGTTGCAATAAGACGACTTGCCGTGAGTATAAGGTAGTTCGCAAGGGCACATTTTTACAGGGGTCCAAATTACCGCTGGGAAAAATAATAAAATTTATTTATTTCTGCTGTGAAGGGCGTAGTAGTGTGAAAAACAGTAAAAATCAACTAGAAATCGGCGTCAACATACACACAGAGTGGACGGCTTACTTAAGATATATATGTGCCGTAGACGTTATGAGAAACCCACGGAAAATTGGAGGACTGAATTTAACAGTTGAAATTCACGAGAGTGTGTTTGCCAAGAGAAAAAATAATGTTCGCCGGGTGTATCCACAACAATGGGTATTCGGTGGATACTGCCGAGAAACGAAGGAATGCTTTTTGTGTAGTGTGGAAGATAGATCAGCAGCTACTCTCCTACCTCTCATAGTGGCAAATATTGAACCAGGGTCTACTATAATGTCAGATGAGTGGCGTTCGTACCGTCAAATTGTTAATTTGCCACAACAGTACAGTCATTTGACTGTAAACCATAGTTATAACTTTGTGGATCCTGAAACGGGAGCGCATACACAAGGCGTAGAAAGCATGTGGTGGTCCTGTAAACGCCGAAACATGATTGAATGTGGTACGAGAAGGGTAAGCTTAGATTCCTATTGTAACGATACAATTAAGCCAAATCTCGTACCAGTGATAAAAAAGATAATTCTTAATATAAAATTTACTTCATATGAAATAAAATGTGTAAAAAATACTTTGACAAGACGTACCACGATATTACCCAACCCAAGTGATTGAGCCGAAAACACAGACATAAAGAAGGGAACCACGTAACATACTTATTAAAATATGATAGACAAAACAATGATGGACACAGAACTAAAGAAGAACCAGAAGAAGAGGACAGATCCATACAAGTAAACAGAATTTAAACCAGAAGAGGAGAACTGAACCGGATTGAAGAAGAAGAAGAGGAAGAATGAAGAGGAGACAGATAAAACCCAAGGGGAAACTAACACACATATATAAAAGGGAAAGATTGTATGTTTAGAGATACAATACGGTCAATAAACCTTGAATAATTATATATTAATGAAACCAATGTTATTATTAGCATTAATTTAACATATGTATCCAATTTTTAAGACAATACAATTGTAAAACAATGTAGTATAGGAAAGGTACACTAACCCTGTCAGAAAGGTTAGATTCAACCCAAAACACAACTAGCCTAATATTGTTTATAGTAAAAATAATACTAAAACAAAAATAGTGAGAAATGGTAGGAGAAGGTATAGGGGTTACCCATTAAATAACACTAATTACAAAACAGTGAACCAAAGTGAAGTGCTTTAGTGAAGTGTTAATGCCCTAAAAAATAGTGAAAGTGAATGTGAAACATTCAAATTAGAATGCTAAGGAAATAGACACTCTTTAAAACATTGATAAACCACCAATGATTGGAGTGGAATTATAATTAGTTGTATACCTAGAAGTAATTGAAAATAGTATTTAAAATTAATATAAGGGAAGCATGTGAAATATCAGGGAGAAAGCCCAGTACCATAACTTGTGTTAACATGGCATGATAGGATAGAAGTAAAGTTTGTTATTAAAGATTAAAATTATAAAGAATACAACACCCCATGTTGAAAGGGGAATTAACCTTCATAATATTAGAGAAAGTGACAATGTTTATCACCCTAGTTTATAAGACGAGAAAGAAATCAATGTTAGTACTAAGAATAATTTATGACTTATAAAGAATAGTTGATTCAATGTTAAAGAAGGAATATGACTGAAAGGGGACTTACAGTCCATAAACCTAACTATTATATTTTAAATGAAAAGTAATGAAAATGTATGTTGAATAATAATTAAAACACAAACAAATAAATGAAGCCCATCAGGCTGAAGTCAGAATGTAATTTAAAAAGGAAATACACTAGAAAACAATCATGGCTGTTTGTAACTATGAAAACAGTTAACTGCCAAGAACATTCAAATGCAAATTGTATCAATTTCACAAAAAATCTTACTAATCTAAGAACAGTGAATGGACAATAATTGTATATCAGTTATTTCAACACAGAAATATTATTGTAATAATTTAATTCAAGAAAGATATGTTATTTATTAAATGTCAACTAATTAGACTATAGTTAAAGTGTAACAGAATATGACCTTATGAGGTATCATTGTAAACTTTGAAAGGAAAGAAAAATAATAGTGATGTCATTTATTATCCCAAAGGAATTATAAGGGAATAAAATCATTAGGAAAATACTTAATAAATTTTAATAAAAATTCAAATATCTCTAACAATGTAAGTAAGGAGTAATTAAACCAGCATTGAATTATTAGTTACTATGACAACGAGTCGTTTGAGGCTTATTTTTCCGTTAAATTATATAGACGCTGAAGAAACGAAGCTTGAAGACCAGTTTGAAGAAGATGCTGGAAGCCTACAACCAGCCCAAATTCGAAAAATACACGCCTACCCTGATGATGACCCTTCAACGTGAGACGAACTGATAAGTACTGAATAATTTCTTACTCCCAAAAAACCCTAAATTACTTGAATTATTTTCAAATGATAAAATTTCTCACTATTTAAAAAATAGTATTTTCTTTCAAAGGTAAAGGCACAATTTACTTACATTAAAAAACATTTGACTAACTTATAGAGATAACCTTATTTGTGAACATAACTACTGTAACAGAAGTACGACACTACTGAACAAATTGTACAAACACATTATAAATCCTAAGTACGTATAAGGTATAATAGTGTACTTTCTTTTCATGTAATCAACGTTTATGTCTATTTTCATGATCAAAAGAACTCCAGGTTTTTAAAAACATAGTAATTTTGTTAAAAGTAAATGAACGATAGTGTTTTGAAACCAATTTTGCCAACCTGAGATATTTTGTGTTTCAAGCTCTAAGCCGGAGCATAATATTATAAATTTGTTTATGATTCAATTGTCATGTTTATTAATAATTAAATGTGTATTAAAAAACGCAGTACAGTACATTACTATCTTGTTATTTCATAGGATTTTTTGTAAATATATGTGTGTTAGCGAAGTTTTAAGTCATAGCCAACTAGCGCTTGTCACGAGTGGCCGAGTCGACAACCTGTGTAGCAGCGGGAATAATTCGAACGCCACAGCTGTCCATGCTAATACCACATATTACTTTAAAAATTAAATGTTTTAATTGTTTTAACAAAAACAATTTGGCGCCACCCGGGAATCGTAATCCATATGAATTGACAGGTAGGTTGTACTGGGGACATTGACAACGCTACGGACTCCAGTAGTGACGTCGATTTATGTAACAACCAGTGTGAGGCAAACACACTACATTCACACTAATACACAAAATAAACAAGTGTGAGACATTTTAACAGGTACGACCTCGTTATCTACGTTACATATTGACGAACCCAACGAGGGGCTTTAAGAAAGAAGGACGTACACACCCTAAATTACGCGTTACACTATTTAAGTGAGTTCATGTGGCGAACAAGAAATAGAAATGAGGATTTGTTCCAGAAAATGGTGGAAACCATCAACAAATATGATTTTGGTAAGTATTATCAATTTTGGTAAGTATGTTCTATTTAGAGTATGTTTTCATAATGATATTGACTTTGAAATCACATGCTTAGTTTAATTATTCATTGCTCAAGCTTAATCCAATACCATTTTCAAAGATTTTAAGTATTCTGTAAAAGTATTTTGTTTCCTTATTGAACACAGTACATGACACATTAAAAGTATTCAGTACTTAAAAGTAGGTTAGGTTACATTATTTAATACAAGCAACTTCACAGCAGCTGTAACAAAGTTAATTATAAAATAATAATCATTTTGTATATTTTCTTTTACAAGTGGATATTAAGCCAAAAAGCTGATATCATATAAAGTGTAATAATCATGTTCAGTGTATTATTATTTTTAATATCATAGGTTACAGATTAAACTAACCTCATACTCACGAGGTATAATTGTACTGATTTTACCTGTAAAAGAACGGTTGGCTGAAAATAAGACACAATTGTAACACATATCAGAACCTGTGTGTGTGTGTTTTGGTGGACGGGTCAATAACCTGTAAACCCTTTAATATTGGTCTCCTAGAATGTTGACTGATTAAACAAAATAATTGATTAATGTTCATATGTCAGTACTTTGTGTGTCCGGTGATGTAGGCCTAATTTATTTTTCTGTTTTTCTTTACAGGCACAAGAAAAGGTTAGAAACATTTAGGCCTACATCATCGTTACGCAGGCTGAGGAACTGAAACTTCCAGCACTATATTCAGGTTTGTAATTTACACAGTGAAACCAGTCGAAACAAAGTATTAAAATCCTTTGAAAATATTAAAAGCAGGCACATTACATCATACATATACAGTATCATCATTGTATGGTGTTCTGTTGTGTGACAGGTCCCAGATATTACCAATCATCTCCATTCATATGTATTTGGCTTGAACTTTTGAGCTTTCATCTCTACATAAGATACTCCACTTTGCATTTCGTACACAAGCTCATCTTCTCTTCTTTCATGGTTCTTTCAAAATCTGGTGTTAATTGTTCATTTTCTCTCAGGATTAAATATAGTTATACTTAATATTCAATACTTAAAAGTTGGTTAGGTTACATTATTTAATCTAAACAACTTCACAGCAGCTGTAACAAAGTTATTTATAAAATAATTATCTGCTGTATTTTTTCCTTTACAAGTGGATATTAAACAAAAAACCCGATATCATATTCTTATACCATAAGAAGTAATATAATCACGTTATGTTCATGATGAGTTCTATTTCTTGTGTATAGTGTGTTTCAGTGTTTGCATTAAACAAAACATTTTTAAATCAGTGTTGAACACTTGCCAAGTAGTGTGCCTGATATTTTCCAACAAATTCGTATACTGTATGAGAGTAGACTATTGATGTATACTACTTTACATGTCATAAGTATAACGATATATTTACAAATTATTTTATTCTATATTCTTATGTTATTATTATTATTCAATAAAAAATAAAATACATTTTAACAAAAATACGCTTTTATTTTAATTATTGTATTGTCTGTCTGTCTAGATTTTCTTTTCTATGGCAAACGATAACTGCCGTAAACTCAAACAGAATCAAATAATTTTTTACGGTACATATTTGCTTGAGTTGTAGAATACTCAAGGCCTATTGATTTTGGTGAAGATCGGTTATGGGGAAAGGGCAGTTTACCTGAAACATTCTTTGTTGTAACAAGAGTAAAGTACTTAATTTAGATATAAAGTATCCTGATAAGAAGATCTTAATAATCCACTGTAGAAGCGTAGATGAAATATCTATAAATGAAGAGGCTAGTTGAACGGGGTGGGGGGAATTCTCTATAAATGAAAATTATAGTTGAAGGGGGAGGGGATAATTTTTATATGTGTACTACGTTATCGGCAACAAAGTAGTAGTTTGTTGTTAAAATTCCTTCCCGGGCTGTTTGGCCATAGTCCAATGTTTTCTGCAAAACCAGACGTTTCGGCAGTGCCGTCGACTGCCATCATCAGTGAAAATTGAGTGCGATAACGTGTGGTGGTATACATTAGTGACTACAGTACTGTGGTTAAGGCTGAAGCAATAAGTGGAAAGAAGTAGTTTCTATGGAAAATTTCATTTCGTAAATGATTTTAAATATAAATCTTAGAACATGGAAGTCATGTATGGTTCTCCATACCGATATTTGGTTAAGTGACCAAAATACCAGGTAAAGTGGTAAGTAAACAGCCATTCCAATCTCCTCAGCCTACACATAGATTTATATTATTGCCTGTCTTCTTTATTTACAGCGTGGAACAGTATATTCTGTTACAGTATACTGGATTTAGTACTGGGTTGAGGCACAAATACTTCTTAAATAATATGTCTACTCTACATGAGTGTTGTGGTTGGTTAGGTAATGACAGTACATTATTGTGTGTAATGATAGTACATTGGGTTTGACGTTTCTTTACAAACCCAATTGACTCTGTAGTGCTCAATTCTACGTCTTTTGACCTCACTGTAACTGTGTATTCTCCGTTTCTTCCAGCAATTGTTCATGTAACCTGTCTTGTATGTTACTGTATTAATTTTTAAAATAAACACATGTATCTTGTAGCATAAGCTATTAACCGTAGTGCATACTCCTTCTTTATCTAAAAAGTGGTAGATATGTAATACTAACCTATTAAAACTGTATTAATAATACTAACTTATTAACCATAATGCATGTTCCTTCTTTATCTAGAAAATGTTAGACGTTGAATATTGTGTTTTTACAGAAACACCAGCTAGCCACAGGTAGTCATGAGTGGTAAGGAGGTGACTCTATACGCTTCTCGATACATCACCTGGAAAGATATTCTGGACCTCAATGCGGAGCTCCACGTGAACTCTCTTGAATATGAATCTAAGAGTTCACTTCTCGTACCACATTCAAAAGTTTGGTTCACAATCCTCGTCAATGTGAACAAGGACACGACATGGTATTAGCCCTTGGGCAGCAACAGTGTTGGTGTTGCAATAAGACGACTTGCCGTGAGTATAAGGTAGTTCGCAAGGGCACATTTTTACAGGGGTCCAAATTACCGCTGGGAAAAATAATAAAATTTATTTATTTCTGCTGTGAAGGGCGTAGTAGTGTGAAAAACAGTAAAAATCAACTGGAAATCGGCGTCAACACACACAGAGTGGACAGCTTACTTAAGATATATCTGTGCCGTAGACATCATGAGAAACCCACGGAAAATTGGAGGACCGAATTTAACAGTTGAAATTCACGAGAGTGTGTTTGCCAAGAGAAAAAATAATGTTCGCTGGGTGTATCCACAACAATGGGTATTCGGTGGATACTGCCGAGAAATGAAGGAATGCTTTTTGTGTAGTGTGGAAGATAGATCAGCAGCTACCCTCCTACCTCTCATAGTGGCAAATATTGAACCAGGGTCTACTATAATGTCAGATGAGTGGCGTTCGTACCATCAAATTGTTAATTTGCCACAACAGTACAGTCATTTGACTGTAAACCATAGTTATAACTTTGTGGATCCTGAAACGGGAGCGCATACACAAGGCGTAGAAAGCATGTGGCGGTCCTGTAAACGCCGAAACATGATTCAATGTGGTACGAGAAGTGAACTCTTAGATTCATATTCAAGTGAGTTCACGTGGAGCTCCGCATTGAGGTCCAGAATATCTTTCCAGGTGATGTATCGAGAAGCGTATAGAGTCACCTCCTTACCACTCACGACTACCTGTGGCTAGCTGGTGTTTCTGTAAAAACACAATATTCAACGTCTAACATTTTCTAGATAAAGAAGGAACATGCATTATGGTTAATAAGTTAGTATTATTAATACAGTTTTAATAGGTTAGTATTACATATCTACCACTTTTTAGATAAAGAAGGAGTATCCACTACGGTTAATAGCTTATGCTACAAGATACATGTGTTTATTTTAAAAATTAATACAGTAACATACAAGACAGGTTACATGAACAATTGCTGGAAGAAACGGAGAATACACAGTTACAGTGAGGTCAAAAGACGTAGAATTGAGCACTACAGAGTCAATTGGGTTTGTAAAGAAACGTCAAACCCAATGTACTATCATTACACACAATAATGTACTGTCATTACCTAACCAACCACAACACTCATGTAGAGTAGACATATTATTTAAGAAGTATTTGTGCCTCAACCCAGTACTAAATCCAGTATACTGTAACAGAATATACTGTTCCACGCTGTAAATAAAGAAGACAGGCAATAATATAAATCTATGTGTAGGCTGAGGAGATTGGAATGGCTGTTTACTTACCACTTTACCTGGTATTTTGGTCACTTAACCAAATATCGGTATGGAGAACCATACATGACTTCCATGTTCTAAGATTTATATTTAAAATCATTTACGAAATGAAATTTTCCATAGAAACTACTTCTTTCCACTTATTGCTTCAGCCTTAACCACAGTACTGTAGTCACTAATGTATACCACCACACGTTATCGCACTCAATTTTCACTGATGATGGCAGTCGACGGCACTGCCGAAACGTCTGGTTTTGCAGAAAACATTGGACTATGGCCAAACAGCCCGGGAAGGAATTTTAACAACAAACTACTACTTTGTTGCCGATAACGTAGTACACATATAAAAATTATCCCCTCCCCCTTCAACTATAATTTTCATTTATAGAGAATTCCCCCCACCCCGTTCAACTAGCCTCTTCATTTATAGATATTTCATCTACGCTTCTACAGTGGATTATTAAGATCTTCTTATCAGGATACTTTATATCTAAATTAAGTACTTTACTCTTGTTACAACAAAGAATGTTTCAGGTAAACTGCCCTTTCCCCATAACCGATCTTCACCAAAATCAATAGGCCTTGAGTATTCTACAACTCAAGCAAATATGTACCGTAAAAAATTATTTGATTCTGTTTGAGTTTACGGCAGTTATCGTTTGCCATAGAAAAGAAAATCTAGACAGACAGACAATACAATAATTAAAATAAAAGCGTATTTTTGTTAAAATGTATTTTATTTTTTATTGAATAATAATAATAACATAAGAATATAGAATAAAATAATTTGTAAATATATCGTTATACTTATGACATGTAAAGTAGTATACATCAATAGTCTACTCTCATACAGTATACGAATTTGTTGGAAAATATCAGGCACACTACTTGGCAAGTGTTCAACACTGATTTAAAAATGTTTTGTTTAATGCAAACACTGAAACACACTATACACAAGAAATAGAACTCATCATGAACATAACGTGATTATATTACTTCTTATGGTATAAGAATATGATATCGGGTTTTTTGTTTAATATCCACTTGTAAAGGAAAAAATACAGCAGATAATTATTTTATAAATAACTTTGTTACAGCTGCTGTGAAGTTGTTTAGATTAAATAATGTAACCTAACCAACTTTTAAGTATTGAATATTAAGTATAACTATATTTAATCCTGAGAGAAAATGAACAATTAACACCAGATTTTGAAAGAACCATGAAAGAAGAGAAGATGAGCTTGTGTACGAAATGCAAAGTGGAGTATCTTATGTAGAGATGAAAGCTCAAAAGTTCAAGCCAAATACATATGAATGGAGATGATTGGTAATATCTGGGACCTGTCACACAACAGAACACCATACAATGATGATACTGTATATGTATGATGTAATGTGCCTGCTTTTAATATTTTCAAAGGATTTTAATACTTTGTTTCGACTGGTTTCACTGTGTAAATTACAAACCTGAATATAGTGCTGGAAGTTTCAGTTCCTCAGCCTGCGTAACGATGATGTAGGCCTAAATGTTTCTAACCTTTTCTTGTGCCTGTAAAGAAAAACAGAAAAATAAATTAGGCCTACATCACCGGACACACAAAGTACTGACATATGAACATTAATCAATTATTTTGTTTAATCAGTCAACATTCTAGGAGACCAATATTAAAGGGTTTACAGGTTATTGACCCGTCCACCAAAACACACACACACAGGTTCTGATATGTGTTACAATTGTGTCTTATTTTCAGCCAACCGTTCTTTTACAGGTAAAATCAGTACAATTATACCTCGTGAGTATGAGGTTAGTTTAATCTGTAACCTATGATATTAAAAATAATAATACACTGAACATGATTATTACACTTTATATGATATCAGCTTTTTGGCTTAATATCCACTTGTAAAAGAAAATATACAAAATGATTATTATTTTATAATTAACTTTGTTACAGCTGCTGTGAAGTTGCTTGTATTAAATAATGTAACCTAACCTACTTTTAAGTACTGAATACTTTTAATGTGTCATGTACTGTGTTCAATAAGGAAACAAAATACTTTTACAGAATACTTAAAATCTTTGAAAATGGTATTGGATTAAGCTTGAGCAATGAATAATTAAACTAAGCATGTGATTTCAAAGTCAATATCATTATGAAAACATATTCTAAATAGAACATACTTACCAAAATTGATAATACTTACCAAAATCATATTTGTTGATGGTTTCCACCATTTTCTGGAACAAATCCTCATTTCTATTTCTTGTTCGCCACATGAACTCACTTAAATAGTGTAACGCGTAATTTAGGGTGTGTACGTCCTTCTTTCTTAAAGCCCCTCGTTGGGTTCGTCAATATGTAACGTAGATAACGAGGTCGTACCTGTTAAAATGTCTCACACTTGTTGTTACATAAATCGACGTCACTACTGGAGTCCGTAGCGTTGTCAATGTCCCCAGTACAACCTACCTGTCAATTCATATGGATTACGATTCCCGGGTGGCGCCAAATTGTTTTTGTTAAAACAATTAAAACATTTAATTTTTAAAGTAATATGTGGTATTAGCATGGACAGCTGTGGCGTTCGAATTATTCCCGCTGCTACACAGGTTGTCGACTCGGCCACTCGTGACAAGCGCTAGTTGGCTATGACTTAAAACTTCGCTAACACACATATATTTACAAAAAATCCTATGAAATAACAAGATAGTAATGTACTGTACTGCGTTTTTTAATACACATTTAATTATTAATAAACATGACAATTGAATCATAAACAAATTTATAATATTATGCTCCGGCTTAGAGCTTGAAACACAAAATATCTCAGGTTGGCAAAATTGGTTTCAAAACACTATCGTTCATTTACTTTTAACAAAATTACTATGTTTTTAAAAACCTGGAGTTCTTTTGATCATGAAAATAGACATAAACGTTGATTACATGAAAAGAAAGTACACTATTATACCTTATACGTACTTAGGATTTATAATGTGTTTGTACAATTTGTTCAGTAGTGTCGTACTTCTGTTACAGTAGTTATGTTCACAAATAAGGTTATCTCTATAAGTTAGTCAAATGTTTTTTAATGTAAGTAAATTGTGCCTTTACCTTTGAAAGAAAATACTATTTTTTAAATAGTGAGAAATTTTATCATTTGAAAATAATTCAAGTAATTTAGGGTTTTTTGGGAGTAAGAAATTATTCAGTACTTATCAGTTCGTCTCACGTTGAAGGGTCATCATCAGGGTAGGCGTGTATTTTTCGAATTTGGGCTGGTTGTAGGCTTCCAGCATCTTCTTCAAACTGGTCTTCAAGCTTCGTTTCTTCAGCGTCTATATAATTTAACGGAAAAATAAGCCTCAAACGACTCGTTGTCATAGTAACTAATAATTCAATGCTGGTTTAATTACTCCTTACTTACATTGTTAGAGATATTTGAATTTTTATTAAAATTTATTAAGTATTTTCCTAATGATTTTATTCCCTTATAATTCCTTTGGGATAATAAATGACATCACTATTATTTTTCTTTCCTTTCAAAGTTTACAATGATACCTCATAAGGTCATATTCTGTTACACTTTAACTATAGTCTAATTAGTTGACATTTAATAAATAACA
The DNA here is from genome assembly GCA_034769895.1 of Magicicada septendecula. Lineage (NCBI taxonomy): Eukaryota > Metazoa > Arthropoda > Insecta > Hemiptera > Cicadidae > Magicicada > Magicicada septendecula. The sequence continues at coordinate 736,579,644 of CM068367.1, forward strand.
TATCTTTCTTGAATTAAATTATTACAATAATATTTCTGTGTTGAAATAACTGATATACAATTATTGTCCATTCACTGTTCTTAGATTAGTAAGATTTTTTGTGAAATTGATACAATTTGCATTTGAATGTTCTTGGCAGTTAACTGTTTTCATAGTTACAAACAGCCATGATTGTTTTCTAGTGTATTTCCTTTTTAAATTACATTCTGACTTCAGCCTGATGGGCTTCATTTATTTGTTTGTGTTTTAATTATTATTCAACATACATTTTCATTACTTTTCATTTAAAATATAATAGTTAGGTTTATGGACTGTAAGTCCCCTTTCAGTCATATTCCTTCTTTAACATTGAATCAACTATTCTTTATAAGTCATAAATTATTCTTAGTACTAACATTGATTTCTTTCTCGTCTTATAAACTAGGGTGATAAACATTGTCACTTTCTCTAATATTATGAAGGTTAATTCCCCTTTCAACATGGGGTGTTGTATTCTTTATAATTTTAATCTTTAATAACAAACTTTACTTCTATCCTATCATGCCATGTTAACACAAGTTATGGTACTGGGCTTTCTCCCTGATATGTCACATGCTTCCCTTATATTAATTTTAAATACTATTTTCAATTACTTCTAGGTATACAACTAATTATAATTCCACTCCAATCATTGGTGGTTTATCAATGTTTTAAAGAGTGTCTATTTCCTTAGCATTCTAATTTGAATGTTTCACATTCACTTTCACTATTTTTTAGGGCATTAACACTTCACTAAAGCACTTCACTTTGGTTCACTGTTTTGTAATTAGTGTTATTTAATGGGTAACCCCTATACCTTCTCCTACCATTTCTCACTATTTTTGTTTTAGTATTATTTTTACTATAAACAATATTAGGCTAGTTGTGTTTTGGGTTGAATCTAACCTTTCTGACAGGGTTAGTGTACCTTTCCTATACTACATTGTTTTACAATTGTATTGTCTTAAAAATTGGATACATATGTTAAATTAATGCTAATAATAACATTGGTTTCATTAATATATAATTATTCAAGGTTTATTGACCGTATTGTATCTCTAAACATACAATCTTTCCCTTTTATATATGTGTGTTAGTTTCCCCTTGGGTTTTATCTGTCTCCTCTTCATTCTTCCTCTTCTTCTTCTTCAATCCGGTTCGGTTCTCCTCTTCTGGTTTAAATTCTGTTTACTTGTATGGATCTGTCCTCTTCTTCTGGTTCTTCTTTAGTTCTGTGTCCATCATTGTTTTGTCTATCATATTTTAATAAGTATGTTACGTGGTTCCCTTCTTTATGTCTGTGTTTTCGGCTCAATCACTTGGGTTGGGTAATATCGTGGTACGTCTTGTCAAAGTATTTTTTACACATTTTATTTCATATGAAGTAAATTTTATATTAAGAATTATCTTTTTTATCACTGGTACGAGATTTGGCTTAATTGTATCGTTACAATAGGAATCTAAGCTTACCCTTCTCGTACCACATTCAATCATGTTTCGGCGTTTACAGGACCACCACATGCTTTCTACGCCTTGTGTATGCGCTCCCGTTTCAGGATCCACAAAGTTATAACTATGGTTTACAGTCAAATGACTGTACTGTTGTGGCAAATTAACAATTTGACGGTACGAACGCCACTCATCTGACATTATAGTAGACCCTGGTTCAATATTTGCCACTATGAGAGGTAGGAGAGTAGCTGCTGATCTATCTTCCACACTACACAAAAAGCATTCCTTCGTTTCTCGGCAGTATCCACCGAATACCCATTGTTGTGGATACACCCGGCGAACATTATTTTTTCTCTTGGCAAACACACTCTCGTGAATTTCAACTGTTAAATTCAGTCCTCCAATTTTCCGTGGGTTTCTCATAACGTCTACGGCACATATATATCTTAAGTAAGCCGTCCACTCTGTGTGTATGTTGACGCCGATTTCTAGTTGATTTTTACTGTTTTTCACACTACTACGCCCTTCACAGCAGAAATAAATAAATTTTATTATTTTTCCCAGCGGTAATTTGGACCCCTGTAAAAATGTGCCCTTGCGAACTACCTTATACTCACGGCAAGTCGTCTTATTGCAACACCAACACTGTTGCTGCCCAAGGGCTAATACCATGTCGTGTCCTTGTTCACATTGACGAGGATTGTGAACCAAACCTTTTTCTTGAAGAAAAGAAATTGCATCCGCTTCTGTACTAATAACACTCAACAGTTCATCATAGCTAATCATTCTTTAATTAAATGAATGTCAAACTCACACCACAACACTGATTAAAAATGTAATGAAACATGCGAACAAGCCCCACATCTATTCGCGCGTATGCCATTGTAACAACACAACTTTACCACGTGGTGTACAAATGGCATTGGGTCTTTGGCTATACTAAGCAAAAGTCAAGAGCTTTAGGAAAAAACTTTAAAACAAATTTAAAGACTACCTGTATTAAGTCTTTTAAAGTCTACTAAAATTAATGTTTCTTTTTCATACATGTTATTTCAATTTATTTTCATAGCAATTAAAATTAAAAGTGCTAACTGAAGATAGCGACACACCATACATTTACGGTTAGGTGGGGTAATTGTAAACGGAAAATGGATTGAAACATTTTGATTGATTAAAAATTGTATACGTTTTAAAATTGAAATAACTGCAAATATTTCAACCTTTTGTTATTATGTTGCGTACAAAAAATTGTTTAAATATAAATAATAAATACAGCTCTAAAATTCAATTTACAATTACTCTTGACATCTTAGAGGTAATTGTAAACAAGTGTTTTCTTTATCCTTTGAAACTAAAAAACTGACACTCCTCTTGAAATTGAAAAAAGGATTTTAATGTACTTGTTTGCTTATACGTTAGATTGTACTAGGTTATAAATTGGAAGTAAATTCCGGTGCTTCGAATAAATACAGCCTTTAATGTTATATACAGCCTTTTATCCATACAATAAATACACACATTAACTAAGGTTTATGGAAGTATGCAATACAAAGACAAATCGAATATTGTACGTTTTTATGTTAGGTACACTTTACAAAACCTTTTCATCAGATGTTCAAAAGAGCAAGCTTGTAATTTTTTTTTATAAGGCTCTTAGTAAGGTTTCTCAGCAACAGTTACTGGATGTCACAGTTTGTTTCTAGGATGTTTTACTAAGTAAAACTTATTTTATTATAAGTAGGTATGCTCAGTGCCGGCTTTACCCATTTTGGCGCCCCGGGCGAGAAATGTTGGTGCCCTATGTAAGGCCGGAGTTTCCTACTACAAATTTTGATGACCGGGGGGGGGGAGGTTAAGACGTTACACTTTATAGGGTCCAAGCGCCGAAAACAGCAGACAGATAAGTTTAAACTGAAATACCAAGGGGGACTGCGAGGTCCAAGCGTTAGTAGACATCCAACCTTAAAACAAAATACCCGGAGGAGTGCGGGGTCTAGGTGCCGAACCCAGCAGACAGGCAAGTTTAAACTGAATATCCGGGGAACTGCAATGGCGGCTGACAGCAAATTGCTTTAAAGTCAATATTTTTGTATGTGTACAAAATTAAACACCTCTAACACTTCTACATCAAATGTTTATTTTTTATGTTTCTATGTATACAAGTAGAATATTTTTACAAAAATGTTACATTATAGGCTTCATTTAAAAAAATTAATTTTTCTCGCTTGGGCGTCTGCAAATGTTTTAATAATTTTCTTATAATTTATATTGGCAGCTATTTCATGCTCAATGGATAATTTTGCTAAATAATTTAGTTGACTTTCACTCATTGTAGCTCTCAAGTACATCTTAATTAGTTTTAATTTTGAAAAACTCCTTTCACCACTTGCGACCATTACTGGCATGGTTAAAAGTATTTTGAGCGAGATGTATATATTTGGGTACAAATCTTCATCCTTTTTTTTTATAAAATTCAATACAGCTAATGGACTAGATTCTTCAACATTTTCAAAAAAATATTGAATACTTGTGAGCTCATCACACAGACTAATACCATCAATATCTACAACTGACTCATTCATTAATCTTTCTTGTAAAACGTTGCACTTTTTTAGTAATGTCTGTTTGTCAGAAGGCAATTTTTTGATGTCATATAAGAAGCTCCAAAATTTAGAATGTTCATGAAGCAAAAGAAAGCGTTCTTTGAAAGACGTTAATAGTGTATCAAGTACAATATTGAAAAATTCCGTTTCAAATTTTTTTTCAGGGTTCTCAATAGGTTGATCTTCAGATTCGTAATCGAATTGACGTTTAACCTTTCTAATCCTTTTATCGTTTTTGAAAATTGCTTCAGATTTTAGCTCGAGAGCTAGTTCCTTTGCAGTTATTATGGCATTCTTGAATCCTTTCTCTTTATAATTTTTTAGAAACTCATAACAGTCGTCAGCTAATTTCTGACCATCTTGAATATCAATTTTTTGTTTTTGCATCGACTTACTCACAATATTAATTTGAAATAAAATATCGTACCATGCAACAAGTGATACTAAAAATTTAAAATCTTTTAGCTGCTCAGCTATAGTTAAGGCTTCATGAGCCGCTAGAGAATCAAAATTTTGCTCTGATTCTGCGAGAGTTATTAACGCATCATGCACGTCAGCGATTTGATAATGAACAGCCTTAACACTCTCAACTTTTGCCTCCCAACGTGTATCACTCAAGCGTTTCAAAGTAAAAGTATTTATATGTGCAAGTAAAATCTGCCAACACTTGACTGAAGCAGCAAAAATAGAAAACAGTCTTCCTAAGATTCCAAATAAGTTAATAGAAATTACTGAACTTTTTGCTGCATCACACAATACAAGACATAAATTATGACATCCACATGGCAAATAGAATGCTAGCGAATTCTTATCCAAAATTCTTTTTTGTACTCCTCTGTTTTACCCTTCATGTTGGCTCCGTTGTCATAACCTTGACCTCGGCAATTCGCTAATTCTAGCTTATATTCTACTAACATATCAAATATATATTGAGTTAACCCCTCTCCAGTAGAATCTGTTGTGGGCTTAAAACCTAAAAAGCTTTCACAAACTTCTACTCTATCCTCAAATAAATTAACATATCTTATTGTTAGAGATAATTGTTCTGTATGGCTGATATCTGGAGTACAATCAGCTATAATTGTAAAATACTTAGCTTTCTGAATACGTAAAATAATTTCAGAGTCAACCTCTTTAGCCATCAATTCGATAAATTCGTTGGCTACATTTTTTCCACAGTAATGATCTTTAATTTCTCCTCTTAAGATACATTCACATGTCCCGTCATAACCGGATCAAATTTTGCAAATAATTCAATAAGTCCTAAATACTTTCCATTATTCGGTGTGAAAAGTTTATCTGAAGATCCACGAAACGCCATGTTATTTTTTGTCATATATAAAATTATATTCAATAATCTATGTACTACATTATTCCAATGCTCCGCTTCTCTTGCAATTAGCGATTGTTCTAAATGATCAATCGTTTTATTTTTTGTGAGTAAACGAGATTATCGTTGTTAAAAAAGTTATTATGTGTGTATTTTGATTTCGATTTAAAGTTAAGTTGTAAATCGATTAGAATTCGATTATGATGAATAAAAGTTATAATAATTTTAAAAGAACTCTTTTCTACAATAATTGCAGTAATAATTAATAAATACTGTTTGATTAGTAATGGTTGATCAATTTAGTGAATAAAGCGTTAATCGCTGGTCGACTGATGAAGGTAGCCGTAGCATCGATCTGGCAGCGAAACTCCTCTTCTAGGTTAATTGTCGTCAAAGTACGTAATGTTAAGTCTCGTCTGGACAACAAAAATTTATAATAATATACTTTCACGTACCTGATCGTGATACTAGAAGTTCTGAAGTTCACTTATAGTAATTAATAAGCTACCAAGATGGATTTAATACCAGCTTGCTTTATTGACAAGGTTAGATCACTCCTTGTTTGATAAGGGCGCCACACGGGTTTATTTCGGGAAAATCCCATGAAAAACCAATTAATGAGATTTCATTTTTGATAATTTTCTTTAAAACTGATGTTAATGCTTATTGCACTTACGGCAATTCACATCTAACAACATACAACCTCTATTCAGAGTTATTTTTGTATTCAAAATTAATTATTAATTCACTCTTTGAAATAAATAGAGTCAAGGTTTATGCTGATAACAAACGGGTTTTATTCTTACCCTTGAGAATAAATTCAAACAATTACAAGTACAATAGATACATTAATATAAAATTGCAATTACTTCGTACCTTTACCCTACAAACTAGCTCAGATAGAACAAATCAACTCTTCTGGTTATTACCAGATTAACTTTTAATTAAATATTATTTTATATCTCGGGCGTAAGCTCTTTTAAATACAAGAAAGAACTATTTTATGCCTATACAGACGTTAATGGCAATATTTACTAATTCGGCCTCTTTTTTAAAAATTCGAACCTATTTCTAGGTTATGCGTTGGTCACGCTGACTTAATTATTAACAAGTATTTTATCACTTAAGACTAATACAAATCTTACGTGGGATTAACAAATCCGCTAAATAAATTTGATCACAGTGTAACAGATAGAAAGTTTTGATGTTTTTGCGTCAGTACAATGTTGTGTTGAAGAAATACAAGTGCACACAGATTAATAAAATGAATTGTCACAATGTTACCTTTTTTATTTTAATCTTATAGATTAAAATTTATTTTAAACACTCCAGTGGTTGGATTATAGTGACCCTGGTTCATTACACTGCACACGAACTAAGAACGGAGAATAATAGTCCTCTTCTAACTAAATTCGGACTAAGTTAAATACTGGTTAATAATCTTTCTCTCGTTCTAAATATCGCGCACAAAATAAAAATAATTACTTCACATCGATGCACTTCCTGTTGATAAATTGTTGTGTAGTTATCTGTCTTGAAGAATCGGTTAAATGGATTCACTGTTTACATGATACGCTAAGTTATTAAAAATTTTGGGGTGACGAGCGACACCTTCTCGCTCGAGATGATTGTCAAAAGTGTAACGATTTCGCTTGGTTTTGGATTATATACCCCCTCGCTTCACGGGGCTTAGGTGATGAATTCATTTAATAAGCTAATTTTTGATTGGCTCCGACAGCCGTTACAAAAATGACGCATTGTTTTCCAACCGTCGTTTGACAAACGTCTTTGACAACTTTCGTTGTTGTTAGTCTTAACCAACCAATTTCTCACTTTATAATAACAAATGATGCTACCGCATACTACATCTTTATTATAGTTGCGATCGCGAGTCTATTACTATCAAATTAAAGAATAGTTTATGAGCTTTAATTTGATGTGACTTAACACTGGTTTTAATCGCACTTTCTCTGACATTGCTAATAAATAATGTTCAGAAACATGGTTTCGCACTGTCTTCTGCTAGCGAAGCCAAATACGATTATTACCTATCTAGTTATATTTAGTGTTTCACATCGCGTTTTCTTGTAAACGTCTTTGTCGGAACACTAACACATTCGTCGTTATACTTAATATCTATTTATTGAATACAATTATTAAATCTTAGCTTAACTATGGTGATACCTTACTATGAATAATCCTTACTTTCTAATTACATTTTGTTTATCCTACTCAACTTAATGTTACTCATTAATAATTGAGTGGTGATGTTCACTGTTATATTTATTTATATTGATTGTTCAGTAGATTTTATGTACACTAGTAGTCCTTTCTACTTATTAATTCACTGACAATCGTTTGTTTAGGCGTAGCCTAGGCATACCTTTAGCATCGGTTTATGCCTTAATAATGGTCATTAGTTACATTTGGTATAATGAGGAAGTTACTTATTCATATAAGGTTTCCTCTTACAAGTATTCTTACTTCTTAATATTACATTTGGGGTTTGCAATGCTAGTTTTAACTTTACATTGTGGCCATAGCTAGTCTTAGTCCTAGGCATTGTTATTTACTGGTCATGGTTCATTTATTTTCAGCCAAATGCTGTTGCTGATATTATATTATTCTTGTCATTCTTTAATTACTTTTATAAACATGTGATTTTACATTTATGTCATTGACTGGTTTGTTTGACAGCTTATAGTGAACTTGGCTTGTCCATTAGTTAGAGTCAGTCATAGTATTTGTTGTAGTGTCATGCAGTGTATTCCTTACTGCTTCTTGTGGTCCTTCTTCTTCTTCTTTCTTCTTTGTTGGTCCTTCTCTTCTTTGCTACTTTCATCATAGATTATTCACTTATATTATTTCCGTGCCCTTATTTATTCTTTCGGTACACGTCTAGGTTATGTAACATTTTGTTGTGTTACATTTTTAATCTTTTTTCTGCTTCAGACCATTGAACATACAATTTCTTATGATTTGCACTGTTTTCGTGCACAACTATACAGTTGTGCACTTAAGTGTTTCCAATCGCAATAACCTTCATTACTCCACGATGAATCAAGATCTGTTTTAAAAATAGAGCAGCAAAAGCAAAATACTTTATCTAAATTTTTTGAATAAACTAACCATCGACGCAAGATTAGTTCATTATTTGGCAATTTAGCTTTAACTGGCCCTTGGGTAATGAGAAAATCAACTTCATTACTGGTCATTTTTTTTTTGCCAGTTAGCTGGGTCTGTTGAATCAATATTTAATATGTGTTGAAGACCTGGATCTGTTAAATCAATTAAAGAATTTTCTAATTTTTTGGTAATAACGATTTCAGATTCTTCTTGTTTTGCTAGGTTTCCGTTTTCCTCAGATGTACTTAAAGAGCTTAACGGTATTCCTGAGTTGTTAGCAGTTTGAAAATCGTTAGCTTTTGAAGAAGTTATTAGTTCCAGATTTTTCAAAACATTGGAAGAATTTTGCGGTTTTAATGTCACGTTTTCAGAATTAATTTCAGAATCTCTTACATTTTCTAAGCTATTAGAAAATACAGATTTGTTTTGCGAATTGCCGACACTTTCTGAGCTTTCAATATTTTGAGAATCGATGATGCTCGGTTGAGTGGAGGGTGGAGCATCTATATCTATTTTTTTATTATCAATTTTTATGTATTTTTCAAGACTCATCAACTTCATTATTTCTTGAACAGCTCGATCTTGTTGAGCTTTCCTTTTTCTGTTTTCTGCTCCTGATAGTTTTTTTGGCATTTTTTAGTTCTCTGACTAAGTTAATCTGTGCCGGTGTTTGCATAACCCGGCAATTGAAGGTATAATAAATTTGGTTAATAATAATATCAGGTATTAACGTCGGTTAGAGAGCCGATATCTGGACGGCACTGTTAGACAGCCCGCGCCATCTCGTGGCGCGGGTTGGTGTCCGTTACGTTGCTGATGTAACGTCCAGTTCGACGCAGACTTTGACGGAATCAACAAGCTCCCGACCTTGGACAGTTTAATTGGGTTAGTTTCTTCTCGTCCTGATGGCAAGCTAAATTTTCGAGACTTCCCGGTGAGTGATTTACAGTATGCTTTAAAATGATTCAATAATAAGAGAATAATTAAACTTAAATATATTCAGCCGAATGCGAGAGTAGAATGTACGTGATGCGATCGGACGGGTGTGTGTATTGTAAGAGAATTATTTGATGTTTCAGTATATACAGCCAGTATTTCTTTTAATTATTGTACAATAGTCACTGTTAATCATTTGTTAAATTGCTGTATAAAATTATAACTAAAGCTAGTACGTATAGACAGAGTTGAATCGTGTGGGTTATGTATGTACACGCACTGGACCGGAAGAGTGTTTTTTTTAATTAATTATGGCAGTTGAAAATAAATTGTGAGACTACCCTTAGATGAAACACTATAAATCTTTTAATTATGTGTAACTGTAAGTGCCTTTAGTGTGGTCATTTTCTGACAAATTACGATATTTGTGTTGCCACGTGGTGAGGCCAACCTGTTTGATTATGTCGGCACTTGTTAAATCTAGTGCGAGTGACTCTTTACTATACACATTTTAATATTATTTTTTTTAGTGAGTTCATGATCACCTTGTAGACTTAATTACTCCTCAGGCAATTTTCAAAAAAAAAAAAAAACAAGAACTTTTATGCATTATCTTGAGTTGGTCGGGAGCCCCGTTCTGAGGTTATTACCTTTGACTAGGGTGCATATTTTAGTGAACAGTATTTCTAATCCTTTGTGAATTCTCAGGGTTCTCGCACCCAGATGGAGATTTGGCCTCAGCTGGTGTACTGACGCCTTCACCAGTCATGAACCATCCAACACTCACCTGTTCTGAGGAGGGAGCTTGCTGACCAACTGTAAGATGCAACTCTACTCATGCAATTGAGGTGATATAAACTTTTATTATCCATATCCATCTTGCAGTTATTAGTCATTATTATCCTTTCGGTTTTAAAATAATTTGTTTTTGGGTTTCATTTTAATGGAGTAAAGGGGTTGTGGTTTGATATGATTAATTCCAACTGTGGCTGGAAGTTTAAATTTTATGATTGCAGTTTTTGGGGCTTTATAGAAATACTGCCTGTCTGCCGGGTCGAACATGAGTTTATTGTGATGATATTATGGGTATATGTGTCTCTATGTTTCAATATGTGATGTTAGTGTTAAGTGTTATTTAAGGGGGGGGGAATTTATATAATTTATAGGATGTTGCCCGATATATGGTGTTTATTTATATAATTTGAGTAACCGGATATATATATATATATGTATATGGGAGGAATTGCAATGGCCTTACTTAAACTGAATTGTTAATATGTTGAGAATAATTTATATCAAGCTTATTGTTATATTTACACCTCAGGGGAATTAATTGTACAAGAGAAATAATTCTAATAAAACTTGTTATTGTTGTCTTACAACAGAGTTTCATTTGCAAGTCCCGTCTCACTGGACCCAGCGCCTTTTTTGCTTCTCTAGGCCTTCCGCCTAGTTCTAAATAACTAGTAGCCCCTCTTTCAAAAAAAAAAAAAAAATAATTAAAAAAAAGCACAAAGTGGAAAGAGGGGTTGCAAATCTATAATGCAAAGGTAAAAATAATAGTAATAAAACTAGAGAAAACATTTATTTGTTATTAAAACTTATGAAAGTAACACATGAATACGCGGCGTCATCGAAATATATACTATTTAACATTAAGGATACTCGATCGACTTCTTATAAAAAGATATTAAGACTTTAGACTGGAACTCAATGAAGTCTAAACCTTTAACTTTCGCATACTGCCTCGAATAGGTGGGATAGCCGACCAAAATCAGCAAAAAAAGTGTTAGAAAAATGTTTGTTTTAACATGTGCACGTATCCGTATGGGACCGTGGTCTATATTGACTTCGTACTTCTGTATAAAAAGATTTTTCTGGATAAAATAACCAAAGCCATTTAGAATATTGTATAAGAATGAAATGATAAATCAATATTGTTGAGTTGCTGATTAAATAATTGTAAAAATATTTATGAAACTTTGTCAATTTACAATTACTCTTATTAGACTTATCTGCGCATGCGCGCGCTCCAAGTAGCTGTTTATACTGACTTTGCAGACGGCTAGCAAACATATTATACATACACCTATAACACTGCTACAACATGCTGTGTAGTAAAGAAAATGTAAACCAATTGTTTGTTTCTACATTTATTTATATTACTCAAATCGATTTATGGTAAAACGTTTTGTAAAAAGTGTAATGCATTCGGTTACAACAGTTTATTCTTCGATATAATATAACATAACCTATAACCTCACGAAGTGCTCCCAAAATGTTACGCTCGATGATACGTTACTAGAGATGGGCGAATTCGATCACTTTAGTGAACTCGATCGGTACATCTCAATCAGTGAAATGATTCGATCCTTAAGATTCGATCAATTCGATCACTATTTAGCGAGTTCACTTAACTTCAGTTATTTGTACTTTTTACATCAATAAAATACCTACATAAATTCGATCATATTAGATTCGCTAACAGGACTGTATTATTTCAGTTATTATATGAATTTCTAATAGTTGAATGATTATACACACCCCCCAAAATATATTTTGATATTGAAAACAAATAGCGAGATTCATCTGTTCCGTTTTTTTTTTAATTTAATAAATACAGATGAATAAAAAGATCCACAATTACGAAAAACTGTTTATTTTATTTAAACAATACGTATCTCTTTTCATTTTGCCATGCGACTGTTCGATTCGAAATTGAATGAAATGACGGAAATCCCAGAGCCATCTAGCAGAGACTGCTTGCGTTATCTCGATCACTGATCGAATCAGTAAGTGACCGAGATGGAAACGAGACAAACATGGCGACTGATCGAATCACTGACGTCACAGATCGAATCACTGGCCAAGGTTGAATGACAACCAGAGGCATCTAGCGGAATCTGCTTCCGTTATCTCGATCACTGATCGAATCAGTAAGTGACCGAGATGGGAACGAGACCAGTGTTGCCAGCCCGTGGGATTTGTCCCATATGGTGGGACATTTTGACAAATATTTTTAGGAAAGGGATAAAGGGATTTTTTTTCAAAAAGTGAGATGGATATGGGACATTTAACTGATGGCGTTAAAGAAGATAGACGTCTTGCAATAGAAGGCTCATGCTATACATTTATTATATTAAAATAATATTAGTGTCTTGTGAAGGGTAGGATAACTTCACAGTAATCAATTGTTTATACAGATTTGATCTGTCACAATAAAATACAAAACTGTTAAGTAACTTATTAATTAATTAAAATAGTCCACTGTTAAAAAAAGTCACCAGTCCACTAGTAAAATATTCAATTTACTCCTCTAACTCCTACTAACGTGATAACACAAAAGAGCGAGACAAAGAAAACGTAGCGCGCAATGTTTCGAACCGCAAATGAGGGTAACTTAGCTAACTGATCGAAATGACCGAGTTGAGATTGAATGAAAGCCAGAGACATCTACTGGAAACTTCCTGCGGTAACTCGATCACTGATCGAATCCGGATCGAATCAGTAAGTGATTGAAATGACCGAGAGACCGAGACGAGACCGAGATCGAATCGTCAACTGATCGAATCACCTACTGACCGAGACGAGACCGAGATCGAGATTGAGTTGAAAGTTGTCGAGAGGCACCTAGCGGAGATTGTGCGAACTAACTCAGCTAGTTTCCAGTGTCGGTCTTATTGACTGACTCCTCTTTTAAAAGATCGATTCGATCAGTCGATCACCTAAATGATTCGATCAAAAAGATTCGTTCAATCCTGAACGACACATCTCTATACGTTACCAAACGATCGAGTATCCTTAAGTAAGAATGTTGAATCGCAATTGGAAAAAGGAAATCATATATTAATGATTCTTCCAATTGATTATCAGTAATTTTTGCAACAATCATAAACATTACATTAAATTGCATTGTCTCAAAAAGGTTATTTTAACCTTTTAACTAACTAATTGGAAAATACTTGCAAACGTAATGAAAATATTTTAGATTTTGTTCTAAATAAAAGAGTTTTTAAAGCCGCGAGAGTAAATAATTTTTAGTTATAAACAATATAAAAAAAATAAATGGTAACATTTATGAATAATTGTAAATATAAATATAACTTTTTCACAAAAAAAACACAATATTTACTAACTTTGCAATTACTTACCTTAAACGTAATGCCGTAATTTATTCGATATTTAATAAACTTGTAGTATACTCGTTAAGAACAATACTATTAAAACAAGAATCAATAATACTTTTAAGTTACAAAAGCATCGCACTCATCCAGGTCTGCTAATAAACTGACACATGCAATAAATATACCTAGTGATTGTTTACAAGTCCGAACGTGGAACGTGCAACTCCGGCGGCACGGAAAAACTACGTCGAGGTAAAACAATAAACAAGCAAGTCATGAAATTTGAGCTGCATTTTTTGAGAACGAATTTTAACATTCATAATTTCCTTGAAATTTTACAATTATTCAAAAAAATAAGATTATCAAATTTAATGTATTTCTTTTGATTATATGTTCAAAACTGCAACTGTATTAATTTTCTACTTAAATATAAAAAAGCGATATTGACGTCAATTGAAAGAAAAAAGATGTCATTTCAATTAATTTTTGGAAAAGGTACATAACATAGGTATCGGCATCTCAGCGAGAAGAGCATTTGATGTAAAAACGAACTGTATCGGATTCAATAAAAATTTACTTTTTTAATAAAAAACTTATTTATTTATCATTATAAAAATAAACCTTTTTATCTTAAATACTAATTGATAAATAAATAAGTTATAAATTAGGAGGCTACGGTTTGTGAGTTTCATAGTTGGTTCGCGGTATAAGGAGTTCACGGTTCAGGAGTTTATTTGTCTTTTTTAGTAAGTACGCTACGGTAAATAGCCCGTCTACAGTTTAAGAAACCAATAGTTTGTGGGTTTGATATCCCATCTGTGGTGAAAAGAGCTTAGGGTATGTGGGTTTAGGTGCGCGTTTGCTATATAAAGAACCCAGGTAATGTAAATTTAGTAGCCCGTGTACGGTGAGTAAAAATACAAAAAAAGTTTTGGGGGGCACCGGCGCCCCCCAAGACATTGCGCCCCTGGGCGACCGCCCCGGTCGCCCTACCCTAAAGCTGGCACTGGGTATGCTTTAATCATTTTGCACACATCATTCCAGAAGTCTGTTCTAAAAACAATTATAATCAAACTGCTGTTTCAACAGTACTAATAATGCAGCATGGCAAAATTTAAACCATTTTTATTGGTCTGAACGTTTATTTCAAGCTGAGTAGCCTATACCAAATATGTTTGTAATAAGTTTATAATTTAAGATGTGAAGTATATGAAGCCATTACTAGTACCTGTTTATTAGACAACAAATAATAACTATAATTTCCATTAATTTTGTTAATGTCCTTTCCCATTTATTATTTAGTTATTTTTTTACTATTAGAAAGGAAAAGTTCTGATGGAATTTCTGTATGTGTTATTTTTGGTCTCTCTCTCTCTCTCTCTCTCTCTCTCTCTCTCTCTCTCTCTCTCTCTCTCTCTCTCACTCCTCTCATTTTTATTTATTGAAAAAACATAAAAAACTAACACTCCTCTGTATGTGTCCACATTGCATAAAATTAAAAAAATTATCCAAGAAATTAAAAAAAAAACTTGTAAACTCTGAAAACATTTGTTCTAATACAGAATTCGAATTAAATAAAGAAAAAAAGGAATTGTGTGCATGCTAGTGTGTGTGTGTGTGTGTGTGTGTGTGTGTGTGTGTGTGTGTGTGCGTGTGTGTTCTGTGATTGAGGCTGAAGATAGAAGTAGTTTCTGTAGAAATATTTCATTTCTAAAATGATTTTAAATATAAATCTTAAAACATGGAAGTCATGTATGGTTCTCCACACCGATATTTTAATTATTTGCATCAAATAGAATTATTGTTTAATAAATGTTATATCCAGATCAAATTATGTGTATACAGTTCTGGAAAAATTAGACAGGCATAAAATTTTTTTTTGTATATTGTAAACTGTATTATGCTCGGAAGTATCCCAAAGTAAATTTAACATTAATCATGTCAATCAATGAGGCCAGTCCAGTTTTTTAAGGCTAGGAGAATCCTTGAAATGTTTGGAGCATCACTAGGTCATGATGGATCTAATCATCAAACTTCAGTTTCTGTGAAAAACTGGCAGATTTGAGTAGTCACTTGATAAAGGATGGTATTGTAAAAGCAACAATTCTTTCAGAATTATTTTATAACCCTATCAGTCTGCAAATAACTATCACTCCTTTAGATCATCAGCAGAATTAACTTTTCTTATTCGTGCTAGGAATGTATCATGTAAAAATGCTGGAAGTATGGTATACAAAGTTTATATTATCCTTTTACTTTAACGACTCGGAACACTAGGTTTTTTTTATAGTAAAAGCAAAAAGTTTTACCTTACAGCCTGAACCGGTTTTCACCTTTAAAAGGCTTCTTCAGAGGCTGCCGCAGGTAGTGCTGACCGTCTTGTTGTGGGTGACAAAATCGAATTTCGAAAGATCGATGCTGTGTCTGTAGGTGAGATATGTTCGAATAATGCATGCGATTTGAATTATGTCTGTTCGTTTAGGATGTTGTTTTTATTTGTTTTTGTGTGTTTGTATATTTCCAATTGTTCTAGAGTGTCTAGTTTTCGGCCTTTTGTGTGTACGTGTAGAATGTTCATGTTATTGTCGATGTTTTTATATGTGTGGTTTGCTTCAATGAGGTGGTTTGCAAAGGTGGATTCTGTAGTGGAGTGGAGTGCCTTTGTGTGTTCAATGTATCTCTGTTTGAAGCTACGTCCTGTCTGGCCTATGTAGAATTTACTGCAATTTGAGCAATTTAGCTTGTAAACACCGGGTAGATCGAATTTGTTTTGTGCTTTGTGTGTGTGTTTTGATAGTGTGTGTTCTGTTTTGTTAGTAGTTTTGTAAGCGATTCTGTATCCTGCTTTTTTGAATTTGTGGGCTATTTTTTCAGTTTGTTTGTTGATGTATGCTAGTGTTTTGAATTTGTTGTTTTCTGTCTTTGTCTGTTGTTTATTTTGTGTTTTGTGTAGGAGTTTACTGACTATTGTTCTGTCATATCCGTTAGATTCTGGGTTCAATTCCCGGCGGAGGCTCCATTCGGCATGCACTCAGCGTCGTGAGGCAAACTGAGTAGGCGCTGAGATAACAGCGCCGCCTCCTGGCCGTGAATACCGCAACTAGCGGCTGGTGGCGCGTAGTACTAGCCTTATACCGTCACACTAACACAAAAGCCGCGCGGTACGCCTTGGTCCTTAACGGACTGTGGAGCGGAGGTTTATTTATTATCCTTTATCAAGTGACTACTCAAATCTGCCAGTTTTTCACGGAAACTGAAGTTTGATGATTAGATCCATCATGACCTAGTGATGCTCCAAACATTTCAAGGATTCTCCTAGCCTTAAAAAACTGGACTGGCCTCATTGATTGACATGATTAATGTTAAATTTACTTTGGGATACTTCCAAACATAATACAGTCGTTAAAGTAATAGTGATATTTAGTTAAGTAACGGACACGTCATGGACAATGAAATCCAAGAATTATCCTTTTCAAGGTTGATGACCAAAACAAAAAGTACTACTTATAATTCATCATTGTAGCAGTTACACAGCAGTATAATAAACATCTCTTGGTTAATACCTGTACTCTGATCAGGTAGTACACAATGAATTATTCAAAACAAGTACAATTCAGTGTCAATGTCTAGTGTTTATGTGTCACTGCTACCCATAGTGAATCACTTGTATTGTACATAACAAATAGTATTCTGACTACACACGTTTTTCATCTGACAAGAATTTTATACTTAGGCAAACTCATTTAATGGTGTAACCTTCTGTAATATGTGCCAAACAAGTCTTCATAAAATTAATATTTGTGTCAAATTGTGTTTTATTTATTTCAACCAAATCTGTTTTGTGGACATAACTTTATGTCCAATACAATTATTATGTTATTTCTTTGCAAATCAGTGTGCTTTCTATATATATATATGCCTATATACATATATATATATATATATATATATATATATATATTGTAACGAATTAATTGAGGACGTCCTCGTCTTCGTTCAAGCCTTGCGTTGTATTCGTCAATCTGTAACGAATAGATTTGTTCGTACCTACAAAATGTGTACAGTAATTTTGTGGCTAGCGATGTTCGTAGCGTTGATATAATCACCTGTATAATACGGCAGTAACCTTACCTGTTATTTATAGGGGTGTGATAATCCCGGGTAGCACCAAGTCGTTTTATAAAACAACTAAAATTATTGTTAGACGAGTTATCAGCGTTGCGGTATTGGGCATGCAAATAATTCCCGCTCGCAAGGCCGTCACAATTGTCGCTACTGCTGTGTGACTGACAACTTGTTCGCTGCTCGTACAATTTATTCTTAACTAAACACAAGTAATTTATATATAGCACTCCCTATGAAATGATAACGACGGTTACTCCCTGTAATAGTTATTTTTTTAATAGGTGATAATTGAAAACATTCACATTGACAATAATAAATTTGCACCGACTGTTTACATTCGACTCTTGCCTCTAGGGTTCGGCGAATATGATCAAGGAAACATTCAGCGTTTGCATTGCTGCTTACGTTAAAGTGTATTACAAATATTTTTGGTTTCCCAAATCGTGGATTCTTGTGACTATGAGTTAAAGAACTCCAATGGTTACAATAAAAATATATATTACCTTATTCTATGTGTACATAAATAATAATGTGTGCTGTTACAATCTGTTCTGTTGTGTCGTAAAAGTGTTTTGTAAGTTCGTGTTTAATTCATAGGTTATATTCAACGTTAACAAGTTTCGATTAAGTGTTATTTTTGCTTAAATATTCTATGAAAGAGAAATATTAGTTCTATAGTGAGGTAAATTTACCTTTTAAAAATATTTAAAGTGATTAGGGTTTTTGGAAAATAAATAATCTGATTGTACTTAACACCTCAGCGTCTCGGTGCCTTCATTTGTTTAATCGGGTAGGATGTGGCTGCATAAGTTCAGTTTTCACGGATATTGGGGCTTCAATATATTGAGCGTCTTTTTCGTCATGGGTCTAGATGTTCTTTCCAAGTATATTTTTCGTTTAATTGGCCTTGGTTCATAACTTTTAATACTTTTTTGCATCATTTTCACTGAAAAAACGTTCTTCCAAATATTGGCATCTGTATTCGCTTAATGACGCTTCGCTTCTCCTTTATTCCAACGGTAATTTCTTCTTCAACTGCCGTTTCCATGGTAACTGTATGATTTTTGATTGGTTGATTTTGAGATGATGTATTGTTATCAAAATTCGAATTCTTCGTATATCTTCTGATTGCTGTTATTCCTCCATCTTCCTTCCTGGTTATTAAATATTGTCACTATAGTATTTATTTCCTTTCATAGATTATTTTGATACCCCACAAGCTTGGGTAATTTCAGATTTTATGTTTTTACAATTATGTTAATGCTTGTTAATTACATTTCTTTTTGTATAAAAATGCTTATTACAATATTTCGTGTTACAAATGATTTACAATTTATTCTTGGTGATTCCTTCACCTCAGATTTTCTAAATTCTTATTCAATTTGTTATAATTTTTGGTTGTTTGGTTCTGACAGTTATGCCTTTCCTAGGCCTGAGTAGCCATTATAGTATTTTACTTATTCCATTTAAATCACATTTTGTTTCAGCCTAATGGGCTTTACTTTGTTATTTTTATTGGTGGTGTTGTATTTTGAGTCTGTTGGCGTGTTGATTACATGTCAATATTGCTTTCTCTATTTTAATCTTTAAAACATAACATTAGGCTTATGGACTGCAAATTTCATTCAGCCATATCCTATTCATAACATTAACATGAACAATTCTTTATAAGTTATTAGAGTTATTATTTTGAGTGATAAATATCATCAGTTCCTTCCAACTTATCATTATTTGCTAATTTTTTGTTTACAATACATATTATTTTTATTGTGATAAACAACATCACTTTTATTAAATTTATAACAGTCCCTTATAACATGGGTGTTTTTGTTTTGTCTTTGATTTCTTAATCTTTAAACAATTTTTACATTCTCTCCATGTCAACACCTTCAATTTATTCTTTCCTGGAATCCTCCCTTTTTACTTACTACCGGCTATAATTAAACTTAACTCTATTAAACATCTTTTCTTAAATAATAATGTCATCATCACTTTCTAGTGTTTATCATATCTTATTCTACAATTCACACTTAATACTATTTTTCACCAGCTATTTATTCACTGTTACTTTTCCACTTTTAAACCTTTAGTGTTTTTTCACAGATTTATGAAGTGTCTACTTTCTTCATTATTCACTATTTCTTATAATAGTTATATTCTAAATCTTACCCTATTCCCACTTATATCTCACCTTCACTTTTAAATTATCTATGGTTAATTATAATTTAACTAGCGTATCTTATCACTTCACTTTGGGGTTTTTACACATACACTATTGCACTGTATCACTGTTTATACTATGTGTTTTTTAGTGGATGACCCCTATACTTATTTCTCTTTCATTACCATATATCCTTAATACTAATAACAATTAATTAATAACAATTAATACTTAATAATTAATAACAATTTTATTTGTGGTTTAGGTTGCTTTTTATCACCTCAATCCTTAACCGTTTTTAATAGTGTTTCTTCTCTAGATCATTTTGTCCATTAATGGGTAGTAACCGTTACTTTTTCCTTTCTCAGGATAACCATTGGTTTGGTTCCAATATTCTTCTTGAGTGCTTTATTTCTCCTCCTCCTATGCTTTATTACTCGTTTTGTGAATCATTATTGGTTTTCACTTCTACCTATCTCCCTCCTTCTTCATTTTCATTATTTGATTAATACTTTGGTTTTTCCATCCTTTTCTTTGGGTATTTTGGGGTCGTTTAATCCCATGAACTTGTTTCCTTTTTGTTTGGGTTTTGAATTTTTTCCTTTCTTCCTTTGGTTTTTCCATCCTTTTCTTTGGGTATTTTGGGGTCGTTTAATCCCATGAACTTGTTTCCTTTTTGTTTGGGTTTATCACTTTCTTCTCTTATTCTCGTTTGTTCCCTTCTTCATTTGTTTCCTGTTGTTGGGTCAATCACTTGGGTTAGGTCAAAGTAGTCGTTTGTCGAGTCATATTCTTTATATTTTATTTGAATTAATCAGTTTATTTGATATGAAGTATTTTTACATTTATAAATATAGTTTTTTATCCCTGGTACTGGGTTGGCTTATTTGTGTTGTAACAATATATATATATATATATATATATATATAGGCCTATATACATATATATATATATATATATACACATAATATCAATACTCATTTAGTATCCCTTATAGATTTGTGTGATCAAAGCTTTTAATACTAAAACTTTTTTTCAGCTGATAGCCATGCTTTATTGAGATTATTAACGAAAAGTTTTGCTCATTCAGTGATGTGGCATCTTCAGTGATAAAGTTGAGTCTCATCATGGTAAAACTACTGAAGACTTCATAGAATTGGAAAATTAATGAAAATAATATTCTTACAACCAGTGACAAGAATTATGAACTTAAAACAGTGGAATGAATTATTGAATACCAGATACCCTCAATTGCTAAAACAAACACACTTATATTACAACAGTTCTCTTTATATAATTATCCAGGACACATTGTATAGCCTACAAACAGTAATAAAAAAATCATAATAGTTTACAACACAAATAAACAATTGTTCATTTGTCACTTTCATTAAAAACTGCTGTCTAATATCATCCTATATGAATGCACAACCTACTACACCAACTTTCTAAAACTCAGCTGGTGGCAACAGCCTAATTATCAGGCTAATGTGAGAAAATTCCAGATGAATGCCAAGAGTGTGGCTCTAGAATATTCTGCAGTGCTGCTGATTAACAGTATGTGATCAGCATCACATAGACTACTACACATTTAGGCTATCTAATTGACTTGGTATTACAATATTAGTAAAATGTGCTTGTTCACCAAATAGTGTGTTGTTACTCCTGAAAATCCCATTTCACTAAGAGCATTTTAGAAGTATGGGTTATCTTTTATGATTCACTCCACAAACATGCCTTTAGTTCAGCATTTCTTAACCTACTGGGAATGAGCCACTGCTGGGTCCCGAGAGGGCATTTGGAGGGTTGCAAAGTCAGGTTCGGAAATTTATTTACTGTGTCTTAAAAACCTACTACATGTAAATAACTAAGATATATCATTTTAACAATTTAAATTCAACCTGTTTTGAACATAGTCTAAACTGTACATTTTTGTTATTCATGCTCTACCATTGCTTTTTACCAGCTCTGATGTTAAACTCTCGATAACCAGATTGAAAGTTGCTTCCCAGAGGGATACAGTGAATTCAATTGGATTCAAGACCCATTCTTGTATTTTGAAAGTTCTAACATGTTTTTTTAAAGCCATTGTATTGGTATCCGCGTCACGGTTATTATTAAATATAATTTACCTTGACCGTCTTTGTGACTATTTCTATTTCTTGTTCGCCACATGAACTCACTTCAATAGGAATCTAAGAGTTCCCTTCTCATACCACATTCAATCATGTTTCGGCGTTTACAGGACCGCCACATGCTTTCTACGCCTTGTGTATGCACTCTCGTTTCAGGATCCACAAAGTTATAACTATGGTTTACAGTTAAATGACTGTACTGTTGTGGCAAATTAACAATTTGACGGTACAAACGCCACTCATCTGACATTATAGTAGACCCTGGTTCAATATTTGCCACTATGAGAGGTAGGAGGGTAGCTGCTGATCTATCTTCCACACTACACAAAAAGCGTTCCTTCGTTTCTCGGCAGTATCCACCAAATACCCATTGTTGTGGATACACCCGGCCAACATTATTTTTTCTCTTGACAAACATACTCTCGTGAATTTCAACTGTTAAATTCGGTCCTCCAATTTTCCGTGGGTTTCTCATGACGTCTACGGCACAGATATATCTTAAGTAAGCCGTCCACTCTGTGTGTGTGTTGACGCCGATTTCCAGTTGATTTGTTTTTCTCACTGTTTTTCACACTACTACGCCCTTTACACCAGAAATAAATAAATTTTATTATTTTTCCCAGCGGTAATTTGGACCCCTGTAAAAATGTGCCCTTGCGAACTACCTTATACTCATGGCAAGTCGTCTTATTGCAACACCAACACTGCTGCTGCCCAAGGGCTAATACCATGTCGTGTCCTTGTTCACATTGACGAGGATTGTGAACCAAACTTTTTCTTGAAGAAAACTGCAGCATCCTCTTCTGTACCAATAACACTCAACCATCATAGCTACTCACAACACAACACTGATTAAAAAAGTAATGAAACATGCGAACAAGCTGTAACAACACCAATTAAAGATTAGCAATTAATTAATAAACTAAATTAGCAAATTCATAAGTGTGTTTTATTTTGGTTTCCACTGTACTATGTGACGATCGGTGAGACCATCGTAACAATTTAACGAAACTCCCAATTAATTCAATATTATACTTTGAGGATTATAATTTTACATATACACTAATGTAAAATATAAAACATTATTGTTATCTGATTTCAAGCTTGCAGAGTCAATCCAAATAAATTATGTCTGAATGTATGTACACACATAAAAGGCAAAATACAAGTGTTCTGTCTTGTCTGCTGTCATAGAAAATATATTCTGTATTTCTTTACGGTTGCAACTTCATTCATGTGAGTTTTATAGAAACAAACATCCACTAGCAGCTACAAAACCAATTTTCCCTATAATGTGTCTAGCAAGATCCTGATCTTTTCGATACATTGTTGGATTGTTAAAGCTAGCATTTTTTTATTCTTTTTCCTAAACATTTTGAAACCATAATTTCAAAGCGATACTACCTGAGATGCCTTTACATTGTGTTTCCTTTTGCTCCAAAAAAAATATTTTGTGGTGTTGATATCTCTTTATTCTTTAAAATTTTGTGTGAGGGAGATTGCAATATTTTTAACTGAACTGTAGCATTTCATTGTCTCAGTTTTTGTCATTTTTTGTGCTACTGTAAAGTGTTCACTTTTTATTTACACTTAAGTCATGCCGTTTTTATTTTACATTTTTACACTTTCTGTCAAGCTACTGTAAAGCTACATTAAAATATACAATTTTATTTTAAAAAAAAAGATCAAACCAAGCACTTGTCTGTAATGAACAGAACACTGTGTAATAACTGAAATATATGAGAGTTTTATTTATAGTCCAGGGTAATTAGCCAAAAATTATTAATGAAAATTTCATAAAACAAAGTATAAAGCTAAAAATTGGTAAATGTATAGACTTGAGTATGTTAAATCAGAATATCTAGTGTTGCGTGGTGTGCAGGGTGGAGGGGATGCGTAAGCAAGCGACAACGCCGAGCGTGTCGCGGTTGTTAGTTGGCTTTGAGCGTGTAAATAGAGTGGTTATTGTGTTGCTATTTTTATCACAAGGCGTGGCAATAATCGTCGCGCTTTCGCACTTGTATCGTTAATAACTATACCGTAAACGCATGAAAGCATAGTGTTTATTGATTTTACGTGTATTTTTATTGTTTGCGAGTATGGAACCAACAGAAATATGCATTTTGTGCAAACAAACATTACTAGGTGGACAAACTGTTAATGTGCAAAAGGTAATCGACAATCTTAAGCGAATGAGTGTTACTCGAAATGATGATGTGCATAAATTGCTTCTAAACAAAGGTTCTATCGAAATACATACGAAGTGTAGATATACTTAGCCTATATACGACGTGTCAAAGAAACGGAGCAAAAGTCGTCAGAAGAACCGCGACATGATCTGCGAACATCTGATCTGCCTTTTGACTTTAAAACAATGTGTTTGTTTTGTGGCCAAACTCCAGATTATAAACATCCAAAGCGAAACCCTATTTCTTATGTTTCAACTATGTAAGTAAAAAATAATATTACCAGTGGCGAAGCTAGTAGTTAATGAATGGGTAGGCAAAAATCTTATCTTAAATTTTTTTTAAGGAATCACTAAAAGGACGGTGGTTCAAATCGGACGCTGAAGTAGAGTTTGCTGTAACCGAATGGTTCCACAAACAGCCGTAAGAATTTTACTAGCAGGGAATCTACAGGTTAGCGCAACAGTGGAACTCATGTCTTAATGTTAATGGAGACTTCTTTTAAAATCGTTGAATAAAAAATGCTTTACAGCTCTATACGGGTTTCTATTGAACAGTCCTTGTATTAGTCATACACAATAATACAACTGATTGAACTTCAAAATTTTAAACTTGATTAGTTTCTATATATATGTTTAATGTTACAAATAATTCAAATAACAATCTTGATCATCTGTTAGTTCAGCGGAATAACAGGGACACTTTTAATAACAGCATAAAATAAACACACTTATAAACAACACAGGCGCTTTAACTTAACTGTTTGGACCACAGAAGTGAGGCATGCCTCAACGCTCTATGTATACCCGTAGGGTGGAACAAAAAAATCAAGTTTGGATTTTTAATTTGTAATAGCGCGGAAAAGTTGCCTTTTGGTGTAGATAAGATAAAAAAAAAATATGAAAAATATTGGAGCACGTCTTGAGGTGCCGCAAGGACGATAAATTTTCATAAAATTGCAATTTTCACTACATTTTTAAGTTTTTTAAGAAGTTGTCAAAAATTTTTTTTTTAATTTCAAATACTGTCAAAAAATCAGTTTTTATATCAAAAAAGACATACAATTTTTTTTTAACTTTTTGGATTATGTCTTGAGGTGCCGCAAGAGCGGTAAAGTTTTATAAAACATACTTTTTGTAACTTTTTCAAAGAATTTTACGTGTCTCGATTATGCAATAAAAAGTTTCAAATAGGCGTTTTAATATGAATAGAAAGATAAAAACAGGAAATGAGCTACCTTTGCGACATCTTTTTTGTCATTTAGATGGTAAAACGAAGGGACCCAATGAGTTTAAAGACAAAATAGGTCAGCAGCTGGAAAACTGTGCTAATCTTCCTGTGGTTACTTTCTTGCCAATTGAAAATAACCTTCCTCTTTTGGAGAACATAAATGATTTAAGTACAGATCAGAAGTATTTATTGGATATGTGTATCGCTGTATCAAGTGGAAATTGCTCACTAGATTTATCTTTAAGAAACCCTGGAAAACTTGCTCACTCCAGGTGGCTTACATTAGCAAACTGTATACTTAGATTGTATGTGGCAACTGAAAATCCAACTGAAAACCTTAAGACTCTGGCTGAGTACATTGTGAAAGTGTATGCACCTGTGTGGTTTAACATTAAGTTAAAACTTTCATGTACTTATGGTTCCAAACATCTGTTTAAGCTTATCTCATATTCACGCTATCTCTCTGATGATTTCAAGAACGTTCTAGACCCGGTTATTCAAAGAAATGGGTACTTTGCTGCTGCAGAAAATCTCCTTTTGTTCATGCTATGTGATGAGCGCAAAAATGTAAGAGAACTTGGTATACGACGTGTTTTAAAAGCAAGAACAGAAAGTAGAGGCGGAGTCAGGAAGTTTAAAGTTCCAAAGATAAACTTTGACGCAAAGGATTACATCGACATGATCTCATGGGCTGAAAATGACGTAACTGAACCCCCCTTGGTAAAACATGTTTCCATTGACTCTCTCAAAGTCATATGGAAGACATCTGAAGCTCAACCAAATAGTAAAGTGGACCCGCTTATCGACTTTCCCTGGCTTCCTTGTCACACGCAAGCAGTGGAAAGAGCTGTGAAACTGGTGACCGAATCGGCTCAAAATGTCTGTGGTTCAATCGCAAGAGAAGGATATATAAGAGCGAAAATTTACTCACGTGAGAACATGCCAAAATTTGATACAAAAAACAGTTTAATGTGTCAATGAAGTAGAAACAAACATTTTGCAGCTGTAACATTTGTAATTATTAAGGGTTTTTTAAATCATAAAAAATGAACTTTCAATGTCTTTAAAAGTGTATTATGATATTTTTTTACGTGTGCTCTAATAAAAAAAATATATAATTGATTTGACGAGCTTTTATTTCAACCTTATTTACTACTATTTGTAACAACCAAAATGTTCGCAAAAGTTTCAAAATTAGCAAAAATACAAACTTTTTGACATTAAAAAATATTTTTTTATTATTATTATATTTTGTAATTAATGATTTTTTCCAATTCTAATGCTTTTATATGTATTTACAACTATATTTTGTAACATTATATGTACGAGAAAACCATAAAAAATAATTTATCAAAGTTTATAATTTTTCAATTTTTTTTAATTTTGTTACAAACTTTAAACTCTTTGCGGCACCTCAAAATGTTGTAGTATAGCAACAAATTTTTTTTTCTTCTTTTGAACCTAAAAGGCAACTTTTCCCCACTATTACAAAACTAAAAAAAAAATTAAAAAAGGCCATTTTCGTTCCACGCTAGTGTACAGCGCGGGACAATCCCCCCTCCCTTCACTTTCCTATCATACAACTACATTGCTTACATACGATGTATACAAAAAACGCTGAGGCAAGTTCAGGTTGCCTCATTCGCTTTAAACGAGCTATGCCGAATCTCACCTGTCACCATCTAGCGGTCGCTCAGTAAAGCACGTTTCGGTTTAATAAATTTGACAGTCGCGGTAACAATGTATAATCTTTACGTTATGTAGTTCATACATATTTATAATTTTTATTCTACAGAATTTTTTAGGGTAGGCATTGCCTCAATTGCCTCCATGTAACTTCGCCACTGAATATTACTAAAGTGTGTCAAGAACGTAATGACGAGTGGGGAAATAGCGTTCTGGCTCATGTAAACTCTGTGATACATCTAGTGGTGTCCGAGGCCAGATATCATAAATCGTGCTATGCGTTTTTCAGCAAGTCTGGCACTAATCCTCCAGGAACATCAAATCTGACCGGTACCGTAATAAAAACGCATTGAGCGTCACAAAATCTATGATCAGTTGTGTCGTTACTTAGAAGACAGTGATGAATGTCAATACGATATAAAAGAATTGGTGTCTATAATGAAGGAATATTCGCTTGATGATCAATCATATTATTCTGAAGAATATTTAAAGAAGAAATTGAAAGCTCATTATGGTGACGCAATCTACATAACATCGAGGACTGGCAAATGGATTGTCTGTTTTCGTGGTACAGCTTCCCGTATCCTTAATGACAATTGGTATGAAGAACGTTGCAAGAACGATAGCGACGAGAGAATGCGGATAGTTGAAGCTGCAGCTATTATAATTAGAGAAGATTATATTCATTAACTTGTGATTATGAAAACTATCCTAACATTGATGAAATTGCATCAGGAGGGTATAATGAGATTCCTAAGTCTTTAAAATGTTTTTTACAAAGTGTGATGAAGTCTAAAGGAAAACACTCTCAGTCTTCAGGCAAAAAAGTTGTCACAGTGGCAAATTCTATAATCACTGCAGCCAGACCCAGAAGCTGTATATCACCGTTGCAAATTGGCCTAGGAATATATTTACATAGAAAGTTTGCATCACGATCTCTCATTGATATGTTGTCCAATATTGGTATTTCCGTTTCTTATAAGGAAGTATTGAAATATGAGACTTCTCTGGCGCAAAATAATTTGTTAAAAATAGATCCAAATGCATTTTTACAATTTGTAATTATTCGATAATGCAGACCATAATGTGCGTACTATTGACGGCCATGGAACATTTCATGATATGGGAGGGATTGAGTGCATCACAACAGCTGATTGTGTGCATACTGACTTTCTTGTTCCCCGGCCAAAAAATTTACCAAAAGCTGACAGTATTGGCCAATACGGCAACATGAAGATAAAATCATATAATCGTCGGCAAAACTGTGGCCTAGGGAAGTTAATATTTTCAGATGTCTCCCAAATCAAATTAGAACCGGATACCGCTAAAATAGCTCACTTTATGAATATGCTATGGATGTCAGGCCACAGTTGTTTGAATATCTCCATTCCATCATGGAGCGGTTTTATGGAAATTTCAAAGAAAAATCAACCACAGGAATATCAAAGGTCAGCAATATGTCCTCTACCTTTTGCGAATTTGTCACCAACCAATCCATCGACGATCTACACACGTCTTCAATACGCAATAGAAGAATGCAAGAAGCAGAGACAAAATACGTGTATCGTTACTTTCGATCAACCTCTTTTTAATAAGGCTTTGGACATTGTTTTGGCAGCAGATAGTGGAAGTCCTTTGTCATCTGTTATTGTTCGTCTCGGTGGATTTCATCTAGTGATGTCATATATGGGTGATATAGGCTATTTAATGGAAAGAAGCGGTATTGAAGAGTTGTGGGAACAAGTATATGCAACAAATACTGTTGGTTCATTATTATCTGGTCATTCCTTTGCTAGAGCATTTCGAGGCCACGTGCTGACCCTGCTTGTTTTAGTTACCGTACTTTTTGAAAAACTCATCAACGAAATACTTTTTCAAGTGAAGAAATGGACAAATTTAAAATCCATTACGAATCATTTTTAAATGAAACCAGCGATAAATCTAATGTGCATGAATTTTATAATTATATAGCATCAGTTGCTTTATTGTTAGAGTCAATTTTGTTAACAGAGGCATCTAAAAGTCGCACAGCGGCACTCTGGTGTCAGTATATTGAAATGGTGCAAATAATGCTTATGTATGTCCGAGCTGAAAGAATGGGTGACTGGCAATTGCATTTATATTCAGTTCAGTGTATGTTACCTATATTACATGCCGCAGGCCGCAATCACTACGCAAAATCAGCTCACGCCTACCTGCAGCTTATGTTAGAACTTGAAACTCGTATGACTAAAGAAGATTATGACAAATTTGTTGGCAACGGATATTTTACGATTCGTCGAACATCTAAATTTTGGAGTGGTATCTGGAGCGATATGATTATCGAACAGGTATTGATGAGATCAATGAAAGTAGGAGGACTTACTCATGGTCGAGGTCTCACAGAGTCTTCGATTTCACGCTGGGTGAATACAATTCCTGTCACTATACATGTCATAAGGGCGGTTGAAAAGTTAACTGGCATATCATCTGTATATAGTAATCAACATGTAGAGCTACGCGAGTCTCGTAAAAATCGAGATACCAGTGATTCAAAAAAGTTTTTACTATGGTTAAAAATACACTCCCCATTTGAATGCCCTTCTGATACATTAATTTCGATAAGCACTGGTATAAAAGCAGACAAAACAGTAAATTGTGAATGTGCAAAAGTAATTGGTCAAGCGTTTTTGAATCACTTCACTGGAAAAACCTTTGACAAAGCTAAATTTTCGCGTAAAGATAAAGTCAAAAATATGGTTACTATGACGAAAACAATAAAAATCGGCAACCAAGAAGTAAACATAAATTCAAACCAATTGTTCCATCGGATAGTTTGTACTGTGAAGACTGATGAAGAATTGAAATTATGTTTAAAATATGAGTTAGCTCCACGACCTACATCACTTTTCGATACAATTTCACTACGAAAAGGAAAAAAGTCCACTTTAATGGATATATTAGAAGAATGTTGCCCGAGTACTGAAAAACTACCCGAAGAGCCTTGCTTTGTCATAGACGGCGGTTACCTTTTGCATAAAGTAATTTGGCCGAAACCTGCATCATTTTCTCAAATTTGCGATGGTTATTTAGATTACTTAAAGAGACATTATGGAATCAATCGTATTATTATTTTTGATGGCTACAGTGAAAGTACATATAGCACTAAATATGCGGAACATTTAAGAAGATCAGGAAAAGGTAAAAAGTCAGTAGACATTGCTTTAAGTGATGTAATATTCCCATCAACGACGCAGTCAGAATTCTTTAGAAATATATCCAACAAAATAAACTTTATTTCTCTTTTGTCAGAGAAACTTACAGCTGCAGATTTTAAAGTTCAAATAGCTCCTGGTGACGCTGATACTTACATAGTAAACGCTGCCCTAAAATTGTCTGATAACAGTAAAAAGGGAATTATAGTTGGTGAGGATACTGATCTGCTCGTGATAATGATTGCACCAGCTAATCTAAATAATGAATGTTTTATGTTAATGCCGGCATCGAAGGACAAGCCGCAAAGAGTGTTCAGCAGTCAGCAACTTCTAAGAGCTCTGGGGGACGTTGCAAATCATATTCTCCTCTTACATGCGGTCACATGTTGTGACACGACGTCTTCATTATTTAAGAAAGGAAAAAAGCAAGCTTTCAGACTTTTGCAATCTAACGAAGAATTAAAAGAGAAAGTGGTTGTATTTAATGATAAAGATGCATCACACGAAGATATTGCTCAAGCTGGAGAATATTTTTTGACAACTTTATACAATGGTCGCGTTTCATCAGATAAATTAAACGAAACAAGATACAATGTTATAAAAAAATTGTAGCGAAACAACCGATCTCTGGGAATTTGATCTCTCGGTAATTCCACCAACTCCCGGAGCAGCATTACAGCATAGTTTTAGAGTGATCCACCAAGTTCAGAGTTGGCGTGGGGTCTCACTTCCAGCTACTGATTGGGGATGGAAGCAAGAGGGAAGTCATTTGTCGCCAATCCCTACACTTGATCCTCCTGCCCCTGAAAACCTGCTGAAACTCGTTTTTTGCAACTGCAAAGTAAACTGTAATCAAAGATGTGAATGCCGCCGGGGGGGGGGGGGCTGGTGTGTACCTCTATGTGTGGTAAATGTGGTGGTGAAATATTCAGCAATCGATCTTTCCCTGAAGAAGATGATGATGAACTATCCGAGATGGAAGAAAATGAAGATTATATACCTGATGTGGAAGAGTTAAACTAACTGAATGAATCTGGTCCATCACGATCCTTCAATTGATCATGAATAACTATTTTGTACGGTAAGATAATATTACTTTTCTATAAGACTAACCAGATGCCAACATGTATTTTTATTTACTAATGATGTTTTTATTTATTATGTTGTAGGTGAGATTGGACCTCTAGTCAACCAACCATATTCTTAAAATGGCGTTAAATTATATTCTATTGACATGTGGTTAAATGAAAATGCTACTGTTACAATATCAGAGTAATACTGTATTCTTAATTTTGATAATAAATTTTTGCCCTTTTAATTTGACTTATTTCATTACTAGCAAATTTGCCCGGCTTCGCTCAGGATAATGATTATAAAAGGATTGAGTAAATAATTGAAACCTTGTTATGCCAAAAATATGTAGGCCAACTTGCTAAACATATTAACAAAAGCTAGCTCTCTTTCCTCCTCCATTTCCCTTGACCTTGATGTAGAAGCTCTGATATGCTTCTGCTGTAGACGAAGCTCCTGTTTTCAGGTGTTGTTCAGGTGTTTCCGACGCATAGATGGCTTTTTTTTTTTACCAATATTCTTTCTTTTCTTCGGTGGCGGGAGGAGGAAGGGGAAGGGCATGTTAAATAGCAGATGAAATGGTGACTCACACTCACAACGGGGTAAAGAACAAAACAGTTGTGCACCAATTTTCAACTTTGTATATTAATAACTTCGGAACTAAGAACGCTATCAGAGCCATGCAAATTGCATTTTATAGCAAATTTCATGGGCTTTTAGAAAATCAGCTTCCACTTTTCAATTTCTTTACCGTTTTTGAGATATTTGCAAAAAACCGCAAAGCTGCATGTTAAAATTCTACTTAAGGGGGTTAAAAAGGGGGTAGGGGTAGTTTTTCAAAAATGAAATGTAGATAAGAATGTTCCTCTTGTTTTGAACTTTTCGTGTGCAAAATTTCATCATGATTGGAATAAAACTGTAGATATGTATAAAATACAAACAAACAGACAAACATTATTTACATATATATATATATCTATATATATATATATATTTCCAATATGGCGGCTATGTCCCATCACGCATGTGCTGCAACACTACTGATTCTCATTCAGTACACCATAGAGTACATACTCACCAATTTTCAGCTTTATAATTTGTTTTCTGATTATATTAGCTAAATGCCCTGGGCTATTAAGGTTATTGCTGGCTCTCACATCCTACCTTCCAGTATTTGCGTATCATCCGTCAGAAAAGTGAATAACTCAACAGGATACTAAGTCATTCATACTACTGTTCAGGTGCATTTAGCATGTACACCAGAGGCAGATTTATGCATAGGCAAAGTAGGCAACTGCCTACGGGTGGCAAATTTTGTAAAGGTCGTTATGTTGTTTTTATACCTAAGAGATGTTTCATATGCCGCTCCATTTCGTCTCAATATGATAAGAAGCTTTTAAAAATATATATTGTTTAGTAACAAGGCTTATTACATAAAGAGAATATTTCATCATTTACTTCTGATCTGTATATGAAGTAGGCCCTACATCGTTTTTTCACAATTACATTTACATACATTATATATGTGATACTTCCATTATATTAATTATTTAACTATTAATTTGTTTACATTCAAATTTTGAACATCCTTTACCGACTCTGTAATTTGACATGAGTGAATGTCAATAGATGCCACTAGCTGCTAACAGACAGACTATGAGCATAGTATAATTTCATACCCAACTCTAGTGCCAGTTGAGCTTCGACCTGCCGAGGAGGGAAATAAGAGGTCTACACATAGTACGTGTCCATTAAACACCTGTTGTATTTTACAAAAATTGTTAAATATATATTCATCAAATAAATTGATAGGCAAAAAGTGATAAGTGAAAGGATGATTATGTCAAAAGATGTGTATATAATGTATTTTCATTTATTATGTTAGGGTAATATTAGTGGAATGATAATATTCTACCACTACTGTATTAGAGTATACAAATGTAATGATATATCTTGGCACAATACTACGTAATAAATTTGGATAAAAGCTCATTTCAAATAGAAAGGATAGCTGGTGTGATCAGACATAACAAATTTGTATTAGTTTTTTGAGAATGTATTACTATCAAACTGCAATAAGCATATTTTCAAACCTTTATGGATGTGTGTCATGGAATTTACAGATTACACCAAAAGAAACAGTTAAAATATATCTTTTCAATTAAACAAAAATTGGTCTTGTAACATGAGTCAGTAATACAGCAGGAACTAATCAGTTAATTGCTATTACAAAATGCCTTATTCCTTTTTCATGATGATCAGATTTTGCTATACGCCTGCATAAACAAAAATTATTAAATTGCTTAACTCTCAACACAAAGTATTTAAACAACATATTTAACATGAAAAGTTCATCATGTCACATATTCTAGTAACAAGATAAGTTTTTGGAATAGTGTTTTAGCTGAATTTATACACTAGAAGGACACTCACCATTTAGTTTGTGTGTGTAACTCTGGTTAATCAAAGAGAATTATTTGTGTAAATTCAAATGTAGTAATACAAATCTACTACCATAAAGGCCTGGAATGCTATGCGTTAAAGAATTTTAATTAACTTTATATGGGGAAATCTGGTTTACATACATTATTTCTGAAAATAATAATCCTGAAATGTAATCAGTACTTATATCAAGTTAAGTGCAATAATTAAATAGATTCTTCAACTTGCACGTTGCAAACTTCAGGTGCTAAGCCTTTACTTTATTTTTAATTCAACATCATGTTCGGCAATGTTAAAAAGAACATGTTATGGCCTCTGAGAAAGTACACAGTGAATGGAAGCTGGCTTAAATGAAGGTAAACATTTTATCTAATAATTAGTGTCCCGTGTTAGAAAACATGTGAAATACATATTATAAAAAGAAGGATATTGTTTTTACTTCCATGTTCCATAAGGAAATGCATGGCAAAAAAATCATGTTCGAGATAAGGGCTGATTCTGATTGTACTACCCTCAAAACATAAAGAAGTCATTTTTCGAAAGATGTCTGTGTGTAGAATTTTGTCTATGGCGAATGATAACTGCCGCAAATTCAAATAATTTTTTGCATATTGTAGAGGACTCAAGGTCTGTTGATTTTGGTGAAGATCGGTTAAGGAGAAGGGGTAGTTTACCTGCAACGTTTTATGTTTTAACAAGAGTAAAGTACTTAATTTTGATAAATAAAGTATCCTGAAAAGGTCATAATAATCCACTGTAGAAAGGTAGATGAAATATCTATAAATGAAAAGGGGTAGGGGGAAGTTGAAGGGGGAGGGGATAATTTTCTATAAATGAAAATGATAGGTGAAGGGGAGGGGATAATTTTTTATATGTGTACTCAGCAACAATGAAGTAGTTTGTTGATAAAATTCCTTCCCAGGCTGTTTAGCCGTGGTCCAATGTTTTCTGCAAAACCAGACGTTTTGGAAGTGCCATCGATTACCATTATCAATGAAAATCAAGTGCGCTAACGTGAGGTGGTATATGTTAGTGACCACAATTCTGTGGTTGAGGCTGAAGATAGAAGTAGTTTCTGTAGAAATATTTCATTTCTAAAATGATTTTAAATATAAATCTTAAAACATGGAAGTCATGTATGGTTCTCACACCGATATTTTAATTATTTGCATCAAATAGTATTATTGTTTAATAAATGTTCCATCCAGATCAAATTATGTGTATACAGTTCTGGAAAAATTAGACAGGCATAAAATTTTTTTTGTTTATTGTAATTTGTATTATGTTCGGAAGTATCCCAAAGTAAATTTAACATTAATCATGTCAATCAATGAGGCCAGTCCAGTTTTTTAAGGCTAGGAGAATCCTTGAAATGTTTGGAGCATCACTAGGTCATGATGGATCTAATCATCAAACTTCAGTTTCTGTGAAAAACTGGCAGATTTAAGTAGTCACTTGATAAAGGATGGTATTGTAAAAGCAACAATTCTTTCAGAATTATTTTATAACCCTGTCAGTCTGCAAATAACTATCACTCCTTTAGATCATCAGCAGATTTAACTTTTCTTATTCGTGCTAGGAATGTATCATGTAAAACTGCTGGAAGTATGGAATACAAGAACAAATCAAACATTGTACATTGTTTGATCCAAGAAATTAAAAAAAAAAAAACTTGTAAACTCTGAAAACATTGTTCTAATACAGAATTCAAATTAAATAAAGAAAAACAGGAATTGTGTGAGTGCTAGTGTGTGTGTGTGTGTGTGTGTGTGTGTGTGTGTGTGTGTGTGTTTTAATGGAGACATCTTCCCCCTTGCTTCTCAACCACTTTCAGAAAGTGAACAGACAGAACAATACCTGACCTGCAAATGGTCTTGAAACATACTTGTGATCTTGCAAAAGAAGATCAGTCCTCTGTGTGTTTTAATGATAATTAGTTAATCAATGGACATGTCATGGACAACAAAATCCAAGAATTTACAAATGAATAATGAAAACACAAAAATTAAAAACTAATAAGAAATCATTAAATAGACATAAAGAAACAAATTAGTAAAATTTATTAATGAATCAAAGGAATTCAGAAATTCTACTGATAATCACACATTAGTACATAGTGTTACTAATTTCACAAGTGCACAAAATTTGTAATTATTGGATAGTGAACATTGGATTTCAATATAGTAAGCGTACACATATTAATGTAAAGCATGTTTCTTAAACTGAAAACAATAAATTCTTTTGAGTTAGTGTAACGTATTGTGTTACTGTAAGACAGAGCAGTGTTGTTAGTGTACTAATTAAGATGCATTACATGTATAAGTAAAGCTAAATGGCCTAATGAGTTATTCTTAGATGACATCATTAATCTTCTTGGTAATGGTGTAAAAGCCTTCCCACAGTGGTTGCAGGTTCAGGCTGATTTCTTTCTTCCTTATCATGTTATAGAACTAAGCCTGGCAGCAGGTGTGAGCCCTGAAGAAATTGCAACCAGTCTTCATCTTTGTATTTGCCAAAATAAAGTTGTTCTGAGCCAGGTCATGTAAATTCAGGTTAGGCCAAATTGCTCATTAGACTTTGTCTAAATTTTAAAGATATAAAGTGTTGATAAAGATTTTAGGACCGTAATTTAAAAACATTGTTTGCACATATGAGTAGGAAGCAGATGTATTAATATAATATGTTACCCAACAAGATACAGGAACAATTATGTATATTTAATTAAGTAGTTAGTGGACTTAAAACCTGCAGTAGAAACTCCAGTTTTTATAACACAAATGGGGAGAGAATTGAAGATTTCATGTTTGTAAATGTTAGATGTATTTTCTTCACAAGTAACTAATGGCTGGTTATGATTTGTAATCACGTTTTCTCATAATGTATGTTGTTAAGGCCTTTTTTTTAAGAGTATGAAAAAAAATAATAGATATCGGTATCTGAAAAAAAGTGAATTTTATTGGTACATACTAAAGTATAGAGTCCCATTTGTTTCTTTTCATTAACAAAGGTCCGTACTGTAATAATTTTGTGTGTAATATATAAGCATTCTTAATATATTTACAAGATTCTCCAATTTTTATTTGCATAATTCAGACCATAGTAACATTAAATTCCACTCTAACCCATTATTAATACTTAATCGTTTGCGTGTTAACAGAAACTGCACATTGCTTTTTATTGCATTATGTTGAAAAAAGGATTTTAATGTACTTGTTTGGTTATACGTTAGATTGTACTGGGTTCTAAATTGGAAGTAGAATTCTTGAAAAGAACGAATCCATAATATTTTTACCATGTGGGGCACATTTCTTGAAACTTGTGGGTGTTAATGCTGCAAAACTCAATGCAGATGTGATGACATTTTTCGGGCATGTTGCAAGTCTTTACTCATTTTTCTCTAGCAGCCCTGCATGTTGGGAAGTTTTGAAAAAGCACATTCCTTTATCACTGCAGAGCTTCTCTGAAACAAGATGAAGTGAGAGGATCCAAGCTGTCAAACCGATAGTTAAGCACTTCCCAGGAGTACTTAAATTGTTGGATATATTTTAGAAGAGATGTCTTCTAGTCTAACTCCCTCTGCCTGCAACATCATATTAGGGCTTAAGAAATATTTCAATTCCACAAAAAGCTTAATGTTGGCATCTTTTTGGTTCAAAGTGCTTTCATATATTGACTAAAAAAATGTTGTTATTCAAAGCAAAGGAATCACACTCGATGTTGAAATAACTCTAGTGGAAGATTTGCTGACAGAATTGAAATTGTTGCGTGATAATCCAGAACCAAACTTAATTGCAAAAGAACTAATAAAAGTTCCTCCTGAATCTCCCAAAAGGTGGAAAAATGTACAGATCAATCCAATAGTGATTTTTCAGTAAACAAAGATCAAGAAAATAAATTTAAAACCTCAGTCATGTACCCAGTATTAGGGTTTGTAATGGGAAACATAAAAACACGATTCACTGCAATTAGTTCAATTCGTGACTTTTTTCCACCAGTATTGAACTTTACGTACATGGAAAATGATGAATTAGAATTGAAAGTAAAAGTTCTCATTAGCAAGTTTAAAAAGGAATTGGCAATGGATCTATTTGAAGAAATATTACACTTGAAGAACATTTATAAAACAGAGTTTGTATCAGTAAAAAATCCACTAAGCCTACTCCAAAAACCTTCAAGCTGTATTTGTGAACTTCTGTCTTGCCTATAGGCTTTTCTGTACTATTCCAGTTACAGGGTCGTCTTCTGAAAAATCTTTCAGCAGGTTAGCGAATTCACTGAAAACTTGGCAGAGAAGCACTACCTACCAAGAAAGGCTTAATAATTCTGCAATTTTAGCTATTAAAAATGAATTGGCTAACAGTATTAATTTATCAGTCAGATGTTATTGACCAGTTTGCTCAAATGAAAGCAAGAAAAAAACTTTGCACTACTTAAGCCGTTTTAGAAGCAGGTCTCTCACTTATAATTGGTTATGATCTTTTAGACATATTTTTGTTTATTTTGTAACAATTGACTTATGTATCACTTATGTGTTGATAAACGCAGATTTGTTTATTTTTTGTCTTAAATTTAGACCATAGTAACATTAAATTCCACTCTAACCCATTATTAATACTTAATCATTTGCGTGTAAACAGAAACTGCACTTTGCTTTTTATTGCATTATGTTGAAAAAAGGATTTTAATGTACTTGTTTGGTTATAGCCCTACGTTAGATTGTACTGTGTTCTAAATTGGAAGTAGGTTTTAATTCCGGTACTTTGAATAAATACAGCCTTTTATCCATACAATAAATACAGCCTTTGAATGTACACTAAGTAAGGAAATGTTTTTTAAGTGTAATTAATTTTAAAAATCTAAAAGGTTAAGTTAGATAATTAAACGTAGACACAATCTCCCAAAATCGTCTCTGTACCGTAATTATGTGCGATAAATGGAAACTAATTTCTGTACTTCCAATAAATACACCCTTTTAATAAAATATGTGCCAATAAACCCCAATAAAATATGCACCAATAGCGTAGCCTACTAGGTTATAGGCCTACGTTGTAAATTGGAAGTAGGTTTTAATTCCGGTACTTCGAATAAATACAGCCTTTAATGTTATGTATAGCCTTTTATCCATACAATTATTTTATGTACACTAACAAAGGAAATTTTTGTTAAATCTAATTTTAAAAATGTAAAAGGTTAAGTTACACTGTTAAACGTAGACACAACCTCCAAAAATCGTCTGTGTACCGTAATTATGTGCGATAAATGGAAACTAATTTCTGTACTTCCAATAAATACACCCTTTTATTGTACACTAACAAAGTAAATTTTAATTAAGTTACATTGTCGTACATAACCTCCATAACCTGGCATAAGTTACTTGTGAAGAAAACAGTTGTAGTACACATCGGACACCGAAAAAAAGTACGAACGCGGAGACGGAAGTTTTTTACCACAGGATTTAGTGGAAGACCCGGTTAGCCTGTAAGATATATATATAAATTGCAGCTCATGCGATATGTTCTACATAGGCCAAACAGGCAGACCGTTTGAAGAAAGATATAAAGAACATCTTCCCAGAAGGGAATTGCATAAAACAACATCAAATTTTGCCAGACACCTGATGCTATGTAATCATAACTACAGTGATTTTGAGACAAATTTCCAGCCCATGCATTGCTGCAGGAAAGGAAAATACATGGACGCACTTGAGGAATATGAAATATATAAAGCCGTCAAAATCAACAGTGATTATGTCTTGAACGATAAACTTACATTTTCACATAACATATTGTACAACATGGCAATACTTGCACACGGGCGCCGGTAAATAGAAAGTTACAGTACACACGGGCTATAATAAACAAAACAGTTTTATCAGTGGATATATAAACAGTGAATCAGTCGATTGATAATGTCCACACGAGAAACATAAAATTTCATGTTCGTGTATGTGAATTTCCGCTGTCGTAAAAGTGCACTTTTACTGTAATGATTTTAGTATTTTAATTTCTTAACGATCTCTAATGAGTGATCAAGTTTTCTGAAGATGGCAATTTGTTGCCAAAACGCATCATAAAGGACAAGAAAAACGAAGTCGCACGACGGATATCTAGGTAAATACGTCTACATACACCATTTATTT
This sequence comes from Magicicada septendecula, assembly GCA_034769895.1. Lineage (NCBI taxonomy): Eukaryota > Metazoa > Arthropoda > Insecta > Hemiptera > Cicadidae > Magicicada > Magicicada septendecula. The sequence continues at coordinate 736,619,602 of CM068367.1, forward strand.
TGTTGAAACCAAGCTCGGAACTCAGTTTCCTTAGCAGTTCATCTCTGTGACGACGCATAACCATGCAGCCCAGAGTCAGTCAGTCAGTTGTAACCAAAATTGTAAGTGCAGAACAAATAATTGACATCTAAAATTTAACAAAGTCATGAAACAATAAAGGTAACATCTTACATTATCAGAAACCTGGCACTAATTTACTTTCGTCTTCTGCAGACGTTGATAGTGTTAAATATTTTAACGAATTTTCTAAATCTTCACTTTAGTGTGTACAAGTCTATTTACAGTATATGGAATTAACTCACGCTAGTCATTTTGTTTGCCAAAAATAAATTTTTTTTGTAAAACGGGTACAACGATTTTTTTACAGAAAAAAATTGTTAAAATTTGCACAACGGGGTTAGTAAATACGTCATTGAATGCAAATTTTGTTTTACTTATTATACAAATCAACACAGACGTGTTGTGGTTTAAGTCTTGAAAATGGTGGAAACACTGAAAGGGCTCGTCCGGAATATGACAAGTAGCAGTTTAGCAAGTAAACACAACAAAGTTGGTTATACAAATCAGTTCACGGAGAAGCTACACCTACCTCTAACTTGAGAAGACTATTATACTAACCTCTGCTAAGATTATACTACCCCCTGATAAGGATCCATCACCACTTTAGAGTTCAAAATATCCTGAATGACATTACAGGTTGTCTGCAGAATTGGAAAATGTTAATGAAATTTAAAAAAAGTTAATGAAGATGAATTAACATGTATAACTTTTACTAGCTGAAAGGAAATGTGTCCACCAGTTGTACTTAATGACATAATAATAACTCAAACTGAAGGAGCCAAATTCTTTGGGATTCACTTGGAACAAAAGCAAAATTTGAAAACAGTAAGTAAAGAGAAAACAACTTGGGCATAACTTAACCAAGCTCTATTCACTGATTTGTTGTAATGCATTATTAAACCTAAATAACAAATAATTTGTTCAAACATCTGTTACAAAATCTGTATGGATCTATGGACTGTAACTCTGATCTTCCATTCAAGCATATAACTCATACAGAGGTTTCAATCAATGGTTTTAAAATTTATCACAGAGGTGTTGTGGTATGTCAGGAACAAGAACATCTACGAGACTACGATTTCATATCATCCCCAAATTGCCTGCTGGATCACCCCTGTTTCACATACAATCATACAACATTATTATTATACAACAATCTTTTTTGCTCATCTTCAGTTTGTGCTTTACTTTATGTTTACAGTACAGTACAGTTTACACTACTGGTTAATCTAGTGTTGTCAGTGTGTGCAATTAATGTAAACACATGACGAACAAGTAACAGCTGCACACAAATGGACAGGAAGATTTTAATTCTTAAACAAGAATTGATAGTTGTATAATTTACTAGAGAAAGAGAAAATTTAAGTACGTTGATGGTGGATTATGGTATCAAGTCAACAACTAAGATTTCTTCAATAATATTCTCTTCCAGACTCTTGTACCATGATCCTCTGATAAAAATGCCAGATGTTTTTATCACCACAGTGGTAATAATCCTCATTGGTTAGGTTGTCCAAGTCCTATTCTTCCAGTGACTGCAACACTTTGAAGCATTTTCTAAATTCAGAGCACATTCCCAGCATTTTCAGTATTTATTTAAGGTTTCTCTAGCCTGTACTTGTTCTCAATCCCTCACCAATGAAAAATAAAAGCAAAAAGTGGTTTGTTTCTCTTTGTTCACATTTGTCAATGATGTCTTACTGAACTAGCTATTGTAGAAAGTTCTTGTTTTCTTGCAACAAACATTCAGTGATTTGTAGAACTGAATGTAAATATAATGCATAAATGTTGATACAGGCCTATATCTCAAGTCTCTTATCAACTTTAAAAAAATGAAGAGTTTTTAATAAAAAGTAAACTTCATTTTTTGAAAAGTTCTCATAATAACAAATTAGTATACAGACTGTGCACATTTGTTAAAATAGGCATAAAATTAGTAACTCAAATCTAGAGGCACTTTTAGACACGTGTGGTCACACAGGGCCCACAGTTTTGGGGACTTTGAATTCACCCAGGAAGAACAAAGAGGAAACAGAAGAAAATAAGTTTGAGAAAGAGGGAGGAAAGTATTAAATGTGCAATACATAACACACAAAAAGAATCCTGGGCAGGGCACTAGATATAAGTTGATAGACACAATTTCTTACATAATTTAGAGATTCCTTTATAAATTAATTCAGTGATGGCCAATGTTCTTCATTACAATTTTAATACAAATAAGCCACCAACCTTTTTTTAAGTGTAGCATTTATAATCTGGAAAATGTCTAACAAGCGTTTAACATGATTAGAGAATAAATGTATCTTAAAATATATACTCATTTATAAACACGGGGGACAAAAAAATCTTCTGTTACTTAGTTACTTTGAAATTTCTGGCAGCAAATATAATCCAAATCAATCCAGATTTGGAAAAATTGTAGTGGTAAGAGCTCACACCATATTAAATGGAAGAATTCAAAAAGATTAAATAATTTAGCTGTAGTTCCTTTAACGTTGATCTGTTACAATATAAAAAGTGTTTTGACTATTGTGTAAAGAACATGTATTTTTAATTATATGATCTGTTGTTAATTTATGTTTGATCGTGTGTATAGATAATGTTTAACATTGTAGACATGTATCCTTTGACCAGCAATTTCAACGTACCAATAGTTATTTATTTCATAAAAGTTGATGTAAATAATTATAACTATTGGCACATATAAAAGTCTGTGAATAGCACTACTCAGAAATTCATTAACAAAATTCTAGCAAATATTGGTAACTGAAATGATCACTTAGATATGTACTTAATCTATTAACACCAAAAAACTGAAATGGAGTTTTTTCTGTATGTGGAATATTATTTAGTCTCTATTATACCCATAGACCATTGTTTATATTTCTAGGTTGTATATTAGAATAGTCCCACACATTTGCATTTTATGTAAACTAAAGAGAACTGAACAACACTGCTGAACATTAACTTGAGGTTTATTTATGATTCAGTTTGGTTACTCACTCCTATTGAGTTAACCACACTGAAAGGGAAGTGGATCAGTGACATTAAAGATGGCAATCAGCTCTATAAGATTAACCAATCAAAATGGATAAAAATAAATTAATAAAATCAAATTTTACTTTTTATCAGAATATATTAAATCTTGTGTAAGGACCTTAATTTCATATTATCATCATTCATTGAAATCGCTTTATTTCAAATCAACAGTAAGTTACTATTATTATTTTATTTTTTTGTGTATTAATTTCAATAAGAAGTTGAGCAGTTTTGACTTGGAAAAATAGGAAGAAAATGGGATATAAGGCAACAGCAGAGGGAGAATGAGGAGAGTGACAAACAGAAAGTGAAGAGTGGAAGGGAAAGAGAAGAAAATATATAGAAGTAGGTAGATAGACAGAGCTACACAAATAGTAAGATAATAATATATAACTATGAGTATATGATTAGAGTCAGTTTCTCATCAGACTTTCATTCTACTGGAAAAGTACCAGCTTTATTACCCCACACAAGTCATTACATTTTGAATGAGTACCGGTAAGCTTTGATAAAAAAAGCACTATTAATAAATAAGAGTAAACAGCGTGAAGGAAATAATACTGAGAAAACATAATTCCTATAGAAATAAGCATAACAAGTTTGTAACAGTTCTCTATTAAACACAAATTTTTCTTGGAAAACACAAGTCTTAAATTAGTTTGTGTGTGTTTAATAAATAGATATTAAATTTATTTTAAAATAAACTTACGGTGTATAATTACTGAAGGTGGGAGTAGTATATAATATTGGAAGTAGTATATAATAAACAAACCAATGAATGGAAACTTTGCAAAGTACAATATTTGTAGCCCTTTAGTTTCTTGAGGTTTAATAATTCGTTTTAAGTAAAACTGAAAACGTTTTGAGGCCCATATTAAAACTCATTGAAAAATTAATTTTAACAAATTTTTCTGATGTCTGTAATATAACAAAAAACCATATAATTTTAAAATGTTCACTCTTAGTGAAGCATCAATATTAGTGTCTAAGTGTTAATATTTGCTTGCATACTACTGCACAAGTGTGCAATTCATATGTTTGATGATAGTAACAAAAATTAAGGGAAAGCTAAGCCTTCAACAGCTTAATCAGATATACTGGAAAGATTATATTATGAATACTTGAATCAACAAATACAGGGTTCCTGTATTTGACCTCAATACTGGGTATTGGACCCAGTACCTACAGCTTCAAGCTAACATTCATAATATCCAAAGGTTACAAAATATTAGAAAAAACTCAGTGTACACAAGCATTTATGATAAAGTAAATGTACAATTAGGTCTCAAGATTCCGATGCTGGAATAATAACAGAATTAATCACAAAAATGTATTACCTAAAATTATGCGTAACTTAAACTTATACACTTCGTCAAAATTAACAAAATAAAATATCTTACAATACATTGGTGTAGTAACTGAATTTATTATGGTTCATATCTATCAGACAGGTTTTCTTCATAATACATCTAGATGCACGTAAAACGGGGTGAATAGAAACAGTGGGGTGAATAGAGACAAAACTTATATAATTATAATAATAATTACTATTACTATTACTATTAATAACTATATATATAATTACTGGAAATTATTTTTAACTATTATTGCTTTTGGGTTGGCAACACTTTAGACCAACAAGGAAATTATGTTTTGTTTGTGTGGCAGCACTGTAGGTTGACGTTTATCCTAGTGTCTGTCTTGAAAGTTTTCAAGACGTTTTCCTACCTACTTTTAACTTATCTGGTAAGATTGTATTCTATATGTGATAGTTAATGGCATTGTAAATACTACCTATAACATCAATATAAAACAGTAAGGGTTGGTTTTTGTTTTACTTTTAACGAAATCAGCTCTGAGAATTTTCATATTTTTTAGGTTACTTTTTAAAGTTTGTGGGGTGAATATAAACATAACAATTCTAGTGTTTCTATTCACCCCACAACAGCAAGATTAAAAAAAAATCTAGTATGCCATATTAATACTATATAAAAACCTATTATCCATTCTCTAGTTATGTTATATGCATAACTAACATATCTGTGTTGTTTCAGAGTTGCTGTTCAAATATGCCACGGAAATACAAACCCATCGTTGGAGGCGGTTACAAAAAACACAGTCCTGATCATATAAAAAATGCCCTCTCTGACATCGAATCTGGCGTTAGCCTGCAGAAAGCAGCTGAAAAACATGGGATTCATTATAGTATACTATACAGACACCTAAAAAGAGGCCCAGACATTAAACATCAGGGTGGACAAACTGCCTTGTCTTTTGAAGAAGAAAAGCTGTTTGTAGATAGACTGTAAATATGCAGCGAATGGGGCTATCCTATCGACTCTACAACCTTACGACTTCTAGTAAAGGACTTTCTGGACAGAAGGGGGAAGGAAGTGAAAAGATTTAAGGATAATCTCCCCGGTCGTGATTTTGTGGAATCATTTATGAGACAACACAAAGATCAATTGGCAGTGCGAATGTGCCAAAACATAAAACGCTCCAGAGCCGGTGTAACACCAGAAACCATCAACAGTTACTTCGATGAACTGTCAAACGAATTAGAGAATGTGCCGCCGTCTAATATAATAAATTATGACGAGACCAACCTTACAGATGATCCGGGAAAACGAAAGGTAATCACACGGGGGGGGGGGGAACTAAATATCCTGAAAGGGTCATGAACTCTTCAAAGACAACCTCCATGATGTTTGCAGCCGCTGCAGACGGCACTATACTACCCCCTTATGTTGTGTATAAGGCTTTGCATTTATATCAAAGCTGGACCGAAGGCGGGCCAAATTATGCAAGATATAATCGGACGAAATCTGGCTGGTTCGATTCGTTCTGCTTCGAGGATTGGGTCCTTACAGTTGCTGTCCCATATCTGAAAAACTAGAAGGGAAGAAATTTCTCATTGGAGACAATTTATCTTCGCACCTGTCCTTAGAATCAGTTAAGCTGTGTCAAGACAACGACATAAGATTTATATTCCTACCAGTAATTCAACACACCTAACACAACCGCTGGACGTGGCATGTTTTCGGCCTCTTAAAACTACTTGGCGCCGAATATTAGAGGAATGGAAGAAAGGCCCAGGAAGAAACGAGGCAACAGTTCCTAAGGATAAATTTCCTCTGCTTTTGAAAAAGTTGTGTGACTCCTTGAAGGAAGAAAATGTTATTGCAGGTTTTAGGAAATGCGGGATTGCGCATCTAGACCGCAATAAGGTGTTGTCAATGCTCCCAGGTACTGGTATAGTAGACAAAAACCAGGATATGAACAACCTTGAAGAATCCACTAATGCTGTTGACAATAGCTTTAAAGAACTCCTTCAAAGTCTTAGGCAAGACCAGACTCCTAAACCAAGGAAAAAAAGGACAAAAGTAAATGTCCAACCCGGCAGAAGTGTTAGTGTTGATGACTTTGAGGACGTGGATGGGGAGGATATAACCCCCCATACTTCACTTTACAGTGACCCAAGCCCTTGTACATCTAAACAGGCCAAGCCAACGAAAAAAAATGCCAAGAAAAACAGAAAACGTCTTGATTCATCATCAGAGGATGATGGTGCCTACTCAGTGCAGGACAGCGATGAAGACCTGATTTTGTCCTCTTCAGATTATTCTGATCAAGATGAAAATACTGGTATCTCCATAAGCCAAGGTGACTATATGGTGGTCAAAGTATATGGAAAAACAAAAACGTCTTTTAGATGTTATGTTTGCAAAGTTAGTTACCTTAATGACAATGATTTTGTTGGAACGTTTTTAAAAAGAGTTCCTCAAACCAAAAAGTTCACAATGACTGAAGAAGATTCTTTTGTCTTGAGAAACGATGTCGTCCGAAAACTGTCGTCGCCAGTTCTCAGTTCAAGTGCTCGTTTCAAAGACATGCTATGTTTTGAGGATGATCTGTCTGATTTAACAGTTTATTAATGATACAGTACCAGGGTCATGGTAAAGAGTTGTGTTCTGTTTGTTCACCTTAAGTTTGAATACATTAACCCTGTGACAAACATTTTTGTATTACTTACTTTTTACATTAATAAACCATTATCTTGTGAAATAAATGTTTATCTATGTATTTCCTAATAGAAAAATATATATATCATAGTTTCTATTCACCTCTCTTTGGTTTTAAAAGAAACAAACATGGTTTTATAACACTGTTTCTATTCACCCCTATTTGCGGGTGATTAGAAACACCATGTTTTTATTTTTTTAATTTTATTGAAATAAAATAATTTAATAATAATATCATAAGCTGATAGGGGCAATACAGACCTGAGTTTTGGGTAGTATTTTTTTGTTTTAACTTAACAAACAATAAGTAAATTTTTAATCCAAAGTTCAAATTTGTTTCTATTCACCCCGTTTTACGGTATACAGGTTTATTCCTGATCAAATCTGGGGTACCCCAAGAGAGTGTACTGGGACTGATGCTATACATTTTCTATACAGCGGTTCTGGTGACAATAGGAACACAGGTTGCAAGGTTTGCCGATGACAGAAATATTAGCAGTCCACACATGTCCTATGACTGCATCACTCAGCATGCAACAACATCTGGACGCAATAGATATCTGGCTAAAAGATGAAAAATTAAAGCCAGGACAGCCAAATCAGCCAATGTGACTTTTATTATGGAAAGAGATGACTGTTTGTTTTGACAGCTTCACAATGCTGCAGGTAAACGAGGTGAAGTACTTCGGCCTGCACATCGACTGACTGCTCACTTGGCAAAAACAAATTTTTATAAAATAGGAACAGCTTGGTATATAATTTCAAAAATTGTACTGGTTGATTAACAGGAAGCCCCAGGTGAGTTTGGAAAACAAACTGTTAATTTATAAAGCTATTGTAAAACTTGTCTGGACTTATGGTATACATGTGGGGAAAGACCAGCAACTCCAACCCTGGAATTCAATCCAACACTGCCAGTAAAACTCTGAGCCATATGAACAACCCATGGTGTGTGCTCAGCTGTATAATCCAGAGAGATCTACAAATGCCTCCAGTCATAAAAGAGTTAAAGTGACAAAGCACCAATGACAGTGACAGGCTAACAAACTATTCCAAGTCCTCGCCAAGCAGCTTCAGTCTAGCAGTGGTGAAGTGTGTAGACGGAAATGTTTACCCAGTGACTTAGTGGACAGATTTTATCAGTTTTGGTGACTGTGTAATAATTTGTACATAATATGCAATAATTTATAATGTGTATTTACTATAACACTAGTTTGTAATGGAGGTGCCTCACTGAAAGAAGCACATCCTGCATGTCATTTCCAATTGCTCATTAATATTACTGATTAACCTTGCTGGGTAGACTGTAATAAATATAGACTGTAAATTTCATAATATAAAAAAGAATAACAAATACTCATTCATCACAATTTCCAGAATAGAAATTGTTAATTTACGATAACGTTCCGTTTTCATAGGCACAGGTCTACCTGCGAGTGCCATATGCTATACTTAAAATTTTGCATCCCATTGGCTTCTATTTTATATCAAAATCTGATGTACGAGAACGTGTTTCAGAACAGTCAAGGATGTAGTATCTTTATAATGATGTATCTTTTGGCAGCGATGGCCCTTGCCCTTTATTAGGGTGGAGCGAGAATCCCATTCGGCGCCCCTTGGTTGACACCTTTCGAATCAATTATAATTCAGTTTCTGTTAAGTAAAACACCAACTTTTCAAAAATCAATACATTTATTGAATCAAAATTAAGTTGCTATTCATATTGCACTCTTGCTGCAACATAAACAAAATTACTATTAATTAGTATTTGGTATTTAACATTTGGATCAGTTTGAATAATTCTAAAACTAAAAACTAATCAGATAACATAATAAAAAAACAGGAACATCGATATTCTATGTAGTATTTTATGTACTACTGTGATGATGATAATAAAAATAATAAACAAATAATAAAAACTCTATGTAGCTAATTATAAAGGGACCGTGCAAGGACATCAGTTATGAAGAAGACCTAGATTGTGTACAAACTTGCTCGCTTAATCATTTTATAAATGTCACTAAAAATAAATTTAAATAAAATTTATCCTCCTTGCTTTGGCACTTGCAAATTTGGTAATTAAATCCACATTCGAAATGGATTGAGCAATATCATTTTCAACTGATAAAATTGCCAGATTTGACAATTTTTCCTTAGCCATTGTCGATCTTAGGCATGTTTTTATTAGTTTTAGTTTACTAATAAACAAAGAAACAAAAAGGCGCCAACAAAATTTTATTTTTTTCACAATCGGATTTTGGCGCCTAGAGCGGTCGCTCCTCTGGCTCTACTCCAGGGCTTTGGGAGTACCTACAGCAGTTGTATTATTTACATTTTAAAAAATTCACTGGTATAAAAGGACGTTGGAATTTTTTATTTTATTCAAAGCGGCTAACTATACCGATTAATATCTAAAACGAATAATTATAAACCTTTACAAAAATTATAAACACCTCGATATGATTAACAAAACTCTGGTAACTTTATCTGAGTTAAATTACACACACAAGTATCTACTACTATTACCGACTTGTTCTTCGTTTGGCGTACTGCCGAGCAACCAAATAACTATGCAATTAAAAATGACAAGGTGAGCGGAAACGCTTTCGCGAAACTAAACAAGTTCGCAGTTTTAAAATCTGAATTAAAGTAGTAACAATAAACGAAAATAATACAATTACAATGACTATATGGGCACAACGGATGCCGGTAGAAAAACTTAACTGTAACAACAGTGACAGTAATGTACGTCTAAATGTTTTACTTTTTATCTTAATTTTAGAATTAAATATAATGTCAAATATAAACAATTTTGTTTACCAGTACGTTTTTAGACTCATCACCAGCTACAAGTTATGTAAATTTGTGACTCGAATAAGTATGTTTATATATTACTTGACGCGAATACATGAGCCTGCTTGTAAAGGAAATAGAAAATGTTGTAACACATCGAGATTCTGTTGGAAAGAGGTCAACGGGTACGGAATTGGCTCTATGTTGACGTAATGACTCATATTTTGACATAGGGAACAGTAAAATGTTATATAAATATTTTGATTGTAATAATATCTCTCCTTAAGTTCAGTCATTTTGAAAGTTGATAAGAGTTTTCGAAAACTTAGGAATCATTACTTGTTTAAAGCGCATTTGAAGAAGACTGCAATGATAAATACAGGGTGAGGTTATGTTTTTTTATAAAGTTTATTATAATTGTTTTTTATTATCTCAGCCTGTAACTGAGAAAGTTTTTACAGACAGATTTAATATTTTATTTTAAGGCGATACAATTTGATGTGAATTCGATTAAATTCAAAATTTGCTATATTTTTTGGAATGTATTATGTCAAGATAATAGTTTTCTGATATTTGCGAATCATGCTTATTTGCATACAGAGGTTTTGTTCATGTATATTTCCTAATAGGTCGTGTTATTTGTAATGCTAAATTATGTGGATGCATTTATATGTGTATTATATAATTTTTAAGGCTTAAAGGAAGAATAGTTTCACTATTAAAAAAATATATTAAAGCGTTTTTTAAAGTAAAGGAAGGGTAAACCTCACGATATAAAACTGATTTTGTATGCTAATAAAAGGAACTCTCTATATTCATTAATATTTAACTGAGAAGTAAACAGATATTCTGGTTTTGTAATTTGAGAAAGACCCTTTAGGTAAGCAAAACTTTGCAGCGAATTTAAATATAGATAGTTTTAATTAAGGTGATAATGATCACAATTATTTAAGAACAAAGTTTGTGTAGTTCTCAATACTGTCTTATTGAAAACTAGCTATTACAAAAAATAATTATACAATAACCTAACTGTTTATGGTTATAACAATAGTTAGTACAAACAGCGAGTCTGTCCACAGATTCGAGTACCGGTAATATCACAGATGCTTAGTAGGGATGTCATAACAGATTAAGTTTCTTTATGTATCTGAATATCTGAAATTTAATACATGCTTCTTGATTTTCAGTCATATTCTTTAATGCAGAAAAATAGGGCTGTACGTTGCAGTTCATGTCTTAACTATTTGGCATACATTCCAAACAAGCCTTATGAATATTTTTCCTTTAATTATTTTTTATATTCTTGGATTTCATATTATTGGATTTTATATTTTTTATAAATTCATTACACTGAAGAATGTGCCTATTTAACTGGGCTCTTTTACATTTCATATGGTTTAAAAAACTTATTTTTTTGTAGAGATAGGTGAAAAACATCATTGTTTGTAAGTTTTTTTTACTTCATAACTTCATCATTCTCCTATAACGCCATGCAACGAAAGCTAAGAATCTTTGCCTTTCTCACTCTTTCATTAGTCTTGATTCACTTTCATATAGAAAGTCTTTCTTACCTTTAATCTGATACTTTTTAAAGTGAATAGACTTTTGCCTTTATAAAATGCATTATTAGCCTGAGCAAATTTTTAATATTGTACTACAAACTCCACATATGATTTCATGACTTGCTTACTAAACAGTTGAGTTTTTTGCTTTGTGTAAGATCTTTCCTTTTTTTTGTCGTATTTGCCATTCCTACTTTGGATTAAGATTTCAGTTTTCTGTTAAATATTGTAACTATTTTCCGTTTATGTTAAATGTGTATATCGTGCGTTCGCCTCACACGTGTGGTCGTTACTTTATGTTCACGCTGCTAGGATGTCCGCAGCGATCCTTCGAATTACCAGTATACTCGAGTTGTATCCTTACCTGTTCTTCTATAAGTGTTGTATTTCCTGGGTGGCGCCAAATTGTTTAACTGAAAACAATTAAAATAAAAAGAAAATAGGACGATTGAGCGTTTGTGGCTCTGACGGTATGGTGAATTCAATTATTGCCTCCGCGTGCGAATTGATTATGTAGTTCGCAGAGTTTCCGATGTCTAGCGTTTACCACCACTGTCGCTCGTCCCTAGTATACACAAATCATATAACACAATTTCCTATGGAATTAAGAACAGTGGTTACGACTCTGTACTGGTTTATTAAATTGTGATTAATAATTATTTAGTATTATACAATAATTATATTTTGTTATTAAACAAATTTGCTCCAACAGTGAGACAATTATTCTCAAGGCTTGGCGAAATCGATTTTGAACGATTTTAGTTAGTCAGACATGGCGTCTACAGAAATGTTTATCTTTTACAATTTTCGTTCAATAAATCTGGATTCTTTTGGCTTACGAAAAAAAGGATCAGTTATGATTATAATAAAGTACACTACCTTACATTACTGGTACTTATATACTATAAGGAGTAATTACAATTTGTTCTTGAAGTGTTATAAAGTGTTTTTCAAAAGTTCGTAATTTTTGTACAGGTTATTTTTCTCGTTCACATAAGTTTAGTGTTTTGTTTTTCAATTAATCTTTGAAAGAAATAAGATCATCAGTTTATAGTGAGAGTTCAAAGTGTAGTGAAAAAAAATTAAAGAGAATTTTTAATTTGAATTCGGGTAATTCAGCAATACTTATCAATCAGTTGACTTAAGGTGTAGTGTCATTCAGTTGAATTAGGTTGGGTCATCGTTTGGGTTTTCAATCTTCAATCATCTTGGGATTCAATCACGCCTTGCGTCTTTTTCGTTTTAGTTGATTGAATTTAATTAATTTGGAATTAATTAATCTGGTCTGTTGCCTAGGTTGAATGTATTAGTTCCTCATCAGGTAGTTTGGTTCTTCTTTTTAATAAATTTGGTTACTTTTGATTGTTTTAAATTAAAAATTGGGCCATTTACGGCTTGGCATCTATTCCTCTTGAGCGTCACTTTGGAATTAACAGTTTCTAACGGAATATTCATAAATAACGTTCAGTTGTCATGGTAACTGTTTGATTCTGATTGGCTATTCATGACTTAAGCCCATTGTTAGAATATTTGAATTTGTATTCAAAATGATTAAATATCTTCTGATTGCTATTATTCTTCGGTCTTCTTATTTAAGTATGAGATATTATCACAACTGTTCGTATTTTCTTTCAAAGATCATTTTGACATCCCACAAAGCTGGGTTTGCTTATGTATTATGTTTTGACAGTTATGTTTATATTATTTAATTACATTTCTTTCTTATTTTATGTCCTTAATTTAACACTTATCTCTTAAAGTGATTCACTAATTATCATTGACTAGTTACTTGCCTTGGATTTGCTAATATCATAGTTAATTTCTTACAATTTGTTGTTATTGGTTTCTTACAGTTAGGCATTTCATAGGCCTATGTAGTAATTGGCTATATTTTCTTATTTTATACAAATTACATATTGTTTTACCCTTATACATGTTTTGTTTTGTGTTACAAATGATTTGTTTATTTGTTGAGTTGTTTTGGGTCTGCTTTCTTATAATTGTATGTTTTCCTTAGTTTCCATATTATGGTTTGTCTATTATTTTCTAACTGCTTTTCCAGTATTATTATGTTCGCATGAATTTATCTATTTTCTTATCTATATTACCATGGTTTATAATTGGTTTATTATTTACTGTTCTCTATAAAATATAACATAACATTTAGGCTTATGGTCTGTATAACTCTTTGAGCCATATTACTATTCATAAACTTAATCAAACAATTCTTTAACATTTCTTTTATGAATTTGCTAACTGCTACAATTTTTATTGTTCGACAAAGCTTTTCGTCATCACTGACATTCTCAGGTCTTAAACAACGACTTTAAAATGAATTTAAAAAATTTACGGAAGAACTAAATAACATAGAAAAAACAATAAAATTTCAAGAAGAAATTGGAGGATTAGAAATTAATTTCCTGGATATCAATATAAAAATTGAAGATAACAAACTCAAATTTGATATATATAGGAAAGAAACATACTCAGATTTAATAATTCCACAAGAATCATATCATCCAGTTAATTATAAAATGGCAGTATTAAATTCATTTTGCTATAGAGCTATAAATTATCTAGAAAATGAAGAACTCAAACAAAAAGAATTAAAGAAAATACAACAGCAAAAAATAATAATTACAACCCTAAAATAATTAATAGAATAGTTAAGAAAATAGAGGAAAATAAAGAAATAGAAAAGAACAAAAAAGAAAAAACAAATGAAGAAAAGAAATATAAAGGAGCAATAACATACATAGGATATCAAACAAAAATGTTACAAAAATGCTTCGAAAAATATGAAATACAGATAGGAATAAAGAAAACGAAAAATGTATTCGAATATATAAAAAATGCTAAAACAGAAGAAATTCCATTAACAGAAAAAAGCGGCGTATACCAATTAAAGTGTGGGGAATGTAATAAAATATATCTGGGCGAAACTGGAAGAAAATTTAAAATTCGAATGAATGAACATGCAAAAGGAGAGGGGTTAGAGTAACGAACTCACTATATGCAAGACATTTCAATGAATCAGGCCATAAATTCATAAATCCAAATGAAAATATGGAAATAATCAAAATAGAAAACAATCCGCAAAAAAGAAAACTAATAGAAGAATTAGAAATACTTAAAGATAAAAAAGAAGATAAGAATAAATTAATGAATATAAAAGTAGATTTTACAAATGAAGAAATATTTTATTATATATTAAACAATAAACAAAAATAAATTAAAACAATAAGAATAACACACTAAAAATGACGAAATGTAAAAGGTTACAAAAAATTATAAGTTAAGAATGAAGAAATTAACGGAAAAAGGTTGTTTAAGACCTGATGATGTCAGTGATGACGAAAAGCTTTGTCGAACAATAAAAATTGTAGCAGTTAGCAAATTCATAAAAGAAATAGTAAGGATGGCTGCTAATTTAAACAAAACGAAAAAAAAGTTATTATGCTACTCTTGTTTACAATTTGTTACTTCTTATCTATTTTTTGGTGATAAACATCATTACGTCATTTACTTTAGTTAATTAACTATCCCTTAGAACATTTATTGTTTTTGCATTTCTATTCTTTACCATATTTTTCTATTCTAATCTTTACTAGCTAACCATGGTAACACTAACATTTTGACTCTTCCTGGGATTTTTTCCCTGAATATCCTTGTATTCCTCATCTACAATTAATCTTAATCTTAATAATAACAATATCCTTATTTACTAACACTGTTCACCATTAACCTTTAGTGTTTTCACTGGTTTTTGGGCGTCTATCCCTATCAATAGGGTTTCTATTTATTTTGTGGGGTTTACACTTATACTTTGCACTTTTTATATTATGTAAGTGTTACTAGTGGGTATTCCCTAACATTAAATTCTTGTTCTCACTTACTCATGTTCACTATCTAACTATCTCTCACTTTACAATGGTTAGTTATACTGTTAACAAGTTCATATCATTATAGAGTGATTTATAATATTTACTCTCTATTTATTTGGTTAGTGTACTTTTAGTTTATCATTACTTTATTGGATTTTAATACATATCATTTACTTTGATTAATTAGTTGGTACTAATAATTATCATTTAGATTTATCATTTATTGATTTCTTTTTCATTGCTTTTTTTTTTGAGTGTAACATTTCTCCTTTTCTGTTCTATATTATTCGTTAGTGTCTTTTCATTTCTTCTCATTTATTTCATTTATATGTCCTATCACTGGGGTTGGGGCTGGTTCTACCTACTCACTTACCATCTATTGGGTTACAGTAGAGTCTCGGTAATTCGAGCCCCGGTATTTCGAGGTTCCATGTAATTCGAGCTGGAAAAAAAAAAATAAATACAGTCAGTAAATGTAAACAACATTCCCGCCATATCGTGACTCATGCCAGACCAAGTGTCTACAGCATGAAACGCTAAAAATAAATACGTAAATAAATCAGTAGCGGACTGACCGCCTCAGCTGATACAAGTGTTGTACCCGTGCGTTACTACTAAGCTTCGTTACTAGTGTTTGCTTGTTGTTTTAGTTATTTTACTGTACAGTATATTCAACGTTTAGTTTTTCACTACAGTAAATTGTTATTTATACTGTATATAATGAGTTACAAGAGTAGGCCTAAGAAAAAGTTTGTGCCGCTAAGTGTTAAATTGGAAGCCTTAAAAAGATTAGACAGAGGTGAAACGCTAAAAAAACTTGCTGCTGATTATGGAGTCGGCGAAGTGACTGTTGGTGACTGGCGTAGGAACAGAGACAAGATTGAAAACTATTCTTCTAAAAAGTGTATGGGGATTTTAACCTGTGAACGCAAATCGATGAAGAAATCTGATTATGAAAAAACGAGTGCAGCTTTGTTCACTTGGTTTAGTCAACAGAGGCAAAAAGGAAGTCCTATTTCAGGCCCAATGTTGCAAGAAAAAGCAATGTTTTTCAGGAACCAGTTTAAGGAAGGCGAGGATGATTTTACAGCAAGTTCAGGATGGTTGGATAGATGGAAAAAACGATACGGCGTAAGGCAGCTTGAAATGTGTGGTGAAAAGCTATCTGCGGATTCTGAGGCTGTCACACAGTTCTGTGAGAGATTTAAAAAAATTATAGAAGAAGAAAAACTCACTCTCGATCAATTGTACAGCTGTGATGAGACAGGACTAAATTTTAAAATGCTGCCTACTAAAACTTCAGCTTCAAGGGAAGAAAATGCTGCGCCAGGCCACAAAAAATCTAAAGAAAGGGTGACAGTTCTTGCTGCATCGAATGCAAGTGGAGAACATACACTGAAGCTAATGCTAATAGGCAAGTCTGCAAAGCCTAGAGCTTTAAAAACCATCACTCCGTCTGCGTTTCCTGTTACATACATTAACCAGAAATCTGCTTGGATGGATAAAAATATTTTTAAGAAGTGGTTTTTTGAAAGTTTTGTTCCTGAGACCAAAAAGTACCTAAAGGAAAAGAACTTGCCTCCCAAAGCAATATTAACCCTTGACAACGCTGGATCACACCCTGACGAAGAAGAACTGAAATGTGGCGAAATTAGAGCATTGTTCTAACCCCCAAACGTGACGAGTTTAATACAGCCGATGGACCAAGGCATTTTTGAGTGCTTGAAAAAGAAATATCGTCGTCGTCTGCTGCAGAGGCTCCTACAAACTACAGAAGGCGAGGGAACCATAGTGGAATTTCTAAAGAATACTACAATGAAAGACGTAGTTTACTGGGTGGCGGAATCATGGGATGACATAAAGACAGAAACACTAAAGAAGTCTTGGAACAAGATTTTAAAAGAAGAAAATAACAGTTGTAACAGCACAGACGAACATGACTTGGTCTTAGCACGACTGATAAAAAAACTTCCTGGTTGTGAACAGTCAAATGAAAATGATGTTTCAGAATGGTTGAATAGTGATGAACAGTTTGAAGTGACCGATGATTGAATCGTTGAAATGCTGAATGAAGTGGCAGAAGAAAATAGTGATGAAGACGTGACTGCAGAGACTGTACCCGTGATGACTCACGCCGAGGGGTTGGCAGCACTAGACACTGCATTGCGTTATGTCGAACAGCAAGCAGAAGCTACACCGACCGACACGATGCTGCTTAGAAGATGGCATGACATTGCTGCTAAAAAACGAGGCTCTATTTTAAAACAAAAGACTCTGGACAATTTCTTTAAGAAATAAATTTGTGTGCCTTTTATCTTTTGAGTTTAAACTAGTTCAGGTATGTACTACATTGTTTGTGTTTCTTATCCGTAAGCAATAAACGTTTGTTTATACATTATTCTTTGTTTTTTTCTTCATCTGTATAATCCGAGTTTTTCCAAATTCGAGGTTGCCTCAGCCCCAATTAACTCGAATTACCGAGACTCTACTGTATTATGGTTAAATCGCATTGTACTATCGTTTTTTTCAAGTTTGGTTTTGTTGCTTGCTACATTTCTCTTATCAGAGGTTACTTTTATTAATACTTTTATTTGTTTGATTGCATTATTATGTTAATTACCCATTCCTTTATCTCTGACTCATCCCTTTTTATTCATAGTGTTAATCATTTAGTGCATTATTCTTATCATGTTGCTTCATTAATGTATGTTGAAGATATGTACCCTTACATATTGCCCTGCCACTAAAATTGATTATTTCAGCAAATATCGTTCAGGTGTTTGAGTGAAATTATCAATCATATATTTAATTTATTTTATTGCTCACTTGTTAGTTTTGAGCTATCGGTTCTTAATGCTTTATTTAGTGTCAGTATTCTCCTTGATTTCCTGTATTATATTCTTGTTTAATGTTTTTTATCCCTATAATATCTAATTCCCTAACATTTCTTCCCTAACATTATATTGATTCGGATCGGAGGAGGGTACTCTTGACTCCTTTGCTCCGCCGTCAATTATATCATCTGGGTACAGAGGAACGTATCATCTGCCCAGGTATATGATTGCTGGATCATCTACAGTCAATCATTAACAAAATTATATAAGTAGTCTAAGTGCGACTATAAATAAATATCATTATGGGATTCTCCACATTATTGTTATTTAGATTATACAATACATTATTTCAAATTATAATTTTTTTTTTCTGACTCATACTCTTTAGCTCTTAGTGATTACTGGTGGGTATGATACACATGATTTTATTGTCATTAGTTTTTTATTACTCCTCTTTCAACACTAAATGTTTATTAATCAGGTTCAGACAAAGCTTTTCGTCATCTCTGACATCATCAGGTCTTGAACAAAATAAATGATTCATAAAATAAGTGACGGATGTTGGTAAAATGCTTAACGGAAAATATAGACGAAGTTCCCGTGAAGAGCAGTAGCCAGTAAAACAATGAACTCACTATATGCAAGACTTTAATAAACTCATAAAAGTGAATTTACAAATGAAGAAATATTTTAAATATAGTAAAAAAAAAAAAAAAAAAGGTTCAAGACTTCATGATGTGTCAGAGATGACGAGACGAAAAGCTTTGTCTGAACAAAAAAAAAAAAAAAATTGTAGCAGTTTAGCAACTTTATAAAAGAAATAGTAAGGATGGCTGCTAATTCAAATAATACGAAGAATAATCGGGTTCAGGATGCTTTTCTTGCATTTAATATTTTTTCATTGAAGATTGGTTATATGTTCCCTTTCTTCTTTGTGTATTTGGGTCTGCGATCTCATATGTATTATTTTGATTATCTTTACTCACTATATAAGGTCCGGTGTAAAGTAGCAATAGCTTCTTGGCTATCCCTTCCATGGTACTTGGTAACTCTCTGTTTTTAAGTAACACTTGCTCTCCGATCTGATATTGTATGGGTTTTGGTTGCAATTGCTTATATCTTTGTCGTATCTTGTGCGTCTTCTCGAGTATCTTGTGGTGAAATTGCATGTTATCGAACTGGTATTCTGCTCCATTGGGAAATTGGATTAATGACGTTATTTCTCTGGGTGGTGGTCTTTGGAACATTGCTGTGTATGGTGTTGTTTCAATAAACTGGTGGTGCGATAAATTTATAAAGTTTTCGACCACTGGTATGTATTCAGTCCACTTACTGTGTTGATCGTAACAGTATGTACGGAGAATTCTCCCCACTTCTCTCAAGACTCGTTCTGCAGGGTTGCTGCGTGGATGGTACACTGATGTCTTGTATGTTTTTATTCTGTGGTTTAGCAAAGTGTTCTTCCATTTATTCCCCTTGAATTGCGTTCCATGATCAGTGATGATGCATTTGGGTGTTCCCACTTCACTAATGTATGGTAATAGTATTAGGTTTAGAATTTTCTGGGTAGTGGCGCGATTGATGGGGTAGAGCTTCGTGAACCTGGTGTAGTGGTCGAACACAATAATGAGGTATTTGTATTGATGCCTCCCTCCACTACGCAGAAATGGTCCGCATATGTCAACAAAAACTTTCTCCAATTTACAAGAGGTGGTGATAGGTATCATGGTGCCCTCCTTTCTGTCGTTGTCGACCTTCACTAGTTGGCAGATGTGACATTGTTTTATGCATTTCCGTACCTTTCTGTTGGCGTCTTTTATGTATACATGTTCCTGTAAGGCCTTTACCACTTTTAACGCGCCCATGTGCCCATATTTCTCATGATAATCGAGAACTAGGTCCTTCTCTGTGGCTCGAGGTATGGCTATTTTCCAGGTGTTGAATTTATATCTGGTTTTAATAAAAAGTATTCCTTGGTGATTGCAGTAAAATTGGGATACATGGTCGTCTTTGTCTGTTAATCGTTGTTGAATTTTATTCAGCTTGGAATCTTGTTCTTGTTGCCGTTCCAGTTCTTTCATGATGTTGGCCAAGTCAGTTCTGCTCTTAATAATATGGTATATTTTAATGACCGTTTCCTTTTCTCCTTCGTAAGTCTGGTCTTTAATGTTTACTCTGGACAGGGTATCGGCTACAACAATTTTCTTGCCCGGGATGTATTCCCAATTTAAATTGTATTCCTGTAATACTAAACTCCACCTAGTCAATCTTCCATGACTTAATTTACAATTTCTCAGGAATGATATGGACTTGCGGTCAGTCCTTACGATAGTCGGGTACCCCAAAATGTATGTCCTAAATTTTCCACAGGAAAACACAACGCTTAGCAATTCCTTCTCTGTGACATTATAATTTCTCTCACTGCTGTTTAATACTCTACTTGCGAAACTGATTACACAATGATTCTCCTCTTCATCCTCCTGGTACAAAACGGATCCGAGGCTAACGTCACTGGTGTCGCAATTTAAGTAGAATGGCTTGGTGAAATTGGGATGACGTAACATTACTGACTCGATGAATTTGTCTTTAATATTTTGGAGTGTTGTGTCTTGTTCGACTCCCCACGTCCACTTGTCCTTGGATGACAATTGATGTGAAAACTTGGCTGTCATTTCCGAGTAATTCTTTTGAAACTTCCGGTAATAATTGCATAGACTGAGGAATGACTGGAGTTGTTTCTTGTTTTTAGGTGTCGGAAACTTCTGTACGCATTCAATTTTTTCTTGTGATGGTGTTGTTCCATGTCCAGACAAGTTGAACCCCAAAAATTGTACTTCGTCAGCCAAAAATTTGGATTTTTCCAGTTTGAGAGTTATATGGTTGTTTGATAGTTTTTCTAACACGTATTCTACCCGACGACAATGTTCATCCTACTTAATTGATGTTATTAAGAGATCGTCTACGTAGACTGTTGTAAACTGTAGGGCATCCGGTCCAAGTATTTGGTCCATAATTTTTACAAATACTGCTACCGAATTCACCAATCCGAAGGGTAATCTTTTAAATTGGTAGTTCTGCCCTTCAAATATGAATGCCGTGTGGGTCATTCCACATCAAATCAACCAATAAAAAAATAATTTTGGACCTTAAGGTTTCAAAATGTCCTAATTTTTTGTTTATTTATTCTTATGGTCAAAACTAATAAAAATACAAACTTTTAGATTTTTTGGGCTTCTAATATTTATGTTATTGATTTTCAAAAAACCGAAAATCGCATAAATTTGACTGTGTTTTGAAATCTTTAAACGGCTACAGTTTAAAAAGTATTTGACATAGAGGGCTGGGACTTGTACCATTTTATTCTGCTTTTATTATGCTTTATTTTGATATAAAACACAACCATATTGGTAAAAATAATTTTTTCCCAAAAATTTTCAAAAAACTTTTTTAAACAAATTTTCAAAAACGTATTTTTTTTTTTGGAAAATAATTATTTTGTTTATACACTTATAAGGCACATATATGCCAAATTTCAGGATGGGATGGCAATGGGATCATATTTAAATAAAATATTTTGTAACTGTGAATCCCTAAAAAAAGACATTCATTCAGTTGCCTGCTGTGCAGTGGTGAGTGAAGTTGTTCTTAGGAAGTGGTTTTTTTTTGTATTACAGATATAGTTATTTTTTTTATTTAAAAACTAATACAGGGTATTTAAACCATTTTTACAGTGACAGTTTTATTTGAAAATTGCAAATACTTTTTGACTCTTGTTTAGTGAAACATTTTAAATTAATGCCTGGATAAAATGGCAAATGAACAAGATAAGAAAAATTGGGCTGTTTTTTCTGGTAAGTGTTGCAATCCATTTGGTGATGAAAAACACCCCTTAGCAGTGAAAAGTTCAAGAAATGTTACAGAATGGATGTACTCACTAAATTTAGATATACAAATGGGGATGAAAATATGTGATACGTGTAGGAAAAACTGTATGAGTTTAAGACTAATGACTTTGGTGAATGTGATAATGTTGGGCCAGGTCCTAGCACAATTGACGATACATATGTTGATCCAAACGCTTCAATTGATTATCTTAACAAATCTTTAGAACTAATTGGCGAATCGCCGATCAAAAAGAAAAAAGTTAAGGTTGTAAGTTATACAAAGAAGAAGATTGAGAAAATTAAAACATCATTTGAAAAACATTTAGTGCCCTCAAAGGAACATGATTGTGAACTTCAAAGTGATGATATAAGTAATGCTGGTCTGAAATATTAAACCAGTTGAAAGAAAAGTTTTCGCAAACTGGAAAACGAAGTGAACAAATGACAATCTTAACACTGCTACCTAAAAGTTGAACAGTGTTAAACAAATTGAACAGGAATTTGGAGTATCCAACTACATGGCTCCGTCAGTAAAACATTTAGTGGGAGAAAAGGGTATTTTATCAACTCCGAACCCAAAACCAGGAAAAACATTGGATGAAGCTACTGCTAGTTTAGTTGTAGAATTTTATAACACAGATGAAGTTAGCAGGATGATGCCCGGTAAAAAAGACTTTGTAACGATACGCCAAGGAGGTTCAAAACTCCAAATTCAAAAGCGTTTGGTGCTGGGCAGTCTGTCAGAGCTATGTGCGTTGTTTAAGGAAAAGTACCCAACTCATTATATAGGGTTTTCCAAGTTTTGTCAGTTGAGGCCAAAAAACTGCATTTTGGCTGGTGGAAGTGGGACACGTACTGTATGTGTATGTACAGTACATCAGAATGTGAAACTCATGATGAAGTGCTGGACTTAGAAGTATTGTATGGCATGGGGATAATACATCATTGAAATCTTATCATTGTTGCCTTGCAAAAATAATGTGCAATCCACCCTCACCAAATTGTTACATGGATGAATGTAAGGAATGTCCTGGTATTAAACAATTACGTGAAGCCTTGTTAAATAAATTTGAAGACGAGCTTATTGATGAAGTGACGTATAAGCAGTGGATAACTGTTGATAGGTGTAGAATGGAATCTATAACAAAAAACAGTGATGACTTTGTTGAAGAATTTCTGGAAATGCTTTTAAAACTCAAAACTCATTCATTCATTGCAAACAGGCAAAAAGAATGCTACTCAGAAAAGAAAGAAAACTTAGCACCAGGTGAACTAGTTATTAATTGTGATTTTGCTGAAAATTACTCATTTATACTCCAAGATCAAGTTCAGTCATTTCATTGGACAACTAACCAAGCTACTCTGCATCCTTTTATTGTGTATTACAAGTGGGAAGACAAAATTAAACATTTACAGTATGTTTTTATCTCTGACTGCCTGGAACATAATACTGTGGCGTTTCATGTATTCCAGAATGAGTTGATTTCTCTATTGAAAGAAACTATACCATTTGAAATAAAGAAAATTACATA
Source organism: Magicicada septendecula (assembly GCA_034769895.1). Lineage (NCBI taxonomy): Eukaryota > Metazoa > Arthropoda > Insecta > Hemiptera > Cicadidae > Magicicada > Magicicada septendecula. The sequence continues at coordinate 736,643,212 of CM068367.1, forward strand.
CTTCTCCGATGGTAGTTCTGCTCAGTACAAAAACAAGAAAAACTTTCACAATCTGTGTCTTCACAAAACAGATTTTGGAATCGAAGCAGAATGGCAGTTTTTCGCAACGTCACACGGAAAAAGTGCATGTGATGGACCTGGTGGCACTGTTAAACGGCTTGCTGCTAAAGCCAGTCTGCAAAGACCTTACAATAGCCAGATAGTCACACCACTGCAGTTGTATGAATTTGCTATTGATAAAATATCTGGAATAGATTTTGTGTACTGCTCTACAAAAGAATATCAAGATATGGAAAAGAAACTTGCATTGTGCTTTAGTGAATCTATACCAATTGTTGGAACCCAAAAGTTCCATTCCTACAGTCCAATCTTGGAAAATAAAATCAATGTTAAATATCACCAATCCTGTTCAGACCAGTTTACTAACACCGTAACGGCATTTGACTTTTTAACAACGACAGATATACTAAACATTAAATCAGGCTTTGTAACTATTGCCTATGATCAGTCCTGGTGGCTTGCATGTATTCTAAAGAAGAACGACGACTCCTGTGAGTTTGAAGTTAGTTTTTTACACCCAAAAGGACCTGCTGCTTCATTTTTCTACCCTCAACCGAGTGACATTTTAACTGTACCAGGTGAAACATTACTTCAGAAAGTAGAACCATTTACTGCTACAGGGAGAGTGTATACCTTAACCAAAGAAGAAAATATGCTATCTACAAAGACACTAGAAAGGTTTCTCAAAAGGAACTGAGAACTTAAAATAGGCATTTAAGAAATATTTTTAAAAATAGTTTTTGGTAAGTAAAGTGATTTTACAAATTTTTTAAAATAAACTTGTATTTTTACCCTTAACACCCTGAGAGGAAGTCAGTAATCTTTATTGGTTTATATTTTGATTTCAGATCCTCAGGAAGAGCGTGATTCTATCAATAAATGTCTTTTTTTAGGGATTCACAGTTACAAAATATTTTATTTAAATATGATCCCATTGCCATCCCATCCTGAAATTTGGCATATATGTGCCTTATAAGTGTATAAACAAAATAATTTTTTCAAAAAAAAAAAATAGGTTTTTGAAAATTTTTGGAAAAAAATTATTTTTACCAATATGGTTGTGTTTTTTATCAAATTAAAGCATAATAAAATGGTACAAGTCCCAGCCCTCTATGTCAAATACTTTTTAAACTGTAGCCGTTTAAATATTTCAAAACACGGTCAAATTTATGCAATTTTCGATTTTTTGAAAATCAATAACATAAATATTAGAAGCCCAAAAAATCTAAAACTTTGTATTTTTATTAGTTTTGACCATAAGAACAAATACACAAAAAATTATAATTATCTGAGTTGGTGAGGTTCAGAGCATTGGTTGATTTGATGTGGAATGACCCTCTACTGGATGGGTGTAACTCGACCTGCCAATAGCCGCAGACAGTGTCCCATATACTGATGAATTTGGTCCCGTAGAACTTTTTCAGGATCTCTTCTATTTCCCCTGGGGACGTACGATCATTTACAATGTGTTTATTAATCTCACGGGCGTCTAGACATATTCTCACCTTTCCGTGTTTCTTTGGAACTGCTAGGATAGGGCTGGTGTAAGGTGAGTAGCTCGGTTCAATTATGTCTTCTGCTATTAATTGGTTGATTTCTGTTCTCACCGCATCCTTCAATGAATATGCGATCGGGTAAGATTTTTTATTAAAGCTGACAGGCTCTCGGAATTCAATTTCGCACTGATAATCTCTGACCTTCCCAGGTGTATCTGAAAATACGTGTCGGTATCTATTATACATGTCTATAAGTTGTTCCGCTTGTTGAACGGTTAATTGTGCGTTCGTCTTCTCCCTCTGGAAAGTTCGGATCTCTTCGATTTTTTCGTGCCATAGCTGTTCATTGTCGGTCTCGTCGCAAATTTCATTGTTCGGTGTTTGTTCCCCAGTATTTCGGTATTTCTGGATATGGTACGTGGTTCTGTTCAACTGTTTTTCGTCGCTACCTATTAAATCTGTTGTCCATTGCAAGTCACCCTTCTTCAGTAATAGTTTGGATTTACTTAGGTCAATTATTGCTGAGTACTGGCGTAGCATATCGCAACCAATTAGCATCTGGAATGGTAATCCACTGGCTACTAGGAATGTCATTGTTATGGTTTGTCCGTCGCTCGTCAGTTCTAGTTGTACCTGTTTTCGGACGGTTCTATTCTGTCGTCCGATCGCTCTTACAAGGACAATGTTGCTGATGGGTAACGTAAGTATAGTCATCGTATTCTTTTCCTGTATTCTATGCAGTTCGATAGTGTGGATTAATGAAATGTTGGATCCCGTGTCTGTCATTACTCGCGTTGGTACTCCATTAACTTTAGTCGAGATATAAGCAATTTCACTGTTGTGGTTGTTATCAGATTGGTTGTCTTTTTCTTCGAGCAATTCTTCTCTTATATTCTTTAAGTAATTATTCCATACGATTGTAATTGTTAGTTCATTGTTTGCTTGAGCAACGTTACGATTTAACCCAATTGATTGGTTCAGTGAGGGTACAAGTAGATTTTTCACTGCCGCTCTTAGTTTAAAGCCGGCTCGGGCTGTTCGTCACGCCTGTCTTGTTGACTCGTCGGCTGACTTCCGCTTGTTGACGGTTGGGATTCAGGCTGGTTACGATCTTCTTCATAGTGGTCACGCCGGTATACTTCTTGACTACGACTTCTGCCTACATTGGTTCTGGTATCCCGTCCGTAGTTGCTGTTACTGTACCGGTGTCCGTATGCGTTTCGGTCGGTACTTCGTAGTCCTTGATAATTCGACCTGCCTCTCCCGTCATCTTCGGCCCTCGCATAGTGTACTTGGCGATAGTTACGATCCTGGTTATTTCGATTTCTATTGTCGTGATTATCATTATTGATATTTGGCCGGTTGTAGTTTGGGTTATTCGGCCTATAGGGTTGATGCTGTGGATTATTTGGCCGGTTGTATTGATTATTTTGGTTGTTTGGCCGATTGTTACTATTATAACTGTTGTTTGGTTGATTGGCCGGATGGTTATTATTTTGTTTATTATATGACTCATTGGTGTGGTTGTTAGTGTTGTTACGGCTGTTATAGTTTGAGCGGTAATTGTAGTTATTGAAGTGGTTACCATTCTGGAGGTTTCTGTTATCACCCCTGTCGTCCCGTTGTCGACTTCTGCGATAGTATCGCTCCCTTTCATAATCTTCTAACAGGGCTGCCATCGATTGTATTGTCTTGATCTAACTGCCGAGTCGCGCTCTGGAGCCTTCATAATGAAAGGCGAGTTTTGTGACCAAACTCTTCAGGAATTTTCGGCTCCAGGTTCCTTGCTAGACAGACCTTCCCCAAAAAATAGGCGGTGAAAGTCGTCCCTCTGCTGGCATCATACCTGCCGAAACATATGTTATCTCAGACGATGTTCTTGGTTGCCTTCGACCAGTATTTTCCCTTAAACACATCTTTGAACTCCTCGTAACTCGTGAGGTCGTGTCTCGTTGCCGTCCACCAGTTGTCATTTATGTCCCGGAAGTATTCGTCCAAGTATCCTCGAATGATGGTCCATCGATTCTCCCGAGTCTTTGCCAGCTATTCATCAACTCTCTCAAGGAATTCCATCGGGTTCCGCTTGTACTGTTTAAAATTAATGACCTCCCGGTTGTCCATGTGTTGGAATTGCGATATCATGGGTGGTCTGCTATTAATAATTTCCAACTCCTCTCTGATTTTGGCGATTTCCCGTTTCTGGATCTCTTCAGTTTTATCCTCATTGTGTTGACCTTGCCCGCGAACTTCGCTTACGGCGGTGTCGATCTCCCGACATCTCTTTCCGAAGTCTGTCCGCACCTGGGTTATGTTTTCTTCGGTTGCGGTTCGTATGGATTCCATTCGAATTTGACCGTCTCCTTCAAGGTTAGTCATTCGGTTGCCGAAGTCTTCCTTCGTTTGTTGTAATTCCTGACTCGTGTTTTCCCTTTTTCCGTTTATTTCGGAAATCTCTTGTCGGATCCCCGTCATCTCCTCCTCAATCTTCTTATTTATCTGTTCGTTATTATTTTCGATAGTTTTGCTTAATTCTTCTTTCAACTCCTCCAGGTTTTTCTGGTTGTTCTGTTTCAATTCTTCTTTTAAGTTTTCCATGTTTTCGTCCATTTTCTTACTATTTTCGGCCATTTGCTGGCTTATTTTTTGGTTATCTCCTTTTAATGACTGTATATTTTTATTGGTTTCCTCCCTGTTCTTGTCCAATTTTTCGTTCATTTGTTTACTATCTTCTTTAATGCTGTCAATTTTTTCATTCATTTGTTTCAGACTCTCATCGTTTCTGTCGAATTTTTCGTTCATTCTTGACTACGACTTCTGCCTACATTGGTTCTGGTATCCCGTCCGTAGTTGCTGTTACTGTACCGGTGTCCGTATGCGTTTCGGTCGGTACTTCGTAGTCCTTGATAATTCGACCTGCCTCTCCCGTCATCTTCGGCCCTCGCATAGTGTACTTGGCGATAGTTACGATCCTGGTTATTTCGATTTCTATTGTCGTGATTATCATTATTGATATTTGGCCGGTTGTAGTTTGGGTTATTCGGCCTATAGGGTTGATGCTGTGGATTATTTGGCCGGTTGTATTGATTATTTTGGTTGTTTGGCCGATTGTTACTATTATAACTGTTGTTTGGTTGATTGGCCGGATGGTTATTATTTTGTTTATTATATGACTCATTGGTGTGGTTGTTAGTGTTGTTACGGCTGTTATAGTTTGAGCGGTAATTGTAGTTATTGAAGTGGTTACCATTCTGGAGGTTTCTGTTATCACCCCTGTCGTCCCGTTGTCGACTTCTGCGATAGTATCGCTCCCTTTCATAATCTTCTAACAGGGCTGCCATCGATTGTATTGTCTTGATCTAACTGCCGAGTCGCGCTCTGGAGCCTTCATAATGAAAGGCGAGTTTTGTGACCAAACTCTTCAGGAATTTTCGGCTCCAGGTTCCTTGCTAGACAGACCTTCCCCAAAAAATAGGCGGTGAAAGTCGTCCCTCTGCTGGCATCATACCTGCCGAAACATATGTTATCTCAGACGATGTTCTTGGTTGCCTTCGACCAGTATTTTCCCTTAAACACATCTTTGAACTCCTCGTAACTCGTGAGGTCGTGTCTCGTTGCCGTCCACCAGTTGTCATTTATGTCCCGGAAGTATTCGTCCAAGTATCCTCGAATGATGGTCCATCGATTCTCCCGAGTCTTTGCCAGCTATTCATCAACTCTCTCAAGGAATTCCATCGGGTTCCGCTTGTACTGTTTAAAATTAATGACCTCCCGGTTGTCCATGTGTTGGAATTGCGATATCATGGGTGGTCTGCTATTAATAATTTCCAACTCCTCTCTGATTTTGGCGATTTCCCGTTTCTGGATCTCTTCAGTTTTATCCTCATTGTGTTGACCTTGCCCGCGAACTTCGCTTACGGCGGTGTCGATCTCCCGACATCTCTTTCCGAAGTCTGTCCGCACCTGGGTTATGTTTTCTTCGGTTGCGGTTCGTATGGATTCCATTCGAATTTGACCGTCTCCTTCAAGGTTAGTCATTCGGTTGCCGAAGTCTTCCTTCGTTTGTTGTAATTCCTGACTCGTGTTTTCCCTTTTTCCGTTTATTTCGGAAATCTCTTGTCGGATCCCCGTCATCTCCTCCTCAATCTTCTTATTTATCTGTTCGTTATTATTTTCGATAGTTTTGCTTAATTCTTCTTTCAACTCCTCCAGGTTTTTCTGGTTGTTCTGTTTCAATTCTTCTTTTAAGTTTTCCATGTTTTCGTCCATTTTCTTACTATTTTCGGCCATTTGCTGGCTTATTTTTTGGTTATCTCCTTTTAATGACTGTATATTTTTATTGGTTTCCTCCCTGTTCTTGTCCAATTTTTCGTTCATTTGTTTACTATCTTCTTTAATGCTGTCAATTTTTTCATTCATTTGTTTCAGACTCTCATCGTTTCTGTCGAATTTTTCGTTCATTTGTTTAAAATTCTCCTCATTTCTGTCCATCTTTTCTAGCATCCGTTCCAGCATTTTTCGCACATTCGGTTCTCCTCTATTTTCCGCCTTATCGCCCGTCTCCACTTCTTCAACCGATGTTGACTCCTTCTCTTCCATTCTAACTTCTTTTTCGGCCTCCTTCGTCCGTCTCAGTGATGACGTCCTCTTATGCATCTTGTTCTCCTTTTTTCGTAACCGCCGCTAGATATTATTCTTCTTAAATAAAAATGAACTTTTTCATGTGAAAACTTACTGATTTTATTGGACGCGTTTCGGCTTACGTATCCGCCTTCTTCAGCTTTGATACAGACTGCCAGCATTTTGTAACGGTTGTGTGGAAGGTGTAGTGGGGGTGGTGTGTGGAGGAAGGGGATTGGCGCGGGGTTTCAACTTACTGTTTGTTTTCTGTATAATTGTGTCAAAAAGTGTATGTGATTTATATTGTAATTGATCGTTGAGTATGTTGTTTGGTTGTGTTGTGTGGTGTTTATATATTTCGTATTGTTCTTGTAAATCTAGCCTCACTAGTTGGTGCGCCACTTTGTAACTATTTTCCGTTTATGTTAAATGTGTATATCGTGTGTTCGCCTCACACGTGTGGTCGTTACTTTATGTTCACGCTGCTAGGATGTCCGCAGCGATCCTTCGAATTACCAGTACATTCAAGTGGTATCCTTACCTGTTCTTCTATAAGTGTTGTATTTCCCGGGTGGCGCCAAATTGTTTAACTGAAAACAATTAAAATAAAAAAAAAAATAGGACGATTGAGCGTTTATGGCTCTGACGGAATGGTGAATTCAGTTATTGCCTCCGCGTGCGAATTGATTATGTAGTTTGCAGAGTTTCCGATGTCTAGCGTTTACCACCACTGTCGCTCGTCCCTAGTATACACAAATCATATAACACAATTTCCTATGGAATAAAGAACACTGGTTACGACTCTGTACTGGTTTATTAAATTGTGATTAATAATTATTTAGTATTATACAATAATTATATTTTGTTATTAAACAAATTTGCTCCAACAGTGAGACAATTATTCTCAAGGCTTGGCGAAATCGATTTTGAACGATTTTAGTTAGTCAGACATGGCGTCTACAGAAATGTTTATCTTTTACAATTTTCGTTCAATAAATCTGGATTCTTTTGGCTTACAAAAAAAAGGATCAGTTATGATTATAATAAAGTACACTACCTTACATTACTGGTACTTATATACTATAAGGAGTAATTACAATTTGTTCTTGAAGTGTTATAAAGTGTTTTTCAAAAGTTCGTAATTTTTGTACAGGTTATTTTTCTCGTTCACATAGTTTAGTGTTTTGTTTTTCAATTAATCTTTGAAAGAAATAAGATCATCAGTTTATAGTGAGAGTTCAGAGTGTAGTGAAAAAAAATTAAAGAGAATTTTTAATTTGAATTCGGGTAATTCAGCAATACTTATCAATCAGTTGACTTAAGGTGTAGTGTCATTCAGTTGAATTAGGTTGGGTCATCGTTTGGGTCTTCAATCTTCAATCATCTTGTGATTCAATCACACCTTGCGTCTTTTTCGTATTAGTTGATCGAATTTAATTAATTTGGAATTAATTAATCTGGTCTGTTGCCTAGGTTGAATGTATTAGTTCCTCATCAGGTAGTTTGGTTCTTCCTTTTAATAAATTTGGTTACTTTTGATTGTTTTAAATTAAAAATTGGGCCATTTACGGCTTGGCGTCTATTCCTCTTGAGCGTCACTTTGGAATTAACAGTTTCTAACGGAATATTCATAAATAACGTTCAGTTGTCATGGTAACTGATTGATTCTGATTGGCTATTCATGACTTAAGCCCATTGTTAGAATATTTGAATTTTTATTCAAAATGATTAAATATCTTCTGATTGCTATTATTCTTTGGTCTTCTTATTTAAGTATGAGATATTATCACAACTGTTCGTATTTTCTTTCAAAGATCATTTTGACATCCCACAAAGCTGGGTTTGCTTATATATTATGTTTTGACAGTTATGTTTATATTATTTAATTACATTTCTTTCTTATTTTATGTCCTTAATTTAACACTTATCTCTTAAAATGATTCACTAATTATCATTGACTAGTTACTTGCCTTGGATTTGCTAATATCATAGTTAATTTCTTACAATTTGTTGTTATTGGTTTCTTACAGTTAGGCATTTCATAGGCCTATGTAGTAATTGGCTATATTTTCTTATTTTATACAAATTACATATTGTTTTACCCTTATACATGTTTTGTTTTGTGTTACAAATGATTTGTTTATTTGTTGAATTGTTTTGAGTCTGCTTTCTTATAATTGTATGTTTTCCTTAGTTTCCATATTATGGTTTGTCTATTATTTTCTAACTGCTTTTCCAGTATTATTATGTTTGCATGAATTTATCTATTTTCTTATCTATATTACCATGGTTTATAATTGGTTTATTATTTACTATTCTCTATAAAATATAACATAACATTTAGGCTTATGGTCTGTATAACTCTTTCAGCCATATTACTATTCATAAACTTAAACAATTCTTTAACAGTTATTATGCTACTCTTGTTTACAATTTGTTACTTCTTATTTATTTTTTGGTGATAAACATCATTACGTCATTTACTTTAGTTAATTAACTATCCCTTAGAACATTTATTGTTTTTGCATTTCTATTCTTTATCATATTTTTCTAATCTAATCTTTACTAGCTAACCATGGTAACACTAACATTTTGACTCTTCCTGAGATTTTTTCCCTGAATATTCTTGTATTCCTTATCTACAATTAATCTTAATCTTAATAATAACAATATCCTTATTTACTAACACTGTTCACCATTAACCTTTAGTGTTTATCACTGGGTTTTGGGCGTCTATCCCTATCAATAAGGTTTCTATTTATTTTGTGGGGTTTACACGTACACTTTGCACTTTTATATTATTTAAGTGTTACTAGTGGGTATTCCCTAACATTAAATTCTTGTTCTCACTTACTCATGTTTACTATCTAACTATCTCGCACTTTACAATGGTTAGTTATACTGTTTACAAGTTCATATCATTATAGAGTGATTTATAATATTTACTCTCTATTTATTTGGTTAGTGTACTTTTAGTTTATCATTACTTTATTGGATTTTAATACTTATCATTTACTTTGATTAATTAGTTGGTACTAATAATTATCATTTACATTTATCATTTATTGATTTCTTTTTCATTGCTTTTTTTTTTTGAGTGTAACATTTCTCCTTTTCTGTTCTATATTATTCATTTGTGTCTTTTCATTTCTTCTCATTTTATTTCATTTATATGTCCTATCACTGGGGTTGGGGCTGGTTCTACCTACTCACTTACCATCTATTGGGTTATTATGGTTAAATCGCATTGTACTATCGTTTTTTTTCAAGTTTGGTTTTGTTGCTTGCTACATTTCTCTTACCAGAGGTTACTTTTAGTAATACTTTTATTTGTTTGATCGCATTATTATGTTAATTACCCATTCCTTTATCTCTGAATCATCCCTTTTTATTCATAGTGTTAATCATTTAGTATTTTATTCTTATCATGTTGCTTCATAAATGTATGTTGAAGATATGTACCCTTACAATATTCATCATGTTATGTTCATCTTTCATTCTGGTGTGGTAAGAATTCTGTACAGGTCTACTTCTTTCTCAGCAAGCACAGCTATATAAATCATGAACCTTATCATGGGTACTTGTTCTCCATAAATTTTTATCTCATCTTGCTTTTTGTTGTTAACTCTTCATTGCTTCCAGAACATACAAGACTACAGAGAGCAAATAACAATAAAACAAATATGGTGACAGAGAGCATCCCTATCTCCCACACCTTTATAAAAAACAGCCCTTCCTACTTGCTTCCACATTGAACTGCTTGCAAAGACTGTAAATTAAGTTGTCTGTCTTTGAATTCCTGATTTGTGTAGAATACTAAAGAAAATGCTTCAGTTGGTGTGTGCTTTTTCTAAATCAACACATGAAATAAATGTTTTGTTTTTGTTAACCGGTGTTCTATACTTTCTTAAAATTTAAAATAGCTTATTGTCCACATGTATTTTCTTAAACTAAATTGATTTTCAGAAAAAAGCTGTTGAATGCTTCCTTATATTCTTCCAAGGAAAATAATTGTAGAAACTTTATTGATGCGCGGCATGTACAAGACTCAACCTGTGGTAACAATTGCACAAAAATATATCTGGCTTCTGGTGGTGTTATTACCCCTCCACCATTGTATAGGTCTTATACATAAAATCTATATACTGTTATATATCTACTAGTCATGATATAATATACATAGTGAGCTATAAATGAAGATTTGCCAACACTTCTCTCATCATCATCAATAACCCACCACCTTGGAAAGTCATGGTCTATAACCCCCTCCATAGGAAAATTCTGGTTACACCACTGTTGCCTTCTCACTCTTTCATTAGTCTTGATTCACTTTCATATAGAAAGTCTTTCTTACCTTTAATCTGATACTTTTTTAAAGTGAATAGACTTTTGCCTTTATAAAATGCATTATTAGCTTGAGCAAATTTTTAATATTGTACTACAACTCCACATATGATTTCATGATTTGCTTAGGCATAATGGCATAATTTATGCAATTTTTTGGTAATTTTTGTGTCTCATAAATTTTACGTAGCATATCATAAATTTCCATATTCATCTTATCTTCGCTTTTTAATGAGCTTAGCCAGTATACTATCTGTTGTACTGGAGCATTCATGTCTTTAAGAGCATTACTTTTTTAAACTTATCTATCATGACAGGTTTACGTCTGTTTTCGTGCTCACCTTATCTTCCCTCTCCATTATGTATACAGACCTAATGTACTCATATTTTTTTTTGGTGAATGAGTAGCCTATATGAGCAGTGAAAAATTATGGCGTGTGTGCCCATGTGTGTGTATAATCCATAAATGTAATTGCAATACTGTATTTGCACAACTTACGATAGCAAGATGTGCACCTAATTTAAGGATTTATGTTTGGTAGCCAAGTATGAAAATTTTTTGATTTGTGCACTTATACACACACTTATACTCCTGCACACTTATATGAACAATCTAATAAAAAATGTTATACGAGGGTGATTTAAAAAGTTCACGGCCTACCATAGAAACCAATGTGTGGTGTTATATCTGTTTTTTACCGCATCGTGGCGCCATGTTCGCCCCACAAACAGCAGTGAAGTGTGAAGTCATTACCCCGTCACTTACCCTGTTGAGGAAGTCCAATTCTTCTAGGTCCTCAAAATAACCATGTACTGCCGCTTTCAGCTCATCTGAGGAAAATCGCTTCCCCCCTGAAAATTTTTAAGGTGTGGGATTCAGATGGCTCTAAATCAGGTGGATGGTGCAACAGATCATACTTCAACTTGAGGATTTTTGTCATAGATACAACGCATATGTGAGGGCGCACATTATCTTGATGAAAAATGATCTTCTTTACTAAACCTAGTCTTTTTTCTCGAATTTTTACATTTAATTGGCCCAAAAGGTTAGCGTAATACTTTCCATTTATCGTTTAACCCTTTTCAAGGCAATCTAGTAACAATGTCCTCTTAGCATTCCAGAAAAATGGATCCATACACTTTCCAGCCGACAAAATTGATTTTACCGATTTTGGAGGTGGCGAATCACTATGCATCCATTGTTTCGACTGTTGTTTTGTTTCTAGAGTGAAGTAATGGACCACAGTTTCATCAGTCGTTACAAATCTACAAATAAAATCTTTCGGCTGTTTTTTAAAACGGCCCAAACATTCCTGAGAAGCTTGGATTCGCATGCGTTTTTGGCCACTTGTCAACAAACGCGGCACCCATCTTGCAGACAGCTTTTTCTTACCTAATTCCTCAGTAATTATGTGATGTACCCTTTCATCTGAGATGCCCACAGGCTTAACAATTTCAGACACCTTCAAATGGCAATCTTCCAAAACAATATCGTGCACTTTATTGATGATTTCTGGTGTAGTGGCACTTTTCGGACGCTCAGAACGCGGGTCATCTTCCAAACTTGCATGACCACGTTTAAATTCAGTAGCCCATTTTTTCACTTTAGTAAATGAAGGTCCAGCATCACCCAACACATTCATTTCATTAAAAATTTCGGTTGGCGTTAAACCTTTCTTAACAAAAAATTTGATCACTGAACGATGTTCAGTTTTCTCCATTTTCAGTGTTGCTATGAGATAACCTTATTTATACAGCTGTTTCTCCGCAACAATGACTTGACCCAACTTGACGCTTCACATCTGTTCGTGGGGCGAACGTGGCGCCACAATGCGGTAAAAAACAAAAATGCCACACATTCGTTTATATGGTAGGCTGCAAACTTTTCAAATCACCCTCGTACAAGAATATTATTCACTACATAATACTGTTGTTATTATTTTATTATTTTCTATGTAAATTACTGTTCTGTCGAATTTAAGTACTAAAATAGCAAATATGTAATTTTATTATTTAATAATATGTTTATTTTCATGAACACATTGGTTCAAGCAAGGCAGTCATTACAAGCAATTCTTTCTCTTTGAGATAATTACTTTCCAAATTCATTTTAGCTGAATGCATGACAGAATATGTAACTATATTTAAAGACTGTGCAGCACCCCTTGCACAAGGAATTGTATGTGCTTTCCTTAAACTTTTTTTTTAAGCATTTATTTTATCTGTGACAACTATATTACATGTGTATATTACTTGTGTTAAAAAGTTGAAAGTAAATAAAATTGTTTAGGTGTTTTTGAGAAAAAGCGATAAATTAATTGTGTCCGTTACAAAAACATTTACAATAAAGCAATAATAATTTGTTGGTTAGTGATTTACTTGTATACTTTCCTTTACAAATTTTTGTACAGATCTAAAAATACAAGTCTACAAATTGCCCTTATAGTCTAATTTACGGATAAACCTTTTCAGTGGCAACTTATAATAAAGAAGAAGCTTGTTATGCTTGAATGAACGTACATATTTTCACCCTAAAAAAAAAGAAATTTATGTGTGACAAAAATGATTTACGTACTGAACAATAAAAACAAAAACTTCTTTGCTAAACCCGGTTTTTTCTTGAACTTTTACATTTAATTGGCTCCAAAAGTTAGCGTAATACTTTCCATTTATCGTTTAACCCTTTTCAAGGCAATCTAGTAACAATATCCCCTTAGCATCCCAGAAAAATGGATCCATACACTTTCCAGCCAGCAAAATTGATTTTACCGATTTTGGAGGTGGTGAATCACTATGCATCGATTGTTTCGACTGTTGTTTTATTTCTAAAGTGAAGTAATGGACCCAAGTTTCATCAGTTATTACAAATCTACAAATAAAATCTTTCGGATTTTTCTTAAAACGGCCCAAACATTCCTGAGAAGCTTGCATTCACATGCGTTTTTGGTCACTTGTCAACAAACGCGGCACTCATCTTACAGAGAGCTTTTCCATACCCAATTCCTCAGTAAAAATGTGATGGATCCTTTCATCTGAGATGCCCACAGTCTTTCAGATACCTTCAAATGGCGATCTTCCAAAACAATATCGTGCACTTTAATGATGATTTCTGGTGTAGTGGCACTTTTCGGACGCTCAGTACGCGGGCCATCTTCCAAACTTGCACAACCATGTTTAAATTCAGTAGCCCATTTTTTCACTTTAGTAAATGCAGGTCCAGCATCACCCAACACATTCTTCATCTCATTAAAAATTCCTGTTGGCGTTAAACCTTTACTGTTCTGTAGACAACGTATCCAAAGGAGTTAATCTATCTTTACTCGTGGTATTTCTTAAATAGTATTTGATTAACTTCAGAGTTGAAAAACATCATCCAGTTTCTGAAGTTAGTTAGGAATAGTTACAAGTATTTTTAATGCTTTAGTGATTTCTTTAAATGCACTGTCTAATCTGAAAGAAGTTACAAAATTAAATGTCTTCAAGCCAAAGTCAAAAGTCAAACCTCCGCTCAACAGTCCCTGAAAGGACCAAGGTGTACCGCGCGGCTGTTGTGTGCAATGTGACGGTTGCATGGCTAGTACAACGCGCCACCAGCCGCTAGTTGCGGTATTCACAGCCAGGAGGCCTCACGACGCTGAGTGCATGCTGTACGGAGCCTCTGCCGGGAATTGAACCCGGGACCACGAGCGCATCAAGCGCCTGCGCTAACCACTAGACCACCAGGAGACTCAATGTCTTCAAGCAGCCAGCAATATTTTCTTCTGTTATTTCTGACTCAAGTAAAAAACTTCAAGCTCTGTCATAAAAATATTTTTATCAATAATTGGAAATGCACTGCAAAAATGGGTAATGTCATCTACCAGAAGATCATTTTTCTTATGTTTATTGAGGGGTTCGGGTTGAAATATCTTTGCTCCATAAAGATGGTTTTTGAATGAAAAGCATTCTTTCATTTGAAATACAGTTATATTACAAACTTATTTTGCTGATAAACTTAAATTCTCGTCATTCGGGCGTCACCTCTTCCTAGATGTAGGCCCTTCTGCGATCATCTCAATTCTCTCCTCTGGTATATCAAATGCAGATGGTAACGTTTTTCTTATTTTGATTATTGCTTTATCAAAGTTGTCAATAGCTGTTCAAATTCTGACTGGTTCAAATTTGCACAACTTGTAAGTGGTTAAATAATATATCAATGTGAGGTATTATTTTTGAATAAAATTTTATCCGAAACAAGAACGTGATATTTTCAACCCAGTTAATAAACCCAGCAGCTAGTGTTACCGTTTCTGAATTGTATATTTTTGGAACCCCTGACTGTATATTTACAAAACATTCAAGAATATCGTCTTTGTAATTGAAAAATGTTTGTATTGCCCTCAATTGAAAATTACACCTAGTTTCTGAGGGTCAAGGTTTATTTTATTGCATACATATTCTAAAGCCACTCTCCTGGATGGAGACTGGAAGAAAAAGGCGGCAATCCCATTTAAATTGGCAAAAAATGCGTTCACTTGATATATTTGAAGCAGCTTGTTCAAGGAATTTATTTAATTGGTAGGCATAACAATAAACATAATTAACATTTCTATATTTCCTTTGATTTTAACATTCACACCTCCCTTACGTCTGTACGAACAGTTTATCAGAATTATTTCCTAAATCGGATCAAGCTGCTTTAAAATACATCTGTGACAATCCATTGTTTATCCGGATTTGAAAAGCCTCAAAATTGTTCGTCAATACAACCATTTAATTCGTATCGAAACACCAAGACTGAGTTTTCATGGATACGTCAGTTGTATCATCTGCCATTATAGGTAAAAATGAGGCTTTCTTAATCTTTTGTATAATATGTTCACAGCACATATCACGCACGCATTGAAAAAGTTCATTTTGTACCATCTTAGAGGTCCCTTTAAAAACATGGGCTTCTTTCATATGGCTATTAAAAGCAGCATCAATTTTTTTTGTATAATTTATCAATTCTAAAAATACACCTTTATGATTAGATTCTTTGTTTTCATTATGATCACGAATAGGAACATTACAATTACCACAAAGTTTTAAAATGTCTATCACTCTCGAAAGGAGCCTCCAGGTGGTCTAGTGGCTAACGCGGGCGATTGATGCGCTCGTGATCCCGGGTTCAATTCTCGGCGGAGGCTCCATATGGTGTGCACTCAGCGTCGTGAGGCAAACTGAGTAGGCGCTGAGATAACAGCGCCGCCTCCTGGCCGTGAATACCGCAACTAGCGGCTGGTGGCACGTAGTACTAGCCATACACCGTCACACTAACACAAAAGCCGCGCGGTACGCCTTGGTCCTTAACAGACTGTGGAGCGGAGGTTTATTTTATTTTATCACTCTCGAAAGTATGTGTTGATTTTTTCCTCTCTTTCATTATGTACTCAACCTAGCAAAATGTTTGTTTTTCCTAGCAGCTGAAAACTGATGTGTTTATGTTTTATAGAGTTTTTATGCTTATTAATTTTCAGTGCAAGGTGTATAAGCTCACTTACATCATCTCTTGTCCAACTGCTTGTCCTATCAAAATGGTGCATAAACCTTTTCCTTTGCACTTTTTTGTACTTGACTTAAGTTAAAATCGGGCACTGGTCTTGCATTATTTTTTGTATCAAGCTTTTCTTCTAATGATAGGGAGAAAAATTAAGTTTTTTAATATCGTAAAAGTTCATTTTCAATCAAAACTCGAGCGAAAACTGGTAGCAGTACAGTTGTTACTAACGCACTGTGAGCCTGTAGGATTCCCACTGGTGGAGTCCACACTACGTACATAATTACCGTTTAGCTAATGGCAGTGACATCACATTGTCATGGTAACCAGACTGTACTGTATGCATAGAATTGGGCTCTGCTGTCAGCCCAAAGCTCATGAGTGGCAGCACATGCTACCGTGATTTTACTACGATTTCACTAGTAGTTGTGATTGATGTGAGTATGATTTTTAGTAATTTCCTTGATAAAATGGTGAAATTGTGTATTGAAAATATGTTAATCATTTATGTTTTCCATTATGCAAAGAAAATATTGCTACAAATTTCAAAATACGTTTTGTTTCTTCTTTTGATTTATTTCACAATGAGGGTGGCGCCCCAGAGCCCTCCCTCACAGGTCGCCACTGTCATGAATTTACATTTAATAACATTTTATCCTTTTTTTCAGGATGTACATAAGTTCAAGAAATGACAAAATTGTAATTGTTTACAAATGACATGTCTGATAATCAGTATTTTTTTTATATTGATCAAAGAAATGAAATATACTAAACAAGAAATCACACTATTAATTGGAATAAAAAAGTTATATTTTATTAGTTGGATATACATCATACAAGAAAGAAATATAACACTATCAGCAAAGTGGTGTTTGTCAACTCCTGTAAAATATCTTATGTAGTGTGTTTAGTGGTTGATTAGGTGGTTATTCTGGGACACTTTAAGGCCCACCACAGATGGAACACTTTCTGTTGGCGGCAAACACAAAAAGTGTCCGAAATCGAACGTGTCATCACATTTTGTTAGTACTATATTGTTATAAAATGTTGCCATCACTTTGCAGATGGAACAAAACAAGAACACATAACTAACTTCGTTGCTGTTACGTGTTTGGTCCTTGCCACTGGCAACAAGCACTTCTGTTAACACCTGGACCACTTTGCGAACACTCCGTTTTTCAGCAAGGTGTTTGTGTACTTAATTTGTTTTTCATTTCAATTGTTATATTCCAATATGCATTTAATTTTTTTTTTAAGTTTTGAATGGACACAGTTGTGTTATGGATTCATTTGATACTGATACGTTCCTATCTGAAATACAAGCCTATCCTGCCATTTAGAATTTTCTTCCTTTGACCATCTTTCTTCCTGAAAATAGTTTTTGTGAGTCTCATATTCACTGTAGCAAAATCTTTAACAGTTCAAAATTTCCATTCATATGCTGCTCATTGAGTTACATTCTCTACATTAATTTATGAGTTTACTGAAATCACTGTATTTATTATGCAAGGTCTTCTGTCTCACTAATTTCAGAACATTTAATATTTCTGTCCATATATTCTGTCTACATGAGCCAATTTTACCTCTTCAGAACTGTATCCTTTCTTTGTGTCCTCTAACACAGAAATAGCTATTTCCTTGAGAGCATGCTTCCCCACAGTGATCACCCTTTCAACCACCTGCTTTGTCATCATAACTGTTCTTCCATTTTCCATTGACAACCAGAGACTCATCTTTTGATAGCATGATGATTTCTTTGTCACATGTTGCCACTGGCTCAATAACTAATTAAATTTTTCTGTGACACTAATTCATTCTCTAGAATATAACCTTCTCTTGCCCAACCTTCATCATATTATCTTTGGAATTTACTGCAAATTTGTATACGTTCATAATGTCTATCAATGTCAGCAGTGTCTGCAATAAGCACTGGTAGTCAAAGCCTAGCTGATTGTTACCACATAAATGTACCACAACTTTTTATTGGCCATTGTGATGACAATCTCACCTTTACAGGTAGTGCCGACTTAGTAGCTTTGAACTGGAGCATGTGAACAATAACATTTTTGTTATGTTTGTGACTTGCTATTCCTAAAGTTTACTGCACCTCACAGTAACTTTATATCCTTTATGTTTGCTTCAGATTCCTGAAGGCTATTCCTGGAACACTGTCGACTCTCATTCATTTGTGCACAATATAGCTGAAACACATTGCACAGGTTTTGGTCCCCTCAAATGTAGTTTCTGAACCTTTATTAATTTATTATAGGTCTGCTGGCTAACAGGAGGTACTTCCTGTAATAACTGAATAGTAGAGCCTGTAATAGTGAGGGTGAGCAGGAAGTATTTCTCTTCCTATGTGACTGATTTGCACATGCACCAGCTTAAATTGTTTGAGATAAATCACCTAATAAATGTTGGAGGATTGACAGGCAGTGCTGTTTTTTTCTTTACTCTTATTCTCTGAGTATTTTTTTAAAATTTATATTCCCTCTTCAACTGCTTTGTTTAAAGTGTAAACTTTAAATTGATATATTTTCACTAATTACTCAGTTTTGATTTAATTTGTGTTTAAAGCTTTTTTATTTAATATATTATAATACGACTCTTGTACCCGTAGTATCTTAATGGTATAATGATTTGCCCGTGTTATTCCTTGTATAAGTTAATTTGTAATAAATAGTGTATCAGCTGATCGTGGAATATTTATGTTGTGTGTTTACGAATGTGATTTAAATATATAAGTAAAAGAATTGAATTATTCTGCCTTGGTTTCTGAATCAGAATTATAATTATTCCAATTCAGTAGTTAGAACTCCAAAATCAATTCAAAAATAGCGGTCGAGTCATCCCAAAATTTTCAAGTCACCTTCGATATTAGGCTTTAACCTATTATTTGAGGTTAATCTTGGTTTTGCAGTTTGCGTACTTCCAATGACTCCCCGAATTCTTCTTATCCTTGTTAATTATAAAATAAATGCTGATAATATATTACGTTCCTGAAATAATAACGCATGGATATGATTTAATAACATAATGGTTTAATCTCTGTAATATAAATTCAAATTATTGGAAAATTCCATTCGATACATATGGTTGTCACAATCGATATTGATCTCAGGATTTAATAATTAAATAATTTTAATATATTTCGTGGGAATTCTTGTGGCTGCTACGAAAAGTTCCTTTACATGATAATTAATAATAGAGAGTACCTTTACAAACAATATATTACTTATAATCTAAAAAATTACAAAAATTATATATTAAGTAACATGCAAGGTTTGACGATATTCAATACGCTTCGTAAAAGCACGTAGGTTAGAGCGATGTCAACATCATGGCTACTATATTGTCCGTGTCAGAGAATAATGAAGTTTATTAATGTGTACAATAAATGTTTTCCTTGTAATCACTGTTCGTTTAGATATTTAATTTGTTTTCACTTTAAAATGTTTACTAGTGATTAGTGTTAGTGTAAATTGTTATATTGTCTAGTGGTTGTTCCTTGTTGGATAAAAATATTGTCAAATTATACTTTACACATCTAGACGATATTGCTGAAGATTTTCTGGTTTATTCTGGATAATTTCTTGCTTGTGTGTGTTACTTGTTCATGAAAATTGTAGTGGAGGGATTATTATCTTCGATGATGGTCATTCAGATCTTCTTTCACAAACGGGTTATCTATTTTTATATATATATTTTTGTTAATTACATCTAGACGCGCACTATTCAACTGTTTTCCATCACAATTAACAATTAAGTGTTATTTCCTCTTTTTTTAGTCACCGAACTCGTACAAACTTCTTAAATTTTGATTGGCCATTTATGTACAGGTTAAGTGTTATAGGATCAACACCCATTACCTACTTTATATTTTATAAATTACCTTTAATAGATAATTTTATTATTATACTCTAATGATACATGCAATGTTTACATGAAGATTAATTATATAATTATAAACAATTTGATACTAAACATGCCTCAGTTTATAACTGTAAAACCTTATTAATTTGAATTTCTATGATATGTGGTGGAACAATTTGTTATGGTTGATTGTAATTTCTACCTTGACTACCTGAGATAAATATATTTACATAAATTAACTGGTGACATAAAATCTTATAACATATAACAAAACTCTTAATAATAATAATTGTTTTTAACAACTTTAATTATTTCATACTTTTAAACTATTGTCTGTATGATAATAATAAAACACTTTTTATAAATAATAAATAGCACACTGTTTAACTATAGTTTGTGCCACTATTTATTATTATATCACTCATCACTGTAAATGTTTGTGTCCCTTTTTCTATCCTTAATATAGGCCTATATGATTTTAATTAATACAATTTTTATTTTGTGAATAGGTACTCTTTATTAAGTTTAGTTGTGTTCCAGGGTAATTTGATTATTTAGGCCTACTAGGTTTATTTAATTAACCTTTTGTATGTTTACTGCCCTATTCTACTGGGTTATTTCTGGGTTTCTTAATAATATTAAATAAGTCAAACCAACTAGGTTTCCTTTAATTTGCTTTCAATTATTATTTCTTGTTTCCTCTCTGGATCGGATTCCACTATTATTTACTATTCTTTTGTAACATTTTGTTTCGTTACAAATTGCCTCCCTTCAGAAGTAATTATTTCTGAACACTTCATTAAGTGTGAGGACATAATTACTTATGTTTCATTTGTGACATTCTGCTGGTTCTTTAAATTGTATTCTACACTGATAGTTTCTTACTTTTCCTGGTTTTTCTGAAAATACATGTTTATACTTCTTATATATCATAATGAGATCTTCTACTTGTTTTGCTGTCAAATTATTTGTGTCTTGGTGTCTAAACTCTCTTATCTCCTGTAATTTACTGTTCCACAGGTCTTCATTTGTCATATTATAGATTATTTTTCTGCATTGGGTGTCATTCTTTAAAAAATTTAATTCCCTAACTTGGTGATGGGTACGGTT
The DNA here is from genome assembly GCA_034769895.1 of Magicicada septendecula. Lineage (NCBI taxonomy): Eukaryota > Metazoa > Arthropoda > Insecta > Hemiptera > Cicadidae > Magicicada > Magicicada septendecula. The sequence goes on from CM068367.1 coordinate 736,664,230, forward strand.
CAGAGGGGCACCATCGCTTCCTATTAACTCTGCCGTCCACATAACACCTTCTGAGTTCAAGGATACCTTCTCCTTGCTCAAATCAATAATGGCTGAATATTTCCTCAGCATATCGCATCCGATTAATAATTCGAATGGTAGGCCAATTGCGACCAGACATATAATATTAATTGTAACACCTTTTCTTTCTATTTCCAGTGACACTTGTTTTCTCACTGTTTTATTTTGACGCCCAGTGGTACCTATTAAAATAACATTATTGACAGGTAAGGTAGGTATTATATTTTTACTTTGTTTCTGTATTCTCTCCAGTTCAGCGTCGTTAATAAGTGATACATTTGCACCAGTATCTATCATTATTCGTGTAGGAATTCCTTCAATTTGAGCGGTTATGTATAAGATTTCATTATGCTGGTTGATTCTACTTGTCACCGTTTCCTCCAACAGTTCTACTCGAAGATTTTTCAAATAATAATTGTAAATAATAGTAAGATTTTGACTATCCGTCCTTAAACTTTGGTTATTGTTATACTTCAAAATTCTTTTATTTTCCATAATTAGCTTTTCATAATTAGTTGGTAGTAATTTGTTATTACTATGTTTTTGAATTTGGTGGTTTTTGTACTTCAAAATTCTTTTATTTTCCATAATTAGTTTTTCATGATTAGTTGGTAGTAATTTGTTATTACTATGTTTTTGAATTTGGTGGTTTTTGTACCTCAAAATTCTTTTGTTTTCCATAATTAGTTTTTCATAATTAGTTGGTAGTAATTTGTTATTACTATGTTTTTGAATTTGGTGGTTTTTGTACCCAGTAGTTAGTAGCAGTAAGGGGTCGCGAGGGTTTATTACTGCCTCACTCCGTTTAAATTAAGGCTATCATGATTATTTTCCGGGCATGACTGTTGATTTGCCTGGAATGGTGTGCTGGTTCCTGGTTGTTCAACCTCTCGGTTGTCTAATTGTTCACTTCCCCTTGATTCTCGGAAGTCCTCCTGGCTTCTACTTCTTACTCGGTTATAATGGTGACTCATCCCTCTGGGATTTCCTCTTTGATCATAACTGTTATTAAAACTGTTCCTCCGAGGTTGATGGTATCTCCAGTAATCCCCTTCTTCTGCACTAATATAATTTATTCTTGGTCTGTACGGACGATTATTATTATAATTACCCTGGTTATTATTATTGGTATTAACTCCTGAGTTATTTCTAAAATTATTATAATTTTGGTTTGTTCGGTAGTTATTATAGTTATTATTATTAATTCTATTACCCGGATGGTAATTTTGATTGGGCCTGTTGTTACTATTATTGCTAATTGGATTTCGATTGAAATTTGCTTGTTAGTTATTATTTGGAGTAAAATTTTGGTTGGAACTACGATCGTTGCCATTAAAGTTATAACTATTCCGGTTATTCATGTTATTATAGTGATCAGGATTCATACCATGGTTATTATTTCTTGAACCGCACTGATCAGTTCGTTGTCTGCTTCTTTTGTAGTAACCCTCGTGTTCATAATTTTCTAATAAGTCAGCCATTGCGTGGACCGTTTTAATCTGGCTTCCCAGGCGTGCTCTGGCAATTCCTGTGTCATAATGGTATGCCATTTTAGTTACTAGGGATTCTTCTGGTATTCTTGGCTCTAGGTGTCTCGCCAAACACACCTTTCCCCAGAAGTAAGTAGTTGGAGATGTACCTCTATTTCCATCATATCTTCCCTGACAAATGTTGTCCCTTATAATATTTTGTATAGCTTCGGACCAATATTTTTCTTTAAACAGTTTTTTAAATTGAGCGTAGTCCACTATCTCATTCCTGGTTGCTGTCCACCAGTTGTCTGTAATCTCCCTAAAATGCTCATTCAACATCTCTCTAATCGAGCTCCAGATAGTTATTCGATGTTTATTAAAATGTTCCTCGATTCTGGCCAGGAATTCCATGGGGTTTCTACGATAATTTTTGAAATTAATCCCTTCTCTGGTTTCATTTGTGGAAACATGAGTAATATTATTTGGTCTGGTTCTAATTAACTCAATTTCTTCTTGATTTTGGCGTACTTGACCAGTTAAATTGTTCACCGTAGTGTTAATATTGTCACACCTTTCTCCGGTTTGTTTCTGTAAGTAAATTCACTAAATTTTCTTGTTCCTTTTGTATTCTTTCTATTTGAATACGACTGTTTTCTTGGACCTGGTCTATTCTGGTATTTATCACTGCTTTATTTTGTATAATGGTTTCGTTAACTTTTCTCAATCTCTCATTAGTGGCAGCTATTTCTAGCTTCCTTTCCTCATCGATTTTGTCCATCTTCTGGTTAATTGTATCATTGACCTGTTCAATTCTACCATTAATTCTTCTTAAATTTTCTTCATTGATTTGCCTGAATTCTTCCTTCATTTGGTTATTATTGTCACTTATAGTTTGCCTTAAGGTTTCATTAGTACTTTCTTTAATACTGTCAATTTTTTCATTGGTTTGTCTGTTGCTTTCCTTAATGCTGTCTATTTTGTCATTCATTATTTTATTATTCTCTTCGAATTTTTCATTAATTTGCCTCAAGTTCTCATTCATTTGTCTATTGTTTTCATCTGTATTCCTGTTAATACTGTCTATTTTCTCGTTTGTACTGTCCATCCTCTCATTCATTTGTTTTATTAAATTTTCACTCATTTTCTCATTTTGTATCCTTGAGTTCTCGTTAATCTCTTCCTTCATACCGTCTATTTTCTCGTTTGTTTGTCTGTGATCTTCCTTGATGCTCTTCAAATCTTCCTTCGTTTGCTTGTTTTGTTCCTCCATTTGTTTTAATAAGTTTTGACTCAAAATTTCATTTTGTTTCTTTGAGTTTTCAGTGAATTCTTCCCTGATGTTATCAAATTTTTCGTTCTGCTTCTTAAAATTGTCATTCGTTTCTTCCTTATTTCTGTCCATTTTTTCACTCATACTATTCATTAACTCCATTAATTTTATAAGATTCGGGTCTCCTCTATCTTCCTTTCGTGCTACCGTCTCCACATCCTCCACCGATGTTACTTCTTTCTCTTCCATCCTGACTTCTTTCTCCGCCTCCTTCGTCCGTCTCAGTGACGACGCCCTTTTATGCATGTTTATTATTCTTTGGAACTTATAGCAGTCGCCAGCTAAGAATTAGGAAATTAATTTGCTTGTTTCAATTTCTTCACCTAATATTCCCTAATTTCAGCCTCACTAGTTGGTGCACCAATTTATAATACGACTCTTGTACCCGTAGTATCTTAATGGTATAATGATTTGCCCGTGTTATTCCTTGTATAAGTTAATTTGTAATAAATAGTTGTAAATAGTGTATCAGCTGATCGTGGAATATTTATGTTGTGTGTTTACGAATGTGATTTAAATATATAAGTAAAAGAATTGAATTATTCTGCCTTGGTTTCTGAATCAGAATTATAATTATTCCAATTCAGTAGTTAGAACTCCAAAATCAATTCAAAAAATAGCGGTCGAGTCATCCCAAAATTTTCAAGTCACCTTCGATATTAGGCTTTAACCTATTATTTGAGGTTAATCTTGGTTTTGCAGTTTGCGTACTTCCAATGACTCCCCGAATTCTTCTTATCCTTGTTAATTATAAAATAAATACTGATAATATATTACGTTCCTGAAATAATAATGCATGGATATGATTTAATAACATAGTGGTTTAATCTCTGTAATATAAATTCAAATTATTGGAAAATTCCATTCGATACATATGGTTGTCACAATCGATATTTATCTCAGGATTTAATAATTAAATAATTTTAATATATTTCGTGGGAATTCTTGTGGCTGCTACGAAAAGTTCCTTTACATGATAATTAATAATAGAGAGTACCTTTACAAACAATATATTACTTATAATCTAAAAAATTACAAAAATTATATATTAAGTAACATGCAAGGTTTGACGATATTCAATACGCTTCGTAAAAGCATGTAGGTTAGAGCGATGTCAACATCATGGCTACTATATTGTCCGTGTCAGAGAATAATGAAGTTTATTAATGTGTACAATAAATGTTTTCCTTGTAATCACTGTTTGTTTAGATATTGAATTTGTTTTCACTTTAAAATGTTTACTAGTGATTAGTGTTAGTGTAAATTGTTATATTGTCTAGTGGTTGTTCCTTGTTGGATAAAAATATTGTCAAATTATACTTTACACATCTAGACGATATTGCTGAAGATTTTCTGGTTTATTCTGGATATTTCTTGCTTGTGTGTGTTACTTGTTCATGAAAATTGTAGTGGAGGCGTTATCTTCGATGACGGTCATTCAGATCTTCTTTCACAAACGGGTTATCTATTTTTATATATATATTTTTTTTTAATTACATCTAGACGCGCACTATTCAACTGTTTTCCATCACAATTAACAATTAAGTGTTATTTCCTCTTTTTTTAGTCACCGAACTCATACAAACTTCTTAAATTTTGATTGGCCATTTATGTACAGGTTAAGTGTTATAGGATCAACACCCATTACCTACTTTATATTTTATAAATTACCTTTAATAGATAATTTTATTATTATACTCTAATGATACATGCAATGTTTGCATGATGATTAATTATATAATTATAAACAATTTGATACTAAACATGCCTCAGTTTATAACTGTAAAACCTTATTAATTTGAATTTCTATGATATGTGGTGGAACAATTTGTTATGGTTGATTGTAATTTCTACCTTGACTACCTGAGATAAATATATTTACATAAATTAACTGGTGACATAAAATCTTATAACATATAACAAAACTCTTAATAATAGTAATTGTTTTTAACAACTTTAATTATTTCATACTTTTAAACTATTGTCTGTATGATAATAATAAAACACTTTTTATAAATAATAAATAGCACACTGTTTAACTGTAGTTTGTGCCATATTTATTATTATATCACTCATCACTGTAAATGTTTGTGTCCCTTTTTCTATCCTTAATATAGGCCTATATGATTTTAATTAATACAATTTTTATTTTGTGAATAGGTACTCTTTATTAAGTTTAGTTGTGTTCCAGGGTAATTTGATTATTTAGGCCTACTAGGTTTATTTAATTAACCTTTTGTCTGTTTACTGCCCTATTCTACTGGGTTATTTCTGGGTTTCTTAATAATATTAAATAAGTCAAACCAACTAGGTTTCCTTTAATTTGCTTTCAATTATTATTTCTTGTTTCCTCTCTGGATCAGATTCCACTATTATTTACTATTCTTTTGTAACGTTTTGTTTCGTTACAATATTCATATGTACTTCACAGTTTGCTTAGATAATGTGTTAGATCCAGGAACTCTATAGTATATTCTTGCCTTACTTGTTTTTGTGTTCCTGTGTTTCTAGCAACATTGCTCTTATTTCTATTTTCTGCATTTCTTTCATTGCTTGACAAGCATTTAGCATAGCCTTTAAAAATAGCATCACAACTGATTTGAGCAAATTGGTGATCACAGTCAACTCACAATAAACTCTTTTGACATTTTCAGGTTGCATCACAGCAAATTTGTACAGGCGTGAAAGTTTACACTGTTCATCTTTCTCTAAGCAGCGCTTTCTCTCTCTCTCTCTCTCTCTCTCTCTCTCTCTCTCTCTCTCTCTCTCTCTCTCTCTCTCTCTCTCTGTGTGTGTGTGTTTAATGCTTATTAATCATCTTGCTGTGTGTATTTCATCCTACAGACTGTGTACATTTCTTTTATGAATGTACATTATTTTCATACTATATCAACAGATTCGATATGTCTGTAAATAAACATTTTCTAATATCTCTCAACCTTTCAAGTTTATGATGCTTTTCATTGAGTACATAGCAGTAATATTATTGTTCCAAGTGCTTTACAAAGTTTTACACAGTCACATTATAATGTAAATATTTATGAAAATATTGTTTTTATTATTACCACAAAGATTAAATTTTACAATTTTCAGATTTATGATTTTATTAAACTTTATCGTTGAAGTAGAAAAGTCAAATTTATAATTAGTTCATCATATTCAATTTACTATACACATATATGCACATTGTTCTTTGGATAGCAGTAAATGTGTCCTAAAAATATGAATTGTCCGGACGCAAAGGATGAAAATGTGTAAAAATTATATGACTGCTGGAACACACAACTTACAAATTCATACTGACTTTGAAAATACAACTGGTCTCTGGTTTCCAGCATGAAAGTGTAATTCATCATCACAGTATACTCGATATTACCAGTTTTATTATGACTTCTGCTCTCTATGCGAATGTTTATTTCAACTTGTGGTTATCAATTAGAACATTTTACAGGTGTGTGTGTGTGGTTGGTTGGTTTTGTAGTTATAGTTGATATCATTGTGGAAGTGTTTGTTATAGTAACAGTATACTTATTTACATGTAAACCAAATGTATGCAACAGGTATGGCCACCAATTTGTCATTACAGTCATTGTTGGAAAAGCAATTTTTACATTTTCACTATCTTAATAATTGATTTTTTGAAGTGGTATAAAAATGTTTTAGGTATACTTATGTAATTCTTAATAAGCACATTTTTAGAGATTATAATGTAGTGTGTTTATTGTGTTCGTAGTTTTTGTTTTGTGTATAGGTCACTAATAATCAAATCTTAAATTAACAATAATATATATGAAGATTTTATAAATGAGTGTGTGTTTATAGTAGAGTATGTAGTAGTCAGTATACATAGTGTGAAACTGGCAAGATGTAAAGTGGAGTGTAGAGTAATGTCTATCTTATAAAAACTGGCACATAGGTTGTAGGGAGTGCAGTGAAGAAACAACCGACTGTGTACCAATAACAAACGGCACATCTCTGTAGATGAATAGTGTTTTGGAGCCAAGCATAGTATTTCACGAGTTACTATATTTGTTTAACTGCTATATATTTCAACATTTACACAAAAGTAATTGAGATTTGTTATGGAATATGACAACACACCTAAATGTAGACAAAGTATGACTAAATGTGTGTATATGTGTGTGCGTGCATGCGTCTGTGTACATTTAAATTTTATCTCTTGCAATTGTAGAATAATAATTACAAAAGTAATGACATTTATATTCTAGTAAATATTAAATACCTGATGGAGAAATTCGTTCTATATTATTAAAGACTTAAAGACTTGATGTTTTAACATTGAACTACTATGAGACCCTGGTAGTATCAGAACAAGCTTGGATGGTATGAATACTGGCAAGACGTTTGAGTACTTTCATAAGAAAATCATTTTATATATATATTGTGATGGTACATTTCATCACATATGTATAAGATATATTATAACGATAAGATATCAATAACAAGTACTAGCACAAGCCACGAAGGGGAAAAAACTTATTAAGAAATGAGTAATAAACATTAAAATATCAATTCCAACATTCAACAAAAGTAATCAGAGAAGATTAAATAAATATTTAGTAAGAAACTGTAGTTATAAAAAGAAATTCAGAAAAGAACAAACAAAGAAAAATTTCTAATAACGTGACAAAACCGAATAGTTATGGTAGGTGAGGGGCATGAACAAATCCAACATAAACCAATCTAATATGAACTACAGATGTATTGATAATAAAAAAATGAAACGTGCGACAATGTATGCCAAAAGAAGAATCAACATTTAATAGAAGAAATGAGAAGAGGCAAAGAACTAGGATTAGAACTTGGAAACAGAAGTTTGGACCAAGAGACATAACAAATAGACCCAATTTAATAAGTAAACCAATCTCATCCTTTTGAGTAACAATAAAATTGGTAGGAGGACCCAATAAATATAAAATAAAGTTAAGAATACAATGCAATAGAGTAAATAATAACAGAATATGTACTAGTATAAGAAACCATTGTAAGTCAATGAGCTAAAACAAGTGAAGGTAGTGAGAGTGCACTCCCAAAATAATTGAGTGATGATCAAAAGATCATGATATAAACCAGTGGGGAGGTGAAAGTCAGTGGGGGAAATTAAAGTGATAAAGGTCTTATGAACCACATATATGGAAGTAAGAACCAAAATATAGTGACAAGTTGTTTTTTGTTAAGTGTTTTGTAAACTACAATGTTCTATTTCATGACTAATTATTTATTCATAGGGGTTGAATACCTAATAATTTTAAAATAGTAAACAGTTATTGTTCGTTATGCTATAATTTAGATAATAGGCATAGTGATATACAAAAGAGTTAGGGTAATAAACACCCATGTTTACACTTAACTAAAAATGAACTTTTTCATGTGAAAACTTACTGATTTTATTGGACGCGTTTCGGCTTATTCAATAGCATTCAATAAAACTTGTCGAAAACACAACATCATACCAACACACGCACAAGTTACAATAAAACAAAACACACATACAGCACTTCAAAGCAAACGGAAATTAGAACAAATAAACCTAAACAACATAATCAATTATTTATACCATAAAAAAGACACACTCAACAGACAGGCATATAACTTACACATGAAACTCACACAAATATTACACCACACAGAACTTGAAAATGTAATACAACACACACAAGACAACATAGAAAAACTCAAATTGACAATACAACATGACACAACAAAAAAATAACTAACCTCACAACACGCACAAT